>CAIGQZ010033024.1:3713302-3776509 GCA_903798205.1 Danio tinwini
ATATATATATATATATATATATATATATATATATATAATTTTGTAGTTTTTTTGTGCTTTTTTTGTGTTTTATTTTTATTTTTATCCATTGATTTATGACATTATGGGACCTTGATCTTTCTTTCAACAACTTTTAACCCTAAAAAGTTTAATGAAGTGACTTTTATTAACATTTTTAATAGTTTAAAGTGATATATTGTCTGGGTTGGTGTGGTATATTACAGTACAAAAGCCTTGTAACAAGCTGCCAGTACATTTCTGTTATTTTACGGACTTATTTCTGTAGATATTATTTCTTATACAGTACATTATGTTATTTTAAAGTACTAAAGAGTCAATAAAAGTCACTTTGTTAAACTGTGGAGTTGAATTTTCAACATTAAAAGTTTTGTTAACTTCATCATTTTATGATTTTGATTTAATAAATGTGTATCTTCTAGGCATCTTGTCATGGGACATTGATTTGAGCATTTGTGATTTGAGCAAGGAACTGAAGCTCTTTCAAGCAAGACACTCTGCCCAGTTCTCTTCAGAAGTAAAAGGTCAGTCAAAGCTTCTGAAAAAATAATACAAAACATTTTGGATAAGTTATTTAAAGTATACAGCTGAACTGTTTTACTAAACAGAATAAGACATGACGTGCTGCAGCAATCCTGTTTTATTCAATCATTTATTTTGATAGTGCTCAGTTCTGAAATCTTCCAAAATGTTTTCGAAAGCCTCCAGATGCTGTGCAATTCAGAACACATGCTCTGTTCACTCTCACTTAGCCAGAATCACACTGTTTGTGATAGCAGGAAGCTTCCTGCCATTTGACAACTAATAGACCATTGCAAAGGTGAGAAGGTGAGTGTGAATCAACAGTGATGAGAATTTACAGGGAAATGATTAGATTACATCGATGCGAGGCTTCCTGTGAAGTTGCCTTGCCGAACCCACCTGAGCTCTTACAACCATAATTGGCAGACATTCAACCGAGTACTGCAGCTGAAACGTCAAACACCAGATGACTGATTTGCCTTTAGTTCCCCCTAGAGTTTCCTATGGGTTTTTGGATCATGGGTATATTAAGTTGTGTGGTTAACATAACCTAATGTTACTTGGACATTTGGCTCTACAACAGGACTTACAGTACACACACTCATACCAACAAATGTTTAAAGTAGCTTTGTTTATATAAAGGGATAGTTCAACCAAAAATGAAAATTCTCCCATTTACTGAAAAAAGCAGAAATTGACACTGATAATATAGGAACAAACAAAATAAAGTCAATGGCTGTTTTTAAATTTATCAATGTATTTATCTTTCTGTTCAACAAAAGAAATAAAGTCAAACAGGTTTGGAACAACTTAAGGGTGAGGAAATAATGACATCATTTTCATTTTTGGGCAAAGTAGGCCTTTTCATAATAAATCTCAAAATAAATCTCTGTTGTCCACAAAATGTGGAAAGTTTCAGCTCAAAATGCCTCATAGATAATTTATTATTGCTCATCAATTGTCCCTAGGTATAAGCAATGTTCAATGTTTTTGTCTGTGTTCCTTTTAAATGCAAATATGCTGCTGCTTTCCAAAGGAGGGTGGTGCCTTTCATATTATAGAGTGGAGCATCTATGAATCAATTTGTAAGAAAAGAAAAAAAAGTTAACAAACGTTTTAGATTTTAGCACTTAGAAATTAGCAGTTCAGCAGTTCTGGTTCTATTGTCCCAGAGTCAATGTTTTTTTTTATGAGATTTCGGTTGAATCGTATAAAAAATGTTTGTGGTTAACACAAACTCAATTTAATTTCAAGTTTTATTTTACAATATAAAACACATCTGTTACATCTCACTCATGATTTTAGTAATCTGTTACACATCCTAAAACAGATGGTTGTTCACAAGTTATTAAATGGGACTACAGATGTTATATGTCATCGAGCTGAACTGGAACACATACTATCTGTTTTTTTACACCTTTGCTTGACGTGTTATTTAGTTTTAGGTTTTTTTTCTATTTTCAAATTGTAGCATTTTTCCAGTTTGTAGTATATATCTAATAAGGCATTCATATTGTGTGTAGAAAATGCTTTCATCACCTGTAGAGATCTTGTCATGGCAGATTATTTTTAATTGTTTATGAGTTTTTCCACATACCTTTCCTAATTACTTCATCAGTTACCCATATGCACATCCATTATAGAGATACTTGCATGTAAATAACAGCATGGATTGCACATAATCTACTACTGAATATGTTGTTCTGCTTATTTTGTTGTCTACATTAAAAAAAAAATGTGTAACCTGCTAAATCATATATGAAGGACTTAAGCAGGAAAGGGTGTACTATGTTGACAAGCTGAATTAAATAGGCTGTCTTCTGTCTTTAGTACTCTAAATGTTTTTTTTATTAGTACAAGCCAAAGCATGAAAATAATTGATCATTTTTTTAGCAGTAAATCAATAAACTATGCCATTTTTGTTGAATTCAGTATTATTGTTTACGCTCTTCTGTCCAATATGGCAGACTGACAACACTTTATGCAAACACATCATTCTGACACTCTAAAACAAGGGTTACTAATCACAGTCCTGGAGGGCCGGTGTCCCTGCAGGGATTAGCTCCAACTTGCTTTAGCACACCTGCCTGGGTGTTTCAAGTATATGTAGTAAGACCTTGATTAGCTTGTTCAGGTGTGTTTGATTAGGGTTGGAGCTAAAATCTGAAGGACACCGGCCCTCCAGGAACAAGTTTGGTGACCACTGCTCTAAAATAAAATAAGCTAATTATATGCAGTCAAAAATGACTAGTAGTGGATTACAGCCTTACATGTTCAAACCGCAGTCAGACAATGATAAAGAAGACTGCCATAGGACATTTGTGAACGCTTAGTAGATACATTTATGTACTTATTATGGAGCAAAGTATCCCAGCAGGCACAGGACATCAACATGATGTCAGATTGACGTCAATGCCCAACGTCAGGCTGATGTCAATGTCCAACGTCGGACAGACATTGCAATTTGGTTACTTTCCAACACAACATAAAAACAACTAAATATCAACGTCTAATGATGTTACAGCTTTACGTTGTGTAGATGTTACCATTATGACGTCTATCAGATGTTGGATTTTGGTTGCCATACCTGACAAATAAATGTCAGTATTTTACATCAATATGATGTTGGCTTGACGTTGGATTTTGGTCACTTTCCAACACAACCTAAAATCAACAAAACATCAACGTCATTTCACACCATTATTGGACATCAAAATAACTTTGTCACTTAGATGCTGGCGACCTAAATTTAACCTCGTCCTGTGACATTGTGTGTCTGCTGGGATAGATTAAACTCACCAACTAGAATATCACTGTTCTGTTTTGATGTGTTTAATTGCAAATACACATTTCAATATTATACAATACCCTTATTATCACAGAAAACATTAAAGTTCAGTCACTTTATTATACAGTGAACATTAAATATGAAGGAAGACATTGATCAAATTTTTCACATGCTTGCAGAGAAAGGCAGTCGTAAAAAAATATAGACCCATCAGATTTTGAAGGACATGTGCCCTTTTTTAAAACGAGAGTTTGCAATTAGTCACTACATTAATTGGAGTGTGCGTATGTGCAGTTTACACTGTACAACAAAACCCCCATGTCAAGTTATGTTTACCACACCAAACCCATAGGAAAATCTCAAGGGAAACAGCAGCAAATTAGTCATGTGGGTTTTGATGTCAAGGCTGAAGTGGATTTGTTTATTGCACCTTGTATGTTTCTCTCATGAATATTCTACTTATCAATTCAAAACGGCCCTGTTGCGGTGACGGTAAGGTATTGTCAACTCTATGTCATAAATAGTTCAGGAGAGTACATGCATTTTGTAAGTGTGAGAATGCTCTTTTGCCCATGTTCTCTGTTCAAAATTTATAATTAACCAAGTTCCAGATCAGCATGTCACCTGTAGACTGGAATATTGCTCCACATTAATGAAAGGATCAAGCTTTGCATGTTGCCAAGTAACACAGAAACTAAAAGCCAGTCGATTTATGATAGAGTAACACTCCTGGGACTGTGGGACAGACTGACAGTCCCCCCAATAAATGTGCAATAGCAATTTTATCACTAGTTCTAATTTTTTAAACAAAACAAATTGCATTTAAGGGGATAAAGTAATGTATGTGATGTATTGTGGCTAATAATAGATAAATAATAAATAAATACATTTTAATATGTGGGCGACACAGTGGCTCAGTGGTTAGCATTGTTGCCTCATAGCAAAAAGGTCGCTTTTTGCTATGTCCCGAGTCCTGGCTGGGTCAGTTGGCATTTGTGTGTGGAGTTTGCATGTTCTTCCCGGGTTGGCGTGGCTTTCCTCCGGGTGCTCCTGTTTCCCCCACAGTCCAAATACATTCGCTATACGTGAATTGAATAAACTAAATTGGCCGTAGTGTTTGTGTGTGTATTAGAGTGTATGGGTGTTTCCCAGTACTGGGTTGCAGCTGGAAGGGCATCCGTTGTGTAAAACATATGCTGGATAAATTGGCAGTTCATTTTGCTTTGGTGACCCCTGATAAATAAAGGGACTAAGCCAAAAGAAAATGAATGAATGAATTTTAATATGTGGTTTGGTAAGGAAAAACTGATTATAAGCTATTGAGTTATTATCAATATATTTCATTAATATCATTTCAGTGGATCAGAGTAAATCACTCTAATACACTTTTACCCCATACTGGCTACGTTTACATGTACACTGTTTAATTCAGTCAGAATATATCATTCAGATTGATAAATATGAACAGTGTTTGCAAACATAAATGCTAAATAAAGTGGGTTGTGTATTTATGTCACAAGCTTCAAATTAGTTTTGATCTTCTGACAGAGTATTCACTGATTTGAGAAGGTTATACACTGTAAAAAATGATATGACAAAAAGTCATGAAAACAAATGTTTAATATTAATAAGTTTATTTTAATAAGTTTAACTTAATATTGTTAGTCAGTTTGACCAACTTAAGTTGAAATGACTAGAAATGTAAATTTGATCAAGCTAAACAATTTAAAGCAGTAAGACTTTTATACAGTGTAGTTAAATGCAATCCTCCGGCTTTGATAAAAAAAATCAGACCTCATTTTTAAAAATGTTTTGGTATTTTTGTCTTAATACAGTAGAACAGTATTTTGGAAATATATTTGGTATATTGGACAGTATATTGAAAAGTCTACAAACCAGGACTCAAACTCGGGATGCACAAAGCACAATTGCATTGTCAGTGCACAGTCCATAAGGATATCGGTACCAAATACTTATCTAATTTGCATTCTACAGAAAGTCAGTCGAAAGAAGCAAAGATAATTCATTTGCAGTGTTTATTCCACAAACACAAAAACAAGATCCCAGTCTGTAGTGGTGTCCAAAACCATAGTGGACCTTCTCAAGGGCACACATTTAAACCTCCAATGCAACACACAAGCTGAAATCACTCACTCTGTTTTATTCACTCCACTCCGGCAGCTATCTCTCTGCAGCTCTCTCATGGTCACTCATTGAAGTTAAGCAGGGCTGCGCCCGGTCAGTACCTGGAAGTGGTGTTACTGAGACCAGCAGGGGGAGCTCAACCTGTGGTCTGTGTGGGTCCTAATGCCCCAGTATAGTGATGGGGACTCTATACTGCTCAGTGGGCACCATCTTTCAGATGAGATGTTAAACCGAGGTCCCCAGGATGTAGGGGTTTAACCCTGGCATCCAGGCTAAATTTGTCCACTGGCTTCTGTCCATCATGGCCTCCTAACTATCCTCATATCATAATTGGCTTCATCACTCTTTCTCCTCTCCACCAATCAGCTGGTGTGTGTGGTGTGCGGTCTGGCCTCATCCAGGTGGATGCTGTACACCACCAGTGAGGAGATTCCCCCCAACATTCATACATTCAACATTCATATTTTCGTTTCTTACACTTTTTAATTCAAGTCAATGTACTGTCACTATTTTATGACTGTGTATGTTGCCCTTGAGTGCCATGAAAGGTGCCTATAAATAAAATGTATAATAGTAATTAGTGTTTATATGTCCTCTCAGTCAGATAAGAAACCTAACCCATTACAATTCAATCGAAATTTCATTTGGTTCAAGCTCACTCCAATCAATAAAGGTGTTCATATCAAAGCTGAGTTCAGCCTGATCGAGTCATCAGTCTGATTACTAACCAATTACTTGGTTTGCTTTGATTTGTTTTGTCACAATGTAGTGTTGATTGTCCCTGAGATTAGTTTGACGTACTGTCCTTAGTTGTCACTTTACAGCCCACCAGTTCACACCTATTAGTTTTTTGTCTATTTTATTATATTTGTGTTGTGCTGATGCTTTGTGAGAGTAGTGTTGTTCTGAGGTCTTCTATGTTAAAGGGCACCAATTTTACCCCTTTTTCAAGATTAAAGTCTTTTGTGTCTCCAGAATGTCTATAAAGTTTCAGCTTAAAACACTCATCAGATTATTTATTATACCTTTCAGAATATTGGATTTTCTGAACACAATGTAGCTGTTTTCGTTGCCTGTGCCTTTAATGTGCCCACCGTTCCCCATGCCTGTCAGAGTGTGCCTCAATCTCGGCCTTGGCTGTGTCAGATAAACAGCACAGTGACAGACATGAAGGAAGCAGATCTCACGTAACATTTGTGAGAAATCCTACAGCAAGAACTTTCCAGATGATTATTATTTGATGTACTTGTTGTGGAGTTGCAACGATTAACTGGCAGCAATTCGCTAGTAACTTACTGTAAATCATTTACAGCAAAAATACTGTATTTGCATTTACTGCACAAGTTTAGCTTGCTCTATATGTATTTACAGTATTACATATCTTTACTGTAAATATACAGTAATTTTCACAATGCAAATTTAAAATATGACAATATACTGCATAACTTTCCTAGAGTAAAATACAGTTTATATTACAGTTAAATACTGTGTAATTTACAAAAAATTGTTAACAGTGTAGTCCTAGATATATAGGGCTAATTTCTGACACATCTCATCTGCAGATTTTGTTGGCAATTTGAAAAAAATCTGTGATATGTGTGAACAAAGATGCTTAGCATGTCTGTCAAAATTGTTTAGCAGCAGTATCTTGTGATGAAACTGTAAATTTTACTGCTTTAAAAACAATGTCATTTTGTGGGAAATTTTTTTCATCATATTGCTTATTATGTGGGGCAGCACGATGGCTTAGTGGTTAGCACTGTTGCCTCACAGCAAGAAGGTTGCTGGTTCTAGTCCTTGCTGAGTCAGTTGGCATTTTCTGTGTGGAGTTTGCATGTTCTCCCTGTGTTTGTGTGGGTTTCCTCTGCACTCTCAGAAATAAAGGTACACAAGCTGTCACTGGGGTGGTACCTTTTCAAAAGGTATACATTTGTACTTAAAGGGTCCATATTGGCACCTCAAAAGTATATATACCTAAAAATTTTAAGAGGAACACTTTTGTACTTTTAAGGCACTAATATGTACCCTTGAGGTATTAATATGGACTTTTTAGGTACAAATTTGTACCTTTTGAAAAGGTACCACCCCAGTGACAGCTGGCGTACCTTTATTTCTGAGAGTGTTGGTGCTCCGGTTTCCCCCACAGTCCAAAGACATGCACTATAGGTGAACTGAATAAACTAAAATTGAGCGTAGTGTGTGTGAATGAGTGTGTATGGGTGTTTCGCAGTACTGGGTTGCAGCTGGAAAGGCATCCACTGTGTAAAACATATGCCGGAATAGTTGGCGGTTCATCCCACTGTGGCGACCTCTGATAAATCAGAGACTAAGCTAAAGGAAAATGAATGAATGAATGTTTATTATGTTTGATTGTTTGGTCGGTGCCTTTGTGGGTTTATGGTTCTTTTGCTGTTCTCGGCTGTAAGGAGCTCTTAAATCTCCAATAGTGTCTGGCTGCAGACATGCACATGCAAGCTAAGACATGCAGTCTCAGACACATGCACTCAATAGAGTTAGTGACGTCACTGTGGGGGGTTTAGGGTTAGGTGTGCACGTTGCATGTCTTAGCTGGTACAGGTGAATTGGGTAGGCTAAATTGTCCGTAGTGTATGAGTGTGGATGAGTGTTTGTGGATGTTTCTCAGAGATGGGTTGTGGCTGGAAGGGCATCCGCTGCGTAAAATCGTGCTGGATAAGTTGGCGGTTCATTCCGCTGTGGCGACCCCAGATTAATAAAGGGACTAAGCCGAAAAAAGAAAATGAATGAATGATTCATTTGCACACTGTATGGGTAAACAATAAGGAATAAAAGCAGTAAAAAATAAAAATAAATCTATAAAAAGTGAAAAAAAAGCATAAATTATGTATTAGAAAATATGAACTCATCAGAAATAAAGGAACTAAACCACAAAAAAAAGGAATAAAAGCAATAAATGGCAGTAAACTTGCTCTACGAACCAGTGTGTTTATAAAAAAATACCAGTTTGCAACATCAAGCAGCATAATGAACTGTTTTCATGGCTAAAAATCAATGGAAGTGAATGAGATCGTAAGTTTTGAGCCAATATGCTTCAAATAGTTGTGGTCGCTCTTATGTGAACAAAACAAGGTCAACAGTATAAACAAGAATAAATAAAACTTGTATTATTTTATCTATTATAAATCACATAACATTAATTTTTCATTCTACACATGTATCTAAAGTGAAGGCATTTCAGAGCAGCACAGCTGATAACTGCATGCTATTCTGCACACTGCAGCCATCAGCAGATATGAAGCTAAAGAGGGTAAAGCATTAAATCTAAATTTACTTCCTCTGCAGCGTGGCACACCAGTGCCCACACACACACACGCACACACACACATGCAATACACTGCATGGTCAGATTATTATTCATTTCTTTATAGTCTATTTTCCTTGTATTTCTTAATTTCTCCATTCTGTGGTGTTGTATGCTATGGCTTCATTCTAAATTCCCCATTAGGCTTCTTTCAACCATATGGTTCCTCATATGTGACTGCTGACACACTCTCTAACGCTGCATGAATTAATCAGCAGGCCCTCCTCCATTATTCTTTACCAGTATAATAGTATTAATAATAATATCTTATATGATATATCTTCCAAATGGTTTCCTGCTGTCTCTTCTATTTAGCAGAGAAACTGTCCATGCGAGACCCTATCAGGGTATAGTGGAGTCTATAATGGCCTTCTGGTTGTTATAGATCAGACTGTGCACTGGTGGGGTGATTTAACCCTTTAAACACACCACACAGAGGTTTAAATGCCAACGAAGCAGGGTTTTGTGAGCTGTCTTTCATCCACCTACATGGAAGGTGGATAAAAATATACATTTAAGAACCATAACATTTGCTTAACGTATCATTTACAGGCTTGCAATTGTTTACTGAGGCCATAAAAAGATCTATTTAAAATAAAATTGATGTTAATTGCAATAATAATATAATTTTATTTAACTACATTCAATATTTTTGTATTTTTTAAATAAATACATTTATAGTAAAAATGTATTAAAACTACATTATCATTTATTTATTATAATAAGAAAACAATATCTATGAAAATATGTATGAAAATATATAGGCAAACTGAATAATGAGAGTTAAGTACATGAAAAGACATACCATGAGTCTCAAACATCATTGTTTCCTCATTCTCATGTAAATACTGTAAAATCCTGATGAAATACATGCCAATCAAAACAAAACACAGACTCAGATCATTAATATGCATGCCCCAGGGTGCGTTTATTTGGCAATGTTTTCTAGTGAGACAACAATAATTTATTCCTATTATGTTTAAGTTTTTCTAAGTTTGCATTATATCTACTATTTATGTGGGACTCTTTTTTTGAAAGCAAGACTGGTGACCAAGCATAGAGTATCTCATCTCATCACAACTTGTCCTCGGAATTCAAAAATTTAGGAAAAACATATCATAAGTTTATTCAATGCCCCAAAAAAGGCACAATAACAGTTTAACATGTATATTGTGAATCTTGCCACGTATATTTGTAATGAGGCAACAAACACATGTAAACTGTTAAGAATGAAGTATTTAATGCATGTTTATGCATTGTGTCATATCACTCAGCTCTTACTGGAGTGAAAAGATACAAAAAAACACATCTATTAATGCAGAGTTTGATAGTAGTTACTGTCTGTGTATTATAAATGATGCTAAAATAATCCTGCTTATATAATAAGTTCTGTGAACGGAGGCCAGTTATTAAGTTAATGTTAAAGAGACCCATTGTTTTAATGATTTCCCACAGCTCTGGGCGGGCAAATTCCATTCTGCATTGTGCATTCAAGTGTAAGATGCAATTAGCTCTGTGAATAAGGGCAGGACAGATATAATGATATAATGCTCCAGCATCACTGAAGGACAAATCTGCTTTGAAGCCAAAAAGCCATTCTCAGTCCTAAGGGCAGACTTTATAGATGCAGGAAAGTGCCAATCTACTGATCTCTACAGTCCGGCAACCTCAAAAGGCAAAGTTCAAACAGCATTCGGCACCAAGGAATCTTTGTGGGTTTAAATTCTGCTTAAACTTGATTAGAAGTAAATCGGTGCTACTACAAGTCCAGGAGAGACTACACTTAGATTGAGTATTATAACATTTCTAGGAACACTGAGAAAACTCCCACACAAGTGGATCAGAAATCAGCAGTGTTATTTTATCATTTACTGTTGGATTTACTATATTTTATCATTCGAAATTCAATTAAACTATTTAGGAAAGCATTATAAACCAACCAGCTATGAGGAAAATCACAGAGTTATAGGTTTTGGCTTGATAGATCATTAAAATAATGCCTCACATCTTTGAAAACACAGTCCCTCCCCTGCCATCCAAAGCCAAGCCTCCTAAAATCAGAAACGCGCACATTAAAGAAGACAGAGACCCACTAGATCATGTCATTCACCAGCTAGAAAACTTTATAATACTTTATAATACTGCAATTCCCAAAGAAAAATAGTATCTAGCCCAATTTCAGTTGTGTAGCAAGCAAAACTTGTCATAATGTACAAAATTAACACATGCAAGGATCGCTGCTCTTACTCTCTCACACGCTTTGTATTAAAGCGACTACTGTATGCTTAGTGGTTGGCTGGTACATACATGCTATTTCAGACCGAATATTCAGAGTAGCATGGTAAACAATATAGGAAGCACGTCACAGGCTGTCATTGTTAAAAAAATGAATCAATGTGAATATAAAAGCAACTTCAGCTCAGTAAAGCAGGCTAGGCAGAATAGCTGAACAATACATCTGTGCATATAACTATTCCTAAAACAACACAATCTACATCAGCTTTGCCTGACTAAACTACTTTTAAAACCTAACATTATCTGTCTAAAAGAAATACTTCAGCCATGGTGTCGTCCTTCCTCCAGCATGCAAAAGCAACTCCAATATTGATTCAGGATTTTAAAAAGTTTTGATTCAGCATTTGTTTTTAGCGCTGTCACTCTCTTGTGTGCACGTCATGGTGCTTGTGCATGCTCAAATGGCAGATCTGCATGAACAGAGGTGCACAGATGTACAAATCTACATTTGCTGACAAACAGTTGGGCTACTTATCAGAAATATGGGAATTATTGGCCCGACAAATTTTAATCGGATGAACATTTTTTTTGTTTTATGCCTTACCCAGAATAAAAAAATTACATATACAGTAAATACATTTAGATCATTTACTTTAATCATTATTGGAATGTGGAGAGACTTTCAACCAGCGCTCAAAAATAATGTTTCTAAAGACGATCACCTACTGCACCTTTAAGATGTAAAAAAAATTAGAAAACTGTTTGATTATAGTCAGCATGAAACAGAATTAAGGTTTTCCTTTTTTTTCTCTAATGTGACGCATCCAGTTAAAAAGATTTCTGAAATGAGACCAAGTGTAGGGCGGTGCATGATTTTCTCCTTTGGGAACTGGTTAGATCATAGAAAGATGAGCGTTGCTATTAAAATGGAGGAACCCATTTTCGGCTGAATGTTTTGCAAATGAGGAGTTAATGTTTCAATTCCATGTGACCAAAAGTGAAGAAAAGTCGTTTTGAGAGGGGAGGGAAGGTTATGATATTTGATTAAAGATTATGAAGGCAAATAGATGCACAATTTATTCAATATATTCAAACTATATATTTTATTTTAATTGCAAAATATGCAGATTTGTAGAAATATTGAAATATTTTTGAGAGTGTAGGGAGACTGTGTTGATTATGTTATTTTGGGTGTAATTTTGGTTGGTGTAATTTTTTGTAAGTCATGTATTTTTATTCTGCAAATATTCTTCATTTAAGTTAAATTAATGCCAACAGATAAGTTTAACAAAAGCAAATACAGTTGACTGAAAACTTCATATTTCACAGATTTGCCTTCAAAGGTTTATCAACTAAACATAATATATAATATTAAAATATATAATAATAAAAATCGATATCCCTGTGAAGACAATAAATGGGCATTTACTTTCAGAAGCTGACTGCTGCACTCTGGAACAACACTGGGAATCAGAGCATAAGCAATGCAAATCTGTGATCTCTGACAGACTAAACAAATCAGGTCATTTTTTCCACATACTTGACCCGGCCATTTCTGTGCTTCCTGAAGAACTAGTAATTCATTCATTCATTTTTTTTTCGACTTAGTCCCTTTATTAATCTGTTGTTGCCACAGCGGGATGAACTGCCAACTTATCCAGCATATGTTTTATGCAGCGGATGCCCTTCCAGCTGCAACCCATCACTGTGAAACATCCATACACTCTTGCACACACTCATACACTACGGACATTTTTATCTTACCCAATTCACCAATTCATAGAGCATGTCTTTGAACTGTGGGGGAAACCGGAGCACCC
The DNA here is from genome assembly GCA_903798205.1 of Danio tinwini. Taxonomy (NCBI): domain Eukaryota; kingdom Metazoa; phylum Chordata; class Actinopteri; order Cypriniformes; family Danionidae; genus Danio; species Danio tinwini. Next base: position 3,726,171 of record CAIGQZ010033024.1, read on the forward strand.
GGAGGAAACCCATATACCAACACGGGGAGAACATGCAAACTCCACACAGAAATGCCAACTGACCCAGTCGAGGCTCGAATCAGCGACCTTCTTGCTGTGAGGCGATCATGCTACTCACTGCACTACCGTGACGCCTGAACACTAGTAATCTGAGCTAAAAAATCAAACAAAGTGTAATCAAAACAGTGTTTACTCTTTGGCAGAAAAACACACTGAAGTGTAACAGAAGCTGGGTTTCCATCATTCTCTGTTAATGCACATTTTAAAGTATTGCATGCCAGATGAATTATTTCCTTAATTCCCAATTTTTATTTAACGCTCACTTGAGGTGATTTCAGAGTTGTGTGAAAAATGGTTAATGTGAATAATGGAAGATGAAATGAATGAACTCTGCATATATAGTGATTATTTCCCCCACGTGACTCCATTATGCTTGCATTGTTTACTGTTGGTTACTAGACCACTAAAAAAGTCAGTCACTCTACCTAAGTCCTATCTTTAATTTTTTTCTTTTGTTTTGCTAACTTTAAAAGGACTCGCTTCACGTAAGTATATACGATCGAGAAAAGCTTTCAGTTTGATACACATTGCAAGCACTATAGCGTCTATTACATTGTAAATCTGCCTCTGTCATCGGTGATTCAGTGAATTTCTTGGACAAATCTTTGCATTCATTCAATATCAGAGTTTGACCTAGTCCAGAAGTCAGCCGGCCTCACTGTGAACTGCTTCTGTCTACTGCTATTACCTCTAATTCTGGCCTGCAGACAAAAAGCTGTTGCTTTTTTCCAGCTCAGAGAATCTTAAAAATAAGAGTCTCTTTTGTTTTTTTCACCACACTTGCTTTATTGACAGCAAAGGCTTTGTAAGCAAAGGATTTCTCTATTATTGTTGTTTACTACCATTCTTTGCCACAAAACTGACTTCTGTGTGTACTGAACATCCATGTTGAATATTCAGTGAGAACATGTCAGGTGCTTGACAGGAATAATAATGAAAAAATGCTAAACTGTTGGCAGACTGCTGCTCCCGTAAATACTTGACTTTTACCACCCCCACAACCTTTCATTTATTCATCATTATACAGTATGTCAGAATTTTTAGCCCCTTCTATATTTTTTTACACATTTCTAAACATAATAGTTTTAATAACTCATTTCTAATAACTGATTTCTTTGATCTTTGCCATGATGACAGCACATAATATTTGAATAGATATTTTTCAAGACACTAGTATTCAGCTTAAAGTGACATTTAAAGGCTTAGCTGGGCTAATTAGGTTCAAGTTAGAGTATTTAGGCAAATCATTGTATAACGATGGTTTGTTCTGTAGACAATCAAAAACAAAATATTGATTAAGAGGGTTAATATAATAATATTGACCTTAAAATGGTTTTAAAACAATAAAAAACTGTTTTTATTCTAGCTGAAATAAAGCATAAAATTTATTACAGGATAATAAATATTATGAGAAAAACCAACGCAATCTCACGGCAATTCGTAACTTTTTGATTTAGTGGCTAATTCATATGAATTCGTATGATCTAATTCGTACAAATTAGTACGATTTGCTCATCATCCAATGACGGTTGGGGTTAGGGGTGGGGTTAGGTGCCTTGCCTACTTTTAAAATAAAAAAGTAAAATACTTGTTTCCTCGTGAGATCAAAATTCCTTGCACTGTTAGACATCATGTGGGAAATAATTGAAAAAGGAAATAATATTCTTTTCTAAAGATATGCCATATGAACAGTTTCTAATGATAATATGTTACAGGTAAGAGATGTTTTATATCACCATCTGTCTGTAGACTGATTTGTTGGTTTGGTTATACTGCATTTGAGGTAGAAACTGAAATGGAGAAGTGTGAATAAAATGTTTCTCAGCTCCTCCAGTTCAGTGTGTTGTCTGACAGGTGGCAGTCACTGTGCTGCTCTCTTCTGTGCAGAAATCACTCTCGTTGTTTTAGCTTTGAGATAAAGATGATGGATGAGGACTGAGCATGCTCAGTACGGTTGCTCTGCCACTCCTGCAGCTGTGTGTGGAATACAGATCAGGACATGAGTGCAGTGTCATCATGGCTGACTGCCTGGAAATGTCAGAGCACAAAATGGACTGACTTTTAGTTAAGTTCTACTTTTCGCTATTATTTGTGGGAGGAAATTTCATATATTTTTTTCTGTTAGATATGTGGAGTAGAGCATGCCATATACAAGTGTGTGTGTGTACCCTGTATTCATTACATTGTGTATATACAGTTTATTCATTTATTCATTCATTCATTCATTTTCTTTTCGGCTTAGTCCCTTTATTAATCTGGAGTCGCCACAGCGGAATGAACCGCCAACTTATCCAGCATATGTTTTACGCAGCGGATGCCCTTCCAGCTGCAACTCATCACTGGGAAACACCCATACACACTCATTCACACACATACACTACAGACAATTTAGCTTGCCCAATTCACCTATATCACATGTCTTTGGACATCATACTCTCTACTGAAAGTCCCCCTAGCTGTATAAATGCATTTGGATAGATAGATCGATTCTGAAAACGTAGCCCTATATACATTTCTGGAGATAGTGAATTATGTAGATAGAAGTATGTATGGCCAGAGATAAAATGTACTTTAAAATAAAATACCACATACCTCCATTTTTCATCAAAATAAACTACAAAATACAGCATGCCACAACAAGTATCAAAATAAAAAACTGTATTTTGTAAGTCCTACAAAATACTTTTACAAGGAAGCATGACATTTCTTCGCAAACCTTCCATCAATAGGGCTATTTGATCAATCTCTTCTCTGCTTTTCATTTACCTCTACTGTGCACGAGGTTTTTGTAAAAATGTAACTTGTGTTTCTCTTTCATTTTAGTATAGATTTTGTACTAATTTTATACAGAAAGTCCTGTCGTGAATATGATCTCTTTAATTGCTGTAAAAACCATGTAATGCAGATATGCAGATAATGAGTTGGAATATAGTACTATATCTCTATCTATTGTGAAAATTGTTTTCACAATACAAATTGTGAACATATTGTTTTGCAATTGAAATCTTTAAAAATGTAAAATCACAATTTCTAAAATCTACTAAAATCTCCATTTTAGTCATTTCCATAAATCATGTTTTTTTGCAATTATATCCTTCAATACACAATATAAAGCACGATATTTGTTTTTGCTGCCATAAAATGTGAGTTGGAAGTTTTTGATCAGTCTTTAGACTGGAGTATTATTGAATATTTTTTTCCTCATATGATAAACTATGTTAAAGTTTGAAATTAAAAACATATAAAGAGTACCACCTGGCATTTGAAACACCCAATGAAGTTTTGTAGGTATCACCCCTGTAGGACTATTTTTATGTTGTTTGTCTTATTTTCTTGTCTTATTTTGACTTGCTCTCGAAGCTACCCCTGCTATTTGCCTGTTATTTTTTTTATATGTGATGCATAATTTTCATCCATATTCCAAGCATTGATCATCTTCTTTAATAATAATAAATTTTCTTGTCTGGCCTTGGCAAATAACAGAAAACATCACTATTAAAGGCCACATTTTTGTGATGTCATCATGTAGACTTCTTACAAAGTATTTTACAGTATTTAAAAAAAAAAACACAAAAATACAAGACACTAAAATATTTGATACAAAATATTCACCAATTTTGATCAACCCTATCAAATACAAATTACAAAATACTATTTTGTATTTAAAAAAAAGTATTTGAAAAACGTATATCATAAATACTGCCCATTCTGACATTCATGGCTGCATTTTGTCTTTAAAAAGAGCGATACGGGGCGATATGACACCGTTCCTTTTCGTGATTAACAGCTGATCGCTTACCTCCATATGGACAGCTTTCCCAATGTTACCAGCTTGTTCAGTGACTCGCCATGTACGTTGGCAGACTTGAGACACAGAGCGGAGTTGACCGTGACAACGGGGTTTGAGTCCAGCAAAGAACAGTTCCAGAAAGTGGGTAAGATAAAAACAGAAGCCAAAAAAATAAAATAAACAAGTAAATAACAGGGTGAGAATGTGGTAAAATCTGAAAATGTGGTAAAAATCAGGCGGGGGTTTTTCTTTTTCTGGATTGCTTTTTTAAACTGTTGGTTGGGTTTAGGGAAGTGGGTGGGCTGGTCAATCAGTGGTTTTGAAAACACTATTGGTTGGGTTTAGGGAAGAAGGAGGGTGGGTCAGTTGATCTGTCAGTCAGTCAGTCAGTCAGTCGACTGCAGCCTATGGAGGATTTATGTAAAAACTGCAGGTGCAAATGGCACTCGTGAAAGAAATTTGAGATCTCAAAAAGCGGTGAATTCATGAAAGCAAAAACTGCAAAAAAAAAAACATACCTCCTGAAACATAGTTTGCTCTCACCAGAAATGTATATAGGGGTACATAATCAGAATGAGGCTGGGTTGCGACAAAATTATCAAACTTTTATTGAATAAATCAAATATTTTTTTAAATTCTGGGTTGTCATAACTCCAACATTTGGTCAAATATGGACCGTTGGGTTAAAAAGTGTGTGTGAAGTTTATTTAAAAAATTGGGTTACAGCAACCCAGCATTTTTAGAATGTACAGAACTTACATCTAACCTGGACTTCTATTGTATCAACATCGAGTCATGTTTGAGAGTGTTATCTTTAAAAAGAAATAATAATAATAATAATAATAGCAATATATATATATATATATATATATAGATCACATTAGCTGTGAAAAGATAGCAGTAGATTTATGCTTCATGTGTTGCTGCTGAATTCCCACATGACCTCTGTCTCAAGAGGAAACGTGCAAGAGATGAGACATGAAAGAAACCTCTGGCAACGTATCGACCAAACAGACAAGTAAATGTACTGTAGGTCACACACACTCACACACACGCACATGCATGCACACACGTTGGTATTGGTAGTTTACAGATACCATAGAAGATTTACTCTTCATAGGCATAATATATTTTATAAAGTACAAATCCCTTATTATATGGACCCCTAAACCCAACCCTCACATGAAACCTGTGACAAAAATTTGTATGTCAAAAGACATGCTTATGTATAATTTTGAAGACTTCAGACAAGTCCTCGTAAACTACTGTAATAGAGTACAACTTTGTCATATCCATGTCATTATACAAAAAAAATAACTGTCCTCCAAAACAAGTACACACATATATAGATACACTGTATTGATTCAGAAATAAATGAAATGATTAAAGTGCAATACACCCTCTCAAATATTTGTGTGTTGCTACTCCCATATGAGCAGTGGTTGCCTCCACAAACTTCAGTCAGGGATTTTACAAGCGACACAGATGGATGGGTCCTTGAGCAGTCATTAGAGATCCCTTTACCTCCCCAGAGGCAGCAGGGAGGAGGCAGGAATGGTCACCATGGCCCCAGCTGTCTCGGGCATTGTTCAATTCATTTAAATTTTAGAAACACGCCACACTTTAATGACTGTAACCACAGCTCCCTGCTCTAATAGCCCTTATGTTTAGCAGGCTTGTGTTGTAAAAGCCTCCAAATATGCAGTTGGGACTTAATTGCATGAGCTTCTGTGTGATGCTCAGAACATAATTAAGTCAATAAACAGAGAAAATTGACAGGGCGGAGAAAAATGAGCGATGAGTCTGTCAACAGAGGCGCAGCTCCAACCCTTCTGCACTGATAAGAAGACAAGGAGACACTGTGCTCAGCCTTGATTCAATTGATTTACCTGAAGAATTCATTTTGTTACAAAATATTTTAATTTAGCAGAGATGGGCACATATACATTAAATAGTATTTTTGTTATTACAAGTACTTGCTTATATGTAAATACATAAACTGATGGGGAAAACGTATTATACATTTAAAAACAGAAAAAGGCTTGCAAAATTTAAAAGCAGTCATTTGAAGAAGTGCAGTCAGAACCTTAACCTTTTCGCATCATGTGTTTGTTGGTTTAAAATGAAGGACATTTGCAGTATTGAGCTGCTGTCACTTTTTATGATGGATGCATGGATCTAACATTCTGATCCATTTTCCTCCCAGGTATTTAAGTTCACTGGAGACGTGCATTTCTTACACACCCTCTAACCATAAGTTCAGTACAACTGTACGATAACTATTTTAAACATCGGAAGCTCATGCATGTCAACTTAGGGCTATAGCATTGTCATATCACCCAATCCAATTCATAACGCCTTAAGATTTTTAACTGATGACAATAAAGATCAACTTTTAAAAGAAGTTATTTACAGTTGCTGCTAATTTTTGTTGTTGTTAGCAACAGAAATAGCTAAGTTAGCTAACAAACCACTCTGACCCGTAAGCCATACAGTCAGTTTTAAGTCAGTACAGTGAAATGATGAATCCATGGAGAGGTAAGAGACATTATAAAGTACTCATTAAATCTCATTAAATCTGAAGAAGCACCCGACTTGTGTACTCGCGTCCTGGGGAGTTTATTCTTCCAAGTCTGAACTTGGCAAGCTTGAACTTTGCATACTTGGTATTGAGAAACAGCCAATGTTTCACTGCCTGCACCAAGCCCAACCGATGTCACCAAAATACAAGCAATAACTGTAAATTTAATGTTAGAGTTTTTACAGAACATATCTATAAAACAACAGTTATTTCACTGTATAATGAAAAAACAGGAAAATTCTGTAAAAAAACAGACAATTACTTGACAGTGTACATTTTAATAATCTGATTGTGTAATCCAGATGAAATGTAATCAGTAAGCAATGTTTATTCTATTTTATTGTGAGAAAATCTTTTGAAATCACACAATTGGTTTTTGCTTCTGCACAATCTAATCTTAGAGAACTTCAACACTATAAGCACGAAGCTGATTTTCACAGACAGCCCTGAAATTTGAGCTGTTAAGTGAAGTGTTGATCTGTGATTATCTCGCCTTAATGCTAGTGCAGGAAACGCAAATTTTCTCTGAGACATCAGAGTTTAAGCGCATAACTCTCACTACTTTTGAAGCTGAAGCGGAGATGGCTTTTACAAGGGTCCAGAGTGTTTTCTTAGTCCTGATTAATAATTCAGGATGCGCTATTGATTGAGCTCTTTAATACCCCTGCAGTCTGCACATGAATACTGAACGTCAGCATGCTGCTCAGGCGACTCCAGCTTGATGGTGGCATTGATTGCAGGGCTGGATCTTGCACCACTGTGAAACCTGAGTCCACGCCCAGACTCTGGATCCTCCCCACCAAAAAAAACAACAACACACGAGTAGTTATTGTTGTAGTAAGCAAAACCATGATCCCCTCCTGTCATATAGAGCATAGAAACAGTCTCGACCATAGAGAGACATCTGCAAAAGCATGAGAAATCAAACTCTGCAGAAGAGGTTTTAACTCTGCGGTAATGTGCTAATCAGTTTGTAAGAGCAAGCTGTTATCATGGGACTGCATTAAAAGGATGAAATAACTGTGATAATTCAGAAGACGGACACAGGCTGTCTGGCAGCAAGGGCGAGGCTGCTTTGAACAGTTGCTGAGGATATGTCTGGAAGTGTCTATTTATAATCTTGTAATAGCATCAATTTAAATTTGATTTAACAAGTGCAAACCCTTTTCGTAGAAGCTAGATGCATCCGTCAGCTCTTGTTATTAAAACAGCAATCTCTTTTATTAAAACCACAATTCTAATCAAATTAGCCAAATTGTTATTTTACTTCTGTTAGATCTGATTTTGGTTGTGCTGGATGAATATTCATCCATTTTAATGGTTTTAATCTCTGTGTATGATAGCATCCTGCATCCTCTTACTGTAAATACAATTGTGCTGGCTCTCTGTTAAAGAGGTGGTCAGAGTCTGGCAGACTGTCTGCAAGTGAGTGCTGCTGATGGAGTGCAGTTAATGGGGCAGTTTTTGGCTGTCTTGTCTTGCAGCTGTTGGTCTGGGATCAGCTGTACATAAACTGCTAAACGGGCCGCCATCCTTGTCATTCTTGACCATTACAGCATATGGTATTAATGGAAAATGTTACATTGTTTAGGTTGAACTAGTTTGTCAAATAATATTACATGAGTTATGATTAGGGTCAAACAGAATGTGCGGACAGTTTTTGCTAATTCTGGAGAGAATTTTGTCAAAAATCTGTGGATTTATGTGGAATGATTTTAGGAGTATCATAACTAAAACTTAATATATGAAATGAAAATTAATAGTTTTTTAACTTTTATTTAATGTTTACAATGCAAAGATCTAGATCCAATTATTTGGTAAACAAATCAAGTCTCTCATATAATATATCTACTAAAATACAAAAAAATAGTCCTTTATAAACTGTATTGTAAATAAATCAAAGGAACATTTTTTATATTAGTCAATAATATTACTGAAATATATATATTTTTTTAAATGGCTATGCAGTGGCGCAGTAGGTAGAGCTGTCGCCTCACAGCAAGAAGGTCGCTGGTTTGAGCCTTGGCTCAGTCAATTGGCGTTTCTGTGTGGAGTTTGCATGTACTCCCTGCGTTCGCATGGGTTTCCTCTGGGTGCTCCAGTTTCCCCCACAGTCCAAAGACACGCGGTACAGGTGAATTAGGTAGGCTAAATTGTCCGTAGTGTATAAGTGTGAATGAGTGCGTATGGATGTTTCCCAAAGATGGGTTGCAGCTGGAAGGGCATCTGCTGTGTAAAACATATGCTGGATTTATTCCACTGTGGCGACACTGGATTAATAAAGGGACTAAGCCAAAAAGAAAAGGAATAAATGAATGAATGAATGAATAAAAAAACCCTGAATAAATATAAATTTACACAAGTAAATAAATGGACTAAATGATGGGCCAAAAATCTGCAGAAATCTGTGTATTTCTGCGTGCGCAGATTCCTTGTGGGCATAGTTATGATACAGTACATACATTATGGTCATTTTTTGTCTTTTCATTCTATTAGATAATCATCTCTTTTTGCTAACAGAGCTTGATGTACTGAAGGAGCTGACTATTGAAAAAATGAAAGTCATTATAGATGGCAAGAAAAATGTAAGTTAATTAATTAGCCAAAAATCTTCAAGACTTATTTTAAATAAAACACTTTATAGGTTTCATTTATTGGGATCATTGCATTTATAGTGGAAAAATGACGTGAAGCATTTATTCATCTTAGTTTATGTTAACTGCTAAAATTTACTAATACAATATTAAAATAAAAAGGTATCTGTTAAAATTATTGAATACGTCTGTGCTCCCTTGAACAGTTTTAATAATATTTAGCAATTAATTAGATTAACAAATACTGTAACAAATGTTTGCACATTTGCATAATGTTAGCTTATTATATATTAACTAATGTTAAGCAGAGTCCTTACTGTATTTCCATAGTGTTACCATATCATTATTATCAGTAGTAGTAGAAGTAATATTGTTGTCAACACAACATTAGAGCGACAGTAAACTAAACGTATGACATAAGCCCATGCACAGATTTACGCAGATTTGTAGCTCATTATTGAATCTATTTGTTTACTTGTGTAAATGTGTGTACATTTATATGTATACTGTTTTTTTAATTAATTTCAGTAATATTATTGACTAACATGAAAATGTTTGTTTGATTTATTTACAATACAGTTTGTAAAGTAGTATGTTCTGTCTTTTAGTAGATATATTATATGAGAGACTTGCTTTATTTACCAAATAAGTGGATCTAGATAGATTTAATTTATAAACATTATTTTTATATCATATACTAAGTTTTAGTTACGATACTCCCAAAATAATTCTGCATAATTCAGCAGATTTTTTTTACAAAATTCTCTCCAGAAATACAAAAAAAATGTGTGCAGATTCTCTCTGACCCTACTTATAAATTTATCTTTATAGGTTACTCCATGATGTTGAAATTTAATTCTCCATGACTCCTATTTGTTGCTTCTTCTTTTTTCTAAACTGACCTTGGGTTGAATCATGCCATGTGTTATTTACTAAACACTAATGTTTTACATTTTGGAGTGGATGACCTCAAACCCCAAACTAGGCCACCTTACCTGTGTATCATATTTATAATCACAAACTACTTATTTCAAGGTCGAATAAAGCAGGCGTGTATAAGTATACTACACTAAAATGTGCATGTTTGTCATTCTTCAAGTGTTGTCCTCATTTGTAGTATATATGTGAGCGCAGGCTCGTAGGCCACACCCACTCGCTCTCGCGCACCCGCATGTCTGTGTGCTCGCTCTCGACGCGCGATACGCACAGCTCAGCATCACCAACGGTAGGTCTAATCTGTCATATAATTCTTCAAATCTTTCATTATTGGCATATGGTTCAAATATCGTGCTCTCTGGCAGAGGTTATTCATTCATGAAAGGTGTAGTATTGCCTGTATGGTTTTGTGTCAAGCTCGTACACGGGTTGTCTCGGTCTGTATCGGTTCTGGCTTGTTCATAGATTTATCCGCATGTTTATTTATGTAAAGGTCTATAAAAACTAACCCGGTTTAAAGCGTATAGTTTTGTCATCAGCGTGTGTGAATGACAGCACATGAGCTCATTGTAAGAATGAATTATAGATGCTTAGTAGTGAAGGAAAAAAACTCAAACAAAAGATATTAATTGCGTCAGAAATATGAGGGAGAAATAGATTTGTTTTGTATTTCTGCGAGTAACTAATCGTTTGTTTTCATCTCAGAGTTAACATTTTTGATAGGCTACCTTTAAGTCATACATCTTTGGTTAATTTCATGGTTGACATTATATTTTCACGGTGACCCAGTTCTTAATTATGATTCTCGTTATTAAGGGATGAAGCAGGGCATCTGAGGAACCTGCGAGTGTGGCGCGCGCGCTCGCGTACGCGTCACCGTGAGAGGAAAAAATGTGCGCAGATTCCACAGGCCAGACATAAATCAGGTAGATTAGTTAATTAGATACCTCTGTGAAGCAGAAACATAGTAATGAACTGCTCTTTGCACGTAGTAAACAATCGCATCTTAAAGGGATAGCACACCTTGAACATTCAGTCAGGGTTTTTTTAAGTGTGAAATAAACCGTAGAGCACATAAGATGTAGCTAGGCAGAATGTATTGGAAAAGAGCAAAGATGCTCTGTTGGGAAAACATGAGCATCTCTTCTTTGTTTTACAGGGGGAAAAGGTGAGTCATACAGGATTGTGCTAAGATGATGTTTCGTAAATGGCAGAATATTTATTTGAAAGTGACACATACAGTAGGCTATGTGTGAAATTGTTATGCTCACAGAATTTCCCTTGATCTTAGATAATCTATAAATGGCTACTTGTGTTTAGCACGGAGAAGGAGATAGAATTAAAAATTGCTGCTTGATCTCTGTTGTGGACCATTCATCAGACCGAACAATCAGCCATTTGCTTTGCTGAGGTCAGCTGTATTGATGTGAGGAGAGCACCACCCTGTCCCGCTTCCAAATGACTGTTTTTGTGTGTGCTTTAACCAGCCCTCTTACACCTGTGCAATTATTATTGTTCAAAGAGCATGGCACGACCAAAAGCACAAGCAATGTTTTTTTTTCTCCCTGGTCATTAATCCCCAAAAGCGATTATGGATGCAAATTATTTCTGTATCATTGAAGCTTTCGGTTTATTTGAATGTAACAAATAATTTCCAAAATGGGTACTTTAAGGTCAGCATCCCTCAGTGCTTTGTACAATTTGTCCCTTTTAGTCATTTATTACATTTAAAAGAGCTATTTGTATGAACTCGCCTCATGTTCCTCATTTATATCCAGTTGTTTACAGCATAATGGGGTCCATTACAGCGAAAGAGAGCATTCATATGAATGAGAGTTCAACACTTGTCTTTCTTTACTAAGGCCACTCCGTCTCTCCTGCTTGTTAACAAGTCATTTGATTGACATAAACTTGTTGCAGTGGTTTCAAAGGCATGGGTAGGACAGATCCCATGCAGTGCACTGAATTTCCCTGCTATGGATAAGATTAAGTGGCTTTAATAAGATTACAGCTGCTTATTGAATCACTACCCCTAGATAACTGTTTAAAAAGTGTTACACACACAAACGCACACCTCTTTCTCTCCATATCACACACAGTGTGGTTCAGAGGCAGCTGAATGGTGTCAAGGACAGAGCTAAGATAGCACAATATAACATTGGCTCAACAAATGTAATACTCCTCTCATACAGAAATTTTGTGACTTCACAGTAAGATTCTATTAATTAACGAAAACTAAAACTAAGACTACAACTATTGGTCAAAAAATATTTTCATTTAAATAATAAAAGTCTTTATTTTCCTTAATGATAATGACGTGTTGAAATGTTCTAATCTAGATGATCACATTTGCACCTCCTTTTCAGGATGATAAACAATCTTGCAAGTATAGTTTCAGCTGTCAGGATTAAGTTTGAGTTGGTGGAAAAGCTAAAGTAGTCCTCAGATGTATATGATGAATAAAATAAAGTACAAATCAAATGAAAACTAAACTAAATGAAATTAGCAACAGTTTTTAACTAACTGAAATAAAATTATTATTAGCAAAAAGCGTAATTAGCATAAATATGAAGTGCAGCTGTTTGTAGAAGTACCTGTAGATGGTGCTTATACAGCATAGGGCTCAAACTCGATTGCTGGAGGGCTGCAGCTCTGCACACCAACCCTAATAAAACACAGCTAATCCAACTAATCAAGGTGTTCAAGACTGCTAGGCTGTTTCTCAATTCCAAGAACGCTGAAAACGCACTTGAGTTCTCGTGGAGAGTGGTCTTGCCAGGTCACCTCGGAAGAACGAACTCAGGAGAACGCGAGAATGGAGAATGCATCCTGTGAGAAATGAGATGCTGCGTTCTCCCTGGTGGTCACATGACCTTTACGCATTTTAACGGAAATTTATTTAAACATGTATACAACAACTTATTGTTTTTTCCCTTTTCAATATATGTAACATGCACAAAAACTTTACAAATATACTTTTCACAATACAAATAAACTCCTTTATGGCTTAATTAAGATTTTTGTGTTAATCTTTCCTTTCACTGTCTCATTTAGGGAAACTCCTGTGATAAATAAGTGTTATCTCTAAACTTTAATAATAAAACGCTGTGGTTCCCACCTCCTTTATTCAGCCGCAATGACTTTTGGGACTTCTAGAGCCAGTTTGGTGCTCAAGTCTGCATCAGTGTGTTCTTGATACCAAGAACACATCCAGAAACTTTCATGAGGTCTTGAATATTGGAACTGAACTTTGACTGTTGATGATGACGTTACACGAGAACACAAGGATGCAAGATCGCTGAAGAACGCATATTGAGAAACAGCCCTAGAGACTATTAAGCAGCTGTGAGTTGGAGGTGGTTGAAGCTAAACAGTGCAGAGCTGTGGCCCTCCAGGAATTGAGTTTGAGATCATTGTTTTACAGCCAAAAGAACATGATTATATACAAAAAAAAACACACACACATTTTCTATATAAACATAAAACATGTTTTTAGCTTTTTTCTTGCCAAAAATGTAACTAGTAATGTTTAACTGCATATATACAGTATGATCTTTAATAATAATAATAATAATAATAATAATGACAAAACTGAATCATTTTTACTTTTATTTGTTGCATTTGTATAGTTTAAGATTCAGTGTTTGTTAAAACATTTTTTTTATTTTGTTACTAAGGAGTTTGCACAAATGTTGAGGTAAGCTGTGCAAACATTAAACTTTGCTCTGGTCGACACTAGATGTGTTCTGTTAAACTATAATTACTAAAACTAATATTGAAACTAAATTCATAAATAATTAAATAGAAATGTGCTCACAAAGTAAATAAAAATAAACTAAAACTTAACAAAACCATTAAAAATCTAACTAAAACCAAACTGAAATGTACAAAAGACAGCTAGTATACAGAACAGTATCAAAAAAAAAAATTTAAACAACTATGATGACCTTGTTTCACAGTGAAAAAAAAGTGTAGCTGCCTTGAAATGCAAGTTAATAAAAATAACATAATTCCAATTTAAAGCAATTTCAACTTACATCAATTATACTGACCTAAACATCAAATAAACATTTGTATAACTTAAAAAACAAAGTTAAAATCTAAACTATGATAAATCAACACAAAAACATATATTGCCATTATTACTTGAGCATATCATTTTTAGGCTGGTGTTGAAGTCATTCATGTTCAACAATGTTTAGCAAAATTTTTTATTCATTCATAATTTTTACTTTAGCTTAGACCGTTTATTAATCTGGGGTCGCCACAGCGCAATGAACCGCATACACACAATATCCAGCATATGTTTTACGCAGCAGATGCCCTTCCGGCTGCAACCCAGTACTGGGAAACACCAATACACACTCATTCACATACACACTTATACACTACGTCCAATTTAGTTTATCAAATTCACCTATAGTGCATGTGTTTGGACTATAGGGGAAACCGGAGCACCCAGAGCAAACCCACACCAACACGAGGAGAACATGCAAACTCCACACAGAAATGCCAATTGACTGAGCCAGTTTTAACTAAGTAATTTCAACTTACATCAATTATACTGACCTAAACATCAATTTAAGTTTAAGTTAAAATCTGACTTACTAAACTATGATAAATCAACACAAAAACATATATTGCCATTATTACTTGAGCATATCATTTTTACAGTGTTGTTGTTGAAGTCATCCAACTACATGTTTAACAACAGCTGAACATTTATAAAGTGTAAAAACTTTTGACTCTCTTTAACGACGATGACATGTTGAAATGACATTTGCACCTCATTTTCAGGCTGAGTGAAGAAACACTCTTGCAAGTATACTTTTAGCTGTGAGGTTTAAGTTTTATCTGGTGGAAAAGCTAAAGTAGTCCTCAGATGCCGCTCATATTGGCATATCTGCTTAGAAATGAGGATCTTTTTACACAAAGGCACCGTGTCACAGTTCCAAAATTAGCTAATGTGAGATTTTGGAAAAAAAGATTTTGAAGAGTTTTGAGATAAAAGACAGATAGTGTGACTTTAAAACTCTTAAAGCCTGTGAAGCAATCAGTCAGTCCCACTGATTTCTTCCCACTAAAAGCATGTCAGTCGACTGGATCATTTAATCCTTCAAGCCAAAATTGCTCATGAGACTTAAAATTCAGAGCATAAAGATTTTTTCTTGATTGTCATCAAATCTAAGACTGACTTCAACCAAATTGGTCTAAGCAAGTGTGAAATACATCTGACCCCATTTGTCAGTGTTTTACATTCTCAGTTGTGTGATTAGCTAATTTTAGAAACCATCTGCTAAGCTGCTAAAAAATACTATATCTGTTTGCATGATCCACGTCCATAAATCATTATGGATATCAGAAATATTTTTTATTAACTATGGTTAATTTATTATTATGCATTTGTTATTTTAATACATTTGTATTCATTTAAATTCATAGTGTCCTGATGATTAAATTCATAGTGTCCTGATGATAAAGAGCATTATTTTAAATCTTAATTAGTGCAAGCTGATAACCTAAACATTATCCCAGGCTGGTTGGTTGTTCGTGCAAAGTACTACATTCTCTTGTTTGTGCCACAACAAACTGACTAAGGAGGAGGAGTTTACATCATGTGTCGAGTGCTTCAGCATGTTTTCAGATGCACAGTCAACAGTACTTACCTGGGTCCTAATGCTACTTTCCCAGGAGATGTTCTGTATTTATCTGAAGAGATTTTTGTAAAATATTTATATTGTTTCTGTGACATCTAATTTTGTGGCAGTAGTTTTACACTTTACAGTATAAATTGGATCATTTCCATACAAATGAAATAAAGATGTAAGCAAAATATTAAAAGAAATCTATCCTTAGAATTATTTTAGTTCCACCAACCTCTTAAATCTGACATGAACATACAGTAGAACACACAAATGTATTTTTATTATGATAGTAAGGTGTGCATATGCTCAATGTCACAGGAGACCATGCAGCCTGACATAGCTGCGCATAACGTTATTTGCTCTCTGTATCCAAGTGAAGGCGCATATGAAGGTCATGTTGACAGCTGTCCTAAAGGATCTAGGTGGTTCTGTACGAAAGGATGTCATAATGTTGTCAAATGTGTGGAAGGTCAAAACTCAGCCTAGCATAAAAAGAACCAGAGTAATCTCTAAAAGGTTTCTGGTTTCAAATGAACACTGAAAGTAAAACGATGCTGTTGGGAGAATCTGAAGGTTAAACTGGGTTAGCACTATTTGTAGTCTACTGCTACCATCCAGAGTCCACTGCACATTACTACTCCATGAAAAATTATTTCTTTATTCATATCCACTTTTCTTATTCATTTTATTCGTTTGTATATAATATATTTAAAATTCATTTAAATATATTTTTAAGAGTTATATTGCTAATTTCCGGTAGCTTTATTTCAAGCTTATCAGGTTTAGCATGCATACATACATTAGAGAATATGTGAGGAGCTGAGTCAAAACATCAGTGTGCTATTTTAGTCCAAACGCCCTTGTTTCTCTCTCAGTGCTGTGAACATTACCCTATAGATACACTATAGAAACATCTAAAGCTGTGATGTGCTAACAGCGAATGAGAGCTTTGTGCTTATTTTAGACTAATAATGCACTAGGTCACAATCTTGCTTGTGTGTTGCAACCATGCAATGCTGGATTTACATTTTCAGCTAGAGAGAGGATTTTTTTTTACCCTTTTTAGAAATGCTGCAATGCGTCGCACAGCACCAAGACTGGGTCAGTGTAACGCGGCTGGCGGCAATCGCCAGCTCACCATCCCCATGGCAACAGCCAATAGATTTGCTTGCAGAAGCTTTGCAATATTGTTTTGATTGCATGGAATTGAGAAGACTGCTTTCACAGGATTAGTGTACTCCTGTACAGCAGCAGGAACAGACAAAGAATAGTGAAAAAACAGTAATGAAATGCATGGAGGCTGTGATTTCATCATCCTAATAGGTTGCAACCTTTTTTTCTACAATGTATTCCTAATGCAAAATTCTTCTAAAGAAACTGTATGTTGAATAAATATGACCTACTTTCCCTAATATGTTTATAGGAAATCTGATTTGCAGATATTTCAGCAGTTGTATTAAATGCAGATAATTTCAGTGTATTTTACTCCGGATTTTTTTAGGACAAAGACTTCTGCAATATAAGAGTGATGTCCTTGAGACTGTTGTGTTGGTGAATCCTTCTGAGGAGAATATTGCTATAGAGGTAATCTATTTCCCTCCTTGATTTCTGTCAATATTTGCATGCAACCATATAACCATCCAAATGATAAATTTTAACATTAAACATTAAAGCAAATGCATTCTCTTTCTTTTCTAGATCAGAACACTGGTCTGTGACTCAGCAGGCCACAAGTTATTGGTCGTAAGTGGGCAAAGCACTGACCGAAGTGGTGACATTATCTTGCAAAGTGGAGTGTTTGGTTGGAAAAATCTCTCTGACATTCTCTCAAGTCGTAAGGTAAGTGGCTTCTTGCAGCATTACAGAGCCCATAATACCTCACACAGCACTTAAGCATTTACTTTTTATTGATTTTTTATTGAACTATAAAAACATTTGATTTTTTCTTGTAGATTAAAGATCTCTTAAATCAGCCATACTCAGGCCAGCAAGCCTGTTTGACTGTGTCCTGTAAAGGAGAGGGGGGCTGGAGCTCCCTAGGATACGTACAGGAGCAGAGCATACTGAAGTACAGACTGAACCCTGAGCCTGTGCTACCTGAGATGGAAGGTGTGAGTGAGTTTACAGAATATGTCTCTGAGACAGTGGATGTTCCTTCTCCTTTTGAGCTCCTGGAGCCACCGACATCAGGAGGGTTCCTTAAGCTGTCCAAGCCATGCTGCTATATTTTTCCTGGAGGACGGGGAGACTCTGCTCTGTTTGCAGTCAATGGCTTTAATATTTTGATAGATGGTGGATCTGACAGAAAGTCTTGCTTTTGGAAGTTGGTCAGACATCTGGATAGGATTGATTCTGTTCTCCTAACACACATAGGAGCAGACAATCTCCCTGGCATAAATGGACTTTTACAGAGAAAAATTGCAGAGCAGGAGGAAGAAAAGAGCCATGGTTCAAATACCTATGGAGACTGGATGAAAAATCTCATTTCACCAGAGCTTGGTGTTGTGTTCTTTAATGTTCCCGAGAAGCTAAAGATGCCTGAATCCACACTGAAAGCAAAAAGAAGCATTGAGGAGGCATCTCTCACATTGCAGTACCTTCACAAACTTGGCATCAAACCTGAGCCTCTATACAGAGTTGTGAGCAACACAATTGAGCCTTTAACACTCTTTCACAAGCTAGGTGTTGGCAAACTAGACATGTATATTCTAAATCCTCTCAAGGACAGTAAGGAGATGCAATTCTTCATGCAGAAGTGGGCTGGTAACAGTAAAGCTAAGACTGGTATTGTCTTGGCCAATGGCAAAGAGGGTGAAATCTCTGTCCCTTACCTCACATCAGTGACAGCTCTGGTTGTGTGGGTACCTGCCAGCCCAACTGAAAAAATCGTCAGAGTTCTGTTTCCTGGAAATGCCCCACAAAACAAAATATTCGAGGGTTTGGAAAAGCTGCGACATCTCGATTTCTTACGATATCCGGTAGCCACTCAAAAGGATATGTCGTCTGGAGCTCCACCTCCTCTGATTAAACAAACTAAAATGAAGCTGCGAACTGATAGCAAAGAAAGTCTTAAATCGTCTCCTAAAATGTCCTCCACAACAAAAGCAAGCAAGAAAGAGGCAAATGAAGATATTGAGTCAAAGAGTGAATCTGTTAAGGAGAACAAAGCTGAAAAGAAAGAAAAAAAAATGAAAGAGACTGTTAAAGCTCCCAAACCGCTGAAACCCAAGACAGTATCACCTGATTCACTTAAACATGAGAAAAAGAAGCTACAAAGAGAAAAATCTCCTAAAAAGCATATAAGGGAAAAGGTATCCAAGATGGAGGAAAAGAAAGATCAGGAAAAGAAAGACACAAAGAAAGAAAGGACGGAAGTAAAAAAAGAAGACATAGCTAAAAAGGAACTCAAAAATAAGGAGGAGAAGAAAAAAGAAAAAGTTAAGCCTGAACTGAAAAAAATTACAAAACCTGATCTAAAGCCCTTTACCCCTGAAGTCAGGAAGACTCTGAACAAAGCAAAGGTTCAAGTAAAGCCTAAAACAGAAAAAACAAAAGCTGCAAAGGAGCAAGAAAACAGGCCTGCTGCTAAGCAAGCTTCAGTGGAGAAACAGGAGATAGACAGGTCCTTAGTCTCCTCCCCAGAGGATCTTACCAAGGATTTTGAAGCCTTGCGACTGGAAGAGGAACTTTCCAAGTCTACAGATAGCAAAATTCTTCCAAAAGTCCAGTCTGCAGTGGACACAGTTGTCCCCCACATTGAATCTTCCGATGAGGGAATAAATACAACTGACATTGAGACAGAGTCCCCTCTTGAGGAAAGAGTACCATATGGAGCAAATGCAAATAAATCCCCCTCTAAAATCACAGACAGATTTGAGGATGAAGGTGCAGCTACAGAGTATAACCACACCACAGAACTGAAACGTGCTAAAACATCTGACTTTGTCAGGATGGGAGAAGATGCAATGAAACTCAAAAAGAGTGACAGTGAAGAGGATGATGATGTTGTTGAGAAGGCAGAGCTTGAAGATGCAGAGGATATAATACATGAGGAGGAACTCAAGTACAAATCTGATGAGTCTAGGAAAGAAAAACTGGGAAAGGACTGGGAGACAAAAAGTGAGATTAAATCTACCAAATCTCTAGGTGCTGCAGATCATGTTTCTTTAATCCAAGATGAGACCATTCCAGGTTACTCTGAGACAGAGCAGACCCTCTCTGATGAGGAGATTAATGAGGAGACAGAAGAGCGGATCCCACATCTTCAATATGATGTTGGTTCTTATGACATCTTAGTTCCTGATGAACCAGGGACTTTTGACACCATTCATGGCATGAAACCACCAACCATATCTGTTGCATCTGAGTTCTCATCAAAGGGATTTGCAGTAGACCAGGAGCCAGTCCTTTCAGCTTATGCAACTAATATAATTGCGGCTCCATTGGCTGAAGAAGAGCATATATCATCAGCTACCTCTATCACTGAATATGACAAATTATCATCCTTTGCGACATCTGTTACTGAAGATCAGTCTATAGCATCTGTGACAGCACCACCTACTGAAGATGCAGGAAAAAGCTCTTTACTCTTAGATACTATAAATAGTATACCATCATCCGTACAGACGGATGCTACTCAAGGAAAAGAGTACCTCCACTCTGCTGGAACTATCTCTCCAACTTCTTCATTAGAGGAGGATAAGTGTTTTAAATCACCTCCCTCAGAGGAATATCAACCTATTGTGCCAGAAACAGAAACTACAGTGAGAGCTACTGCTTCCACAAATTATGAAGATGAGGAAGACGAGGAAGAGGATGAGGATCAGACACCAAATGTTGATATGCCACTTGGAAAGATCCATGAGGGTTATGCCTCTGCTGCCATACTCCAAGACACCGAAAAGGCTTCTGATAAGATTCAGTCATCGATGGCATTTATTCCCCCTCCTGCAATGTATGTTGGCACACAAGAAAAAGATGAAAAGGCATCCATTGAGGATAAACCTAAACTGAGTGCTCCTGAGAAAAGTTTGTCTTTTTCACCAAATTTTCCTTGCACCTCAGAGGTGAACATTACCTCAGAGAGTGAAGAAAGATGCCTCAGTCCAGATGACAGCACTGTGAGGTTTGCCTCACCTACACAATCAGGACCAACCAGCAGTAGCTACTCTCCAACTGAGGAGAGGTCACAGAAGCCACTGACTGTGGATAAAGAGGAAAAACTGGACAAGGAGACTTTTGACTCTTATTTGACCAAAGATGCTCCTTCTGACAAAAAGTCTGTGAAAATAATTGATGATGAAGTGGACCCTTTTGTAAAGGAGTTTTCCAGCACTAAGACTGCAAAATTTGACTTGGAAGATAAGGAGGAGGAAGATTATTATGGAAAGGAAACGTATAAGGTGTGTGGTAAAACTAAATATATAGAGGAAAGGGAGTGCACTTTTCTCGATGAAGAATATTCCCAAGAGACAAAACCTCTAAAAGAGGAGAAGCTGTTTGAGAATAAGAAAGAATCTGTGGATAAGGAATCATCAAATGATAAACCACAAAACGTGACCCCCTTGGGCCATGACCACAAATCCCAGATGCTTAGCTCAGGAGAGGAAGATGAAAGCGAAACTGAGGATGGTATTTACTCAAGCATAAAAGCACCACAGGACAAGTTAGATTCCATGTCAGCAAGCCAAGGGAAAAAAGATGTTTTATTCTCGGAGATAGATGACCAGAACATTTCTAAAGACAGCGATAAAAGTGTTCACTTTAACTTGTATTCATTCCCTGAGGGTGAGAAAGGCCTCAGAGGGGAAATTGAGAGGGTGGTTAGGCAAGATACACCGTATGTTGGGAAAAGCTTTACATACTCCGATGTATACGACAGTAAATCAAGTTCAGTAGATTCCTACTCTCCAAATCTACCAGCGGAGCACACTTTTTATGATACCGATGTTACTCCAAAGAAAACAGAAAAAGAGGATTCCCTAGATTCTTCCACTGTCAAATTGTCTGATCCTAAAGCATCAGATAAAAAACAAACATCAGATTCATATAGGGAAACACATAGTACATACATGACACCACAGTTTAGGAATTCATCTGAAGCAACATTCTCTGAGCCAATAAATAAATCTGAAGAAAAGCCATTTGAAAAAACCTCACCTATTTCAGCAGAGAAAGACCCATTGTCAGATAAATATGAAAAGCCTGATTTCACTGGTATGACAGAGGTTGGTGCACCACAGTCCACCCATTATGAAGCTGACAGGTTCACCTCTGATTACAGTGCTAAAAGTACATGCTCTAGTTTAGGCCAATCTACATTTGGCACAAAAGAAGTAATGGCTGGAGACATGAAGATGTTTGCTGATGGAGAGGATGAAGATGAAGATGATGAAGAAGATGAAGATGATGAGGATGAGGAGTATGGAGAGCATGCAAGTGATAGTGATACAGAAAAAGGTGCAAAAGAGAAAGATGCTGAACACCCAATGAAAAGAGTAATCAGTCCTGTACCAACTCAGTTCCAGGATGAAAAGAAAGACACCATTACACATGACAACACCAAGAGCCTGGGTTCCGAGGCTTATGGGAAATCAACATTTGAACACACTCTGAGAAATGAAGGCCCCAAGGACTCATTGCAAGCTGGTAAAGGTGCTGCCTCATCTTTTCCTGTTGAAAGTCATATTAAAGGCTTCTCTGGACTTGAACATTCTTCAAGTGAGGAGAAAGATGAGTTTGTAGAAAATCATGACAAAGTTGTCAAGTCATATTTACCCTTCTCAACGAAGACTGCTGAAGATAAATGCTTTACTCACTATGACAAAGATCTTGAGTTTGACAAGCAACAGACACCAGATGCAGTAGAGAAAAAAACAGGAGACCCTGTATCGTTGGGCTTGGGTTACACAACTATGTCAGCCACAGCCTACTCTTCTTCCTCTTCTTACAGTCATTCTTCATCAGCTTCAGCATCTCTGTCCACTAGCCGCCAATTTGGGGATGAGTTAGAGGCTCAAGCCTGTACTGGATTTGATTACTCATCTTTCAAAGATGAACATTCACCAGTGACAGATTCACCCTTCTCTAGTTCAGGCGGTCAGGCTAAGGATGAATATTTAGAAGTATCAGAGAAGCTGACCCCTGCAACAACTACTGCTGAATCAACATCTAGCCTTGCAAGATTCTCACCACTGTCACCCTTTGAGGAGATCAAGCCTTTTCCTCCTCATGCTGGTACTTGTGTAGTTGACAAGAAAGATGCTAGTTACACTGCAAGCAATATCTCTGATCAGGGCCTACAAAGTCAGTGCTTTTACAAGCCAGAGTGGGATGAGGACTCAAGACTACAAGCTGAATTAGGTGCAACTGGACCTTTTTCCTCAGTTCCTCCGGCCACACAGAAAGACACCTTGCCCAGAGATCTATGTGGTGCTTCATCAACACTTGAATTTGAAAAACAGTACTATGAAGAGACTGAGAGCAGTGAAGAGGAGGATGATTATATGTATGAAACTGAACAGGATAAACTTCAGTACCAAAGATCTCCACTTACAGCTCAAGCAGACAAGAAAGATGGCACTTTTTCCTTAAGCGAGACACTATCAAAAGACATATCTTCTAGTTTGGGAGGTGCTATTCCAAATGTGCATACCTCATATTCTCTTTCATTCCCAGAACCCACAAAACCAGACACAACAAATGGGCCTGCAGAAGTTTTTGGTGGAGCCAGTAAGATGGAAACAGACTTGTCAAAAGTAGAGATGAAAGGCCAAGACATAAAGAAAATTAGGAGCCCAAGTGAATGGCAAATGCAGCAGCAGCGAGACATATATCCAGGGGCATCCCCACCCCTTTATCGACATGAGGATGAATATGATGAAGAAGAAGAAGAGACAGAGCCAGAACACCCAGCCCGCCCTCTTTCACTCTCATCCACAGAGCAACCTTTCCAGTCCTCTTATTACACAGATGATCCAAACAGACACGATGATGACTCTGACCATCCTTCAAATGTTGGCGTCCGTCCACATTCATCAACTGCTTCCCCAGGCTATTCCGCCTGTGAGAACAAGCAGAGGAGAGGAGACACATCTCCATCTTTTATAAACCCGAGTTTATGTCAACTTTCAAGTGATGAAGAAAATGAGGAACATACAAGCCAAGCATCAGATCAACAGCAACCAGCGGGGAAGACAAGGTTCCACAAACAGTCTCAAGACTACACTCACAGTCATCATTGTGAGGGCAATGAATTGCAACACTTCTCTGGAGCCATGGCTGCGGGCATTAGTGCCAGTGGGGAGGACACCCCTCCAACCTCTGTCAGTGAGCCATTGCATTCCCAGTCAGATTCGGAGGTTCCACCAGGTACAGAAGAGTGCCCATCGATCACAGCAAAAGGAAACAATGACTCTGATGATGATGCAGATTACCTGCCTGTAGATAAATCATCTGGAGCTTATGGTGGGAAGAATTACTTATCTAGGTCACCTGACAAAAATCATGATCCCTTACCATCACCATTGATGGACCCTGCTCCTTATCCTCCTCACCCTGATGCATGTATGGTTGATCCTGAGGCTCTGTCAAGCTTAACAGACAAACCAATCAAAAAAGATATCAAAGCAAAGGGTTTACGTAAATTAGGTAAAACAAAGTCTTCTTCTCCAGCTCGGAAAACTGATGCTAGGCGGAAGCGCTCCCCATCAAAAGAGCCCTTTGCCCACACCACCTCTCTTAGGAAGAAGGACATGGAGGATGATCTGTCAAGGTCAAGCCACAACACTGGCAAAGGCCTTGTCAATGGCCTAAAGAATACCGCAGGTATATTCATAAACTTTTGAATATGCAAATCAAGAGCAGTTGACCAACATGAAACTGATGCCTAGTTTGTGCTCATTTTCATTGTTTTTAACAGGTTCAAATTCTGCAAAATTCAGCACAGCGGTGCCCCCTGGTCCTCCTATCTATGTGGATCTGGCCTACATTCCCAACCACTGCAGCGCTAAAAATGTGGACCAGGAGTTTTTCAAACGTGTTCGCTCGGCATATTATGTAGTGAGTGGAAATGACTCCAGCAATGGAGAACCGAGCCGTAGTGTACTAGATGCCTTGCTAGAGGGAAAGGCACAGTGGGGATCCAATTTACAGGTAACATTCATTCAATGCTTCTCTGTGATTTGCTAATTAATATGATCAATATTTTATTGATGCTGTGCATATAAATATTGTAGTTAATTTGTTTTATTTGTTTTCAGCTTAAGTGAATCATTGAAAGGATTCAAAAGTTAGAGTCAAAAACTGTCATTCTATTAATGTCTTATTTTCATTTTACAGGTAACATTGATACCTACACATGACACAGAAGTGACTCGCGAGTGGTATCAGCAGACCCATGAGAAGCAACAGGAGCTGAACATCATGGTCCTGGCCAGCAGCAGCACAGTTGTAATGCAGGACGAGTCATTCCCAGCCTGCAAAATAGAGTTCTAAATTCAACATGGCTCCCAGGTCCACATTTTTACACTCAAATAGTCCGTTACAGCCTTAATAGTTGCTTACTCAGTGTAAAATTAACCAGTTTTTTTATCTTTTGAACTTCCCAAGGTTTAAAACAGCACATGTTGTCTATTGCCCAGAAACCCCAATCAAATGATAGAAACTTTTATTATTTCCTGATTAGGAGATTTATTCGAGTGCAGGAAAACAGAAGGAAGATGTGCCTTTCACTGTATACTTTTTAGGGTGGCTTTTCCCCTTTACGTTGTACAATACTTAAATGAAGAACAAAATTCTTGACCCTTAGAGTTTGGACCAGGGCCTGTTTAAACTAATTTTCACAATCACATTCTCAGTCGTAGTTTTATACCAAACAAAGTAGCCAAATAAGTGTGCTAAACAGTATAATAAAATTGATATATAGCCTTATTTACAATGCTATTTAAATAAGCACAAGTATACCTCTTGACATTTTTTAACAAAAGCACCAGAAAGTCCCCAATACTGCAGATTGACTTTCATCCGTTTTGTTCACTTCATCACATCATTCTGATCCTAATTAACCTTTTGCTTTGAGGCCCTGATTTACACAACATGGCGTCATCCTCCATCATAGCACATGCAAATATTCAAGAAATATAAATAATTCCAATTCAAATCTTTTCTAACCTATCAAAGTTATTTATTACTCACTGTGTAAATTGCATTTGAGGCTATATGCCTCAGTAGAGAGATTAAAGGGACAGTTCACTCAAAATTAAAATTTGCTCACCATTTACTCTCCTTCATGTGGTACCAAATGTTAAGGAGATTTATTTTTCACCTGAACACAAGGCAAGATATTTTGAAAAATGTTGGAAACTGGTAACCATAGGAGGGAAAATATTTTGGAATATGATTTTGTTCATTCATTTTCTTTTCGGCTTAGTCCCTTTATTAATCTGGGGTCGCCACAGCAGAATGAAAAGCCAACTTATCCAGCATTTGTTTTACGCAGCGGATGCCCTTCCAGCTGCAACCCATCACTAGGAAAAACCCATACAATCTCATTCACACACATACATTACGGACAATTTAGCTTACCCAATTCACCACATGTCTTTGGACTTGTGGGGGAAACCAGACCACCTGGAGGAAACCCACGCCAACACGGGGAGAACATGCAAACTCCACACAGATATGCCAACTGACCCAGCCTGGACTCGAACCAGCGACCTTCTTGCTGTGAGGCGATCGTGCTAACCACTGTGCCTCCGAATATGATTTCAACCTTCTTCAAAATATCTTTATTGGTGTTAAACAGAATACAGAATCTAAAACAGATTTGTGTCATATGTTTGAGTAAATGATGACAGAATTCAAATTTGGCGGCAAATAGTCCCGTTAACAAATACCCGGGTGCTAGTATTTTAGAAATAATTAGACGAATAGATAAAAAATATTACAAAAAAAAAAATCTTGCAATTATTATAGACTTGTGTGGCAGCTTGCACAAAATGACGTTACATTCCTGACTCAGAGAGTAATGTGTTAAATCAACAACAGCAACATTAATGTGATACTGATACTAGATCAGGACTAAATTATATTGATCTCAGAAAAAAACAACAACTAAATGGAGAGTCTTTAACACTAAATGAAAGAGTGTAAGAGTATTGAAATCAAATCTTATTTTGTTGTTAAATGATGTATAAAGTGTACGTTCACAGAGTTTTACTTATTTTTAGTGTTGATGAAGTTCAGAAGTATGTTTTATTATGGGCTTATTAGGGTTTCTTTCTATTCATTAGCACATTGTAATGATCTCTAGTTATAAAATGTACAGAATTTGCTGCAGACAAAGTTGCTTACTTTAAAGGATGGAAAGTAGGGATGACTGGTATGTAAGCCAAAGTTGCCGGCAATAGAAGTGCATGGTATTCAATGAATGCACTATGTATGAAAGTGTTTTAAGCTTCTGGAAGATGTGAGTTATGGGCACTGCACTTAAGCCTGTTCCAAGATATATATATATATATATATATATATATATAGTGCTTTAAACTTTTCAAAGTCTATTGTGGCTTTAATATGGGGATTGACCTCTAACAGAAAAAATATATTTTCCAATTAACCAACAATGAGGATACATTTAAAAATACTAATTCTAAACCGGAACACTCATAGTCTCATTTTACAACCCCCCTGGAGGTAAACAATTGAGTTTTAT
This sequence comes from Danio tinwini, assembly GCA_903798205.1. Lineage (NCBI taxonomy): Eukaryota > Metazoa > Chordata > Actinopteri > Cypriniformes > Danionidae > Danio > Danio tinwini. The sequence goes on from CAIGQZ010033024.1 coordinate 3,753,487, forward strand.
CATTTGGGAATCTATTCAGCAGATCTCTGTGTCAGGCGTTGGCACTTTTAGCTTAGCTTAGCATAGATCATTGAATCAGATTAGACCATTAGCATGGTTAGATCATTTTCCTTTTTAAAGCTTAACTCTTCTTTAGTTTTGCAGATGTACTGTGTAATAGTATTGCACCTGCAGCAGCTATGGTATGACAACTAATAGTTCCTTGATTATTACTCAGAAACTGCAAAATAGTTCCTAGACATACAGAAAAGTCAAGCTTTAAATAGAAAAGCTATCAAATCTCTTTTTTGAAAAATGTGTGAATGAGATGCTAATCCAAATCAATGATTTATGCTATGCTAAGCTAAGCTAAATAGCCTCCTGTTTGAACCAGAGATTGGCTGAATAGATTTTAAAATAGTAAAACTCAACAGTTTAACGAGCAACAGTTCATTAAAAAAAGAGTTTTCCTTTAAAAGACATGAAGAAAGATTGCATAGTTTCTTTTACTGACTCATTAGACATTGCAGATAGGTCTTATATGCTAAATGTTAAATGCTAGCGCTGGTTTGAGCTCTTGGCACAGAGCAGGTTGACAGATGAAAAGCAAACTCTGTAAAAGTACTGTATGCACTGCATGTAAATGATCATGAGGTAAGAACTGAACATGCATTTGAATACTGTTATGCTTTTAGGTGCTTGGCTCAATTAATGTCGTCTTTATTAATGAAAGAAGGTTTTAAAAAGAAAATGAGATGCTTTCCAGTTCCATTTGAGTCTGAATTGAATCGTCATGCTTTTGAGTTTTTACAATCCTGATGTTCATTGTCCCAGTCTAAAAGAATTGATTGTTGACTTGCACAGTTTTGATACTCAAAATGACAGAACATACTGTATGATTGAGCATAATCCCTCATCTTTGTCTGAGTACCAATATTCAAGGATCCGCAGTTAATGCTTGCCTCTAATGTTTTTTAAGGTGCTGTAACTTTTGAGCTTCTGGTTATTTGGCTGTGCCGCCTGACATGGTGAACCCAGATGTGACTTCGCAGTACCACAGAAATAAACAAACACATACAAGTTCCAGACTGCAGACTGCCAGATCAAGTGACTAGATCACTGATCACATTTTATATACAAGATTTGTAAGTGTCTGTGTGATTCTTTTCTTTCTTTCTACACGTTTAAAAAAATAAATGAACTAGTCATGATGTGCTGTGCAAAAACATCCTTTAGTTGCAATGTTGAGTTTGCCATCTCAATAGCATCAAAACTTTTGAAATATAGCATTCCTTTGAGCCTAGCTGTTTATTGCATGTGACCTTAAGTTTGAACTTGTATGTAATAGTTCATAGTTATATTAAATAAAGTACTATTTTAAACATATATTTAAATGATAAACGTCTCAACTGTACTGAAAAGGCACATATAACCAGGCCGCGCTATCATTTCTAGCGTGCAGTGTTGTTAAAAAAATATTTATGTGTACTTAAAAAAATTTTTTTCCATTACCTTTGCTTTCAATTCTCTTTTTTATGTGCAATACTCTGTATCTTTCTTTAAACTCTCTAAATGAGTGTCTACAAATATGTTGTAGAAAGGTAAAGCTGATAAACGCTAATAAAATATGTTAATGGCAAATATCAGTGGAGTTTTGCCTGTTCTTGCGTCAGCCGCCATAGAATCATGGAATATCTTTCATTTAAATATGAGTTCATAGTTTAAAATTTTGGATTCACTTTTACTTTTTTCAATTTTATTTACATCAATGAAAAAATAATCTAACAACACTCAATTCTATCAAATTATATTTTGTTCTTTTGTTGTTTTTCTCTATTGTCCATATTTGTAAGTGATAAATGTGTCTGCCAAGTTATTAAATGCAAAACTTCAAAATATTAGCAGCAATGGAAAGTACTAGTGTCAAATATGTAGACAATACTTGACAAAAATGTTTGTTACATAGCACATATATATGCCCACCGGCCACTTTATAAGGTACACCTTCCTAGTTGGACCCCCTTTTGCCTTCAGAACTGCCTTTATTCTTTATGGCATAGATTAAACAAGTTACTGGAAATATTACTCAGAGATTTTGGTCCATATTGACATGATCGCACACAGTTGCTGCAGATTTGTTGAAACTCCAATTTCAACACTACCCAATGGTCCTCTATTGGATTGAAGTCTGGTGACTGTGGAGGCCGTTTGAGTACAGTGAACTCATTGCCATGTTCAAGAAACCAGTCTGAGATGATTCGCGCTTTATGTCATGGCATGTTATCTTGCTGGAAAAAGCCATCAGAAGAATGGTACACTGTGGTCATAAAGCGACATGGTCAGCAACAATACTCAGGCAGGCTGTGGTGTTGACACAATGCTCAATTTGTACTAATGGGCCTAAAGTGTGCCAAATTTCCCCCTCACATTACACCACCACCACCAGCCTGAACAAGGCAGGATGGATCCATGCTTTCATGTGGTTGATGTCAAATTCTGACCTTACCATCTAAATGTGGCAGCAGAAATCGAGACTCATCAGACCAGGCATCGTTTTTCCAATCTTTGATTGTCCAATTTTGGTAAGCCTGTGTGAATTGTAGCCACAGTTTTCTCGGACCATTCTCTGTAAACCCTAGAGATGGTTGTGAGTGAAAATCCCAGTAGATCAGCAGTTTCTGAAATACTTAGACCAGTCTGTCTTGCACCAACAACGATGCCACGTTCAAAGTCTCCTTTCTTCGACATTCTGATGCTCAGTTTAAACTGCAGCAGATCGTCTTGACCATGTCTACATGCCTAAATGCATCGAGTTGCTGCCATGTGATTGGCTGATTCGAAATTTGCATTAATGAGCAGTTGGACCTAATAAAGTGGCTGGTATGTGTGTGTGTATGTATGTATGCATGCATGCATGTATGTATGTATGTATGTATGTATGTATGTATGTATGTATGTATGTATGTATGTATGTATATATGTATGTATGTATCTATGTATGTATATAAATATACATATATATATATTTTTCATTCATATATTCCTTCATATCTTTTCTGCTTAGTCCTTTTATTAATCTATATTATATTTATACATACAGATTATATAATTTGTATGTGATAAAATAAATAGAAGATGAGTGTATGCCAGTGTTGAGCTCTGGCAGGTGGCAGCCACTACACTGAAAAATCGGGCTCAATTCACATACCGATGACATCACCGTCTGGGTCACATGCCTATTAATGTTGGCACCCATCTTTTCTTCCCCACCCTGTCTGTTTCTGAGAGAAAAGCCATGGAAATGAACAATGGGCTTGTGTTGAAGAAAACAGATCGCAGTGCTTGGCAGAGCCACAGGCAATGCTGACAATGACCCACTGTTCCTAATCACATGCAAATACATACAATTTGGATAAAAGAGTTAAATGTGATGCATTAATAACTATGATGATTGTTTACTCTGTGTTGTTGAAGATGTGTTTCTTGGAGCAGCTGCGGTTAACAGAATGAAAACCCTCAGGTGATGAATGATAAAAAACCTGTTGTCATGCCAACAAGTAAGAGGATGAATAACGTGCTTGAGATAATGATGCTTTAACAAGTGTACACTTACAGAGACAGAAAATACAGTATTAAAAAAGATGCAAATTACACCATTTTGTTAGGAAAAATGTACAATTTTGGGGGGTTATGAATTTTCAGATCATGTTATGATTATGAAAGTCCACTTTTGCTTTTTATTGTCAGAGCAGTAATGATTATTTTAACAGCAGTACCATTGTCTATCGATGGGCTACTACCATATAATATCCTAAGTTTAAAAGATGGCCAGATAGAACTAAATGATTAGGTATGGAGGTTATTAATGCCAATTGATAGAATAAAGATAAAATGCATTCAATTCAGGGTTAATAAAGTAATAGTCCAGGATGCATTTGGTTATAAATTAAGCTTTAAGTAGAAAAATAATTCTTACATTGTTTCAGCACTTTGTTGTTTATGATGAGAGAATTAGCACAGAATTCAGTCGGTAGACAGATCAGAAAGTGGACCGTGAAGTGGACTTCGACAAAAGAGGCTCTAGAGATGAACAGCCTCTGGAGGAGGAAGAGGCTCAAAGGGGGAACAGACTCTGATGGACAAAGAGGCTCAAAAGGGGAACAGACTCAGGTAGAGTACGAGGTTCAAGGGGGAACAGACTCTGGTTGAGGAAGAGGTTCAAGGGGTGTGACGGACCCAGGTGAAGAAAGAGGTTTAAGGGGAACAGACCCTTGTGGAGGAAGAGGTTCAAGGGGGGAACATTCTCTGGTGGAGGAAGAGGTTCAAGGGGTGGGACGGACTCTGGTGAAGAAAGGAAGAAAGAGGTTCAAGGGAAACCGACTCTGGTGGAGCAAGAGGTTCAAGGGGGGAACATACTCTGGTGGAGGAAGACGTTCAAGGGGAACAGACTCTGGTGGAGGAAGAGGTTCAAAGGGGTGGAACAGATTCTGGTGAAGGAAGAGGTTCAAGAGGGGAACATACTCTGGTGGAGGAAGAGGTTCAAGGGGGGAACAGACTTTGGTAAAAAAAAAAAAAGAGGCTCAGAAAAAAACAGACTCTAGTGCAGGAAGAGGTTCAAGGGGTGGGATGGACTCTGATAAAGAAAGAGGTTCAAGGGGAACAGACTCTGGTGGAGGAAGAGGTTCAAGGGAAAACAGTCTGGTAGAAGAAGAGGTTCAAGGGGGAACAGACTTCGGTAGAAAAAGAGGCTCAGGAGGGAAACAGACTCTGTTGGAGGAAGAGGTTCAAGGGGTGAAACAGACTCTGGGGGAGGAAGAGGTTCAAGGGGCGAAACAGACTCTGGGGGAGGAAGAGGTTCAAAGAGTGGAACAGACTTTAGTGGAGGAAGAGGTTCAAGGCACACAGACTGGTGGAGGAAGAGGTTCAAGGGGTGGAACAGACTCTAGTGGAGGAAGAGGTTCAAGGCGAACAGACTCTGGTGGAGGAAGAGGTTCAAGGGGTGGAACAGACTCTAGTGGAGGAAGAGGGTTAAGGCAAACAGACTCTGGTGGAGGAAGAAATTCAAGGGGTGGAACAGACTCTAGTGGAGGAAGAGGTTCAAGGCGAACAGACTCTGGTGGAGGAAGTAGTTCAAGGGGTGGAACAGACTCTGGTGGAGGAAAAGGTTCAAGGGGTGGAACAGACTCTGGTGGAGGAAGAGGTTCAAGGGGGAACAGTCTGGTAGAAGAAGAGGTTCAAGGGGGAACAGACTTTCAAATAGGTTAAAGGGGTGGGACGGACTCTGGTGAAGAAAGAGGTTCAAGGGAAACAGACTGGTGGAGGAAGAGGTTCAAAAAGTGGAACAGACTCTGGTGGAGGAAGAGTCTCAAGGGCGGAAACAGACTCTGGTGGGGAAAGAGGTTTAAGGGAGAAACATGTTCTGGTGGAGGAAGGGGTTTAAGGGGTGGAATAGATTCTAGTAGAGAAAGAGGTTCAAGAGAGGAACACACTCTGGCAGAGGAAGAGGCTCAAGGGGGAAACAAACATTAAGGGGGGGGGGGAACTCTAGTGGAGAAAGATGTTCAAGGGGTGCAGCAGACAGTAGTAGAGGAAGAGGTCCAAATAATGGAGTGGACTCCAGTGAAGCAGGCTCCAGTGCTCTGGCAGAAGAGTCTCTAGTGGTGGGTGGATTCTAGTGCAGAAAGAGCCTCGAGTTGCGGAGTGGACTTTGGTGAAGGAGGCGGCTTAAGTGGCGGAGTAGACTCTGGCAGAAGAGGCTCTAGGTGTGAAGCAGACTCTGTTGAAGGAAGAAGTCTAAGGGGTGGAGTCTATTCACATCTTATATGACTTAACATGTAAATCATTTGCACTTGACCCTTCATGCGCGTCTGGTGTGAACGCACCATAAACACCCAAAGTGCAAAGTGCACCTGCACAATGCACTTAGACCACTTTTTTGTGATAGCATCAACTGTAAAGTGACTAGTGTAATATGTAAATATTGTAAATGTAATATGCAAAATCTGTAATATGGTAAATCAAAATAGATGTTTAACGTAGTCATTGATTCTTCATTCATTTTCTTTGCAGCTTAGTCCCTTTATTAATCTGCAGTCACCACAGCTGAATGAACTGCCAACTTATCCAACATATGTTTTATGCAGCGGATACCCTTCCAGCTGCAACCCATCACTGGGAAACACCCATACACACACATACACTCCAGACAATGTAGCTTACCCAATTCACCTATAGCGCATGTCTTTGTACAGTGGGGAAAACTGGAGCACCTGGAGGAAACCCACGCCAACACGGGGAGAACATGCGAACTCCACACAGAAATGCCAACTGACCCATCCAAAGCTTAAACCAGCGACCTTCTTGCTGTGAGGCAATAGTGCTACCCACTGCGCCACCATGCAGCCCTTTAACTCACAGTATTAGAATATATTTGTTTTCATAGACTTTACTATTATTATTGTTTAATCTGACAACATTGGGCAGAATGTAAAAAATGTGAACATACAATTTATTGTAATCCAAATATAAAGCATAGAAAATACCGTAAATTACAATCACAACCCACAGATACAGTGCTCAGCATATATAAGTACACCCCTCACAGATCTCTCTTTTAAATTCATATTTTCTATAGTATACTCTACAATAATATATTTGTGCACATACATTAGATTAGTTAGTACCAACGCCAAAACTGCAATGAATCTAACGAGAAAAAAAAAAACTTTAAATGAGTACACCCAAATGAATACGTTGGAGAAAAAGATTAAATCAAATTTAAAATTTTTTATTTTTTTTAATAACTTGTTTGAATTGAAATGCTTTATCTTTCTATTCCTGAAGATGTTAGGGGACCAAACTCTTATTATAATGGATATAACTGTTAATTTAAACTGTTTTGTTTAAATGACATTTTCTGTCTGTATTCACTAAGAAATCATTCTAAGAATCATTTTAAAAATGGGGTATACTCCTTTAACAGCACAGGAATGACCAAGACAGAACCCTGCTAGGTTCACAGAAAAAAGACAGTAATTTTCTGCAGACAATGCCACTTTTATTTAAAACACTGTAAATCAAAGTGCCATTTAATACTACTGCACAGACAGCATACAGCACCAACAGTACAACATATCTGAGTTGAATTCAGAGGCAGATGCTTTAATATGTCAGTGATTACAGTTGTCAAGTGGGTTGAATGTGCTTTACTGTACTCCAAGCGGAGTGGAATAATTCACAGACACTGCTGAAGGGAGGAAGTGAAACGATCATCTCTAGATTCTAGAGGTTTAACAAGCTGGTCCTACATCAGTCAGAGTCAGTTACTTTTACACACACATACTTTCTGCATGCTCAGTAAACAACGGGCACTCTTCAGGGTTTACATAACAGTTTTTCTTCCCTGAACAGATTTAGATCAACAATATAACGTTAAAGTATATCCTTCTGAAAAGCAGCAACTTTTTACTGTACACTAAATCAGAAATAAGACCAAATGTCTGGTGGTCTGATAGTCTCACTGCATTCTTCATTTAATCAAACAAGAGGGTCATGTACAAAAGAGTACTTCATTTTTAAAAATGTGAGTGGTAAAAGGCAGGAGAAATGTACTTGAATGAAGCCCACTGCTTACTTTTTTGTGACAGTACTATATGTTTTACAAAAATAAAAACTAAAATATAAAAAAAGAGACTTACTTATTTGTAGTCTCGTTGTTAAACGTAAGCTGCATATTAGTCAATAAATATATATATATAATTAGACTACATTTATGTATTTTACGTATAATGATTTAATAAATTATGACAGTGGTATAGCAAGCTTTGGCAAATAGTAATGAAATGTTAAAGGAATAATTCTCTCTGAAATAAAACAAACTCATTCCAAACCATAATATGTTTGTTTCTCTTCAAAACATTTTTTGGAAAGTTTTAAAGATTTCTATCCCTTCACTGGAAGTAAATTTTGCCCAAACTATGAGGTTTTCAAGTTTAATCAACATAGGCTCATTATGAAATTGTAGCCCTATATACATTTCTGAAGATCGCAAATTATGTAACCAGAAGAACATATGACTGCATTTCATCTTTAAAATGAACGCTACGGGATGGTTCCTTTTAACGTTGTTACTTTTCACGCTTACCGGCTGACCGATTACCTCCGCATGGACAGCTTTTCCGCTGTTACCAGTTTGTCCAATGGCTCATCGCTAGGGCCAGACGGAATCTGCGGACGTTTTTTGCTATTTCTGCGGAGAATTTTGGTAAAAATCTGCGGATTTCTGTGGAGTTATTTTGGTAGTATCATTACTAAAACCTTAATATGTTAAATAAAAATTATATATTTTTTACTTGTATTTAATGTTTAAAATGCAAATCCAATTAGATTAACTGTAAATAGTTAACTTTAAGTAAATAAACAGAATGATGGGCTAAAAAACTGCGGAAAATCTGCGGAATTCTACGCGCGCAGATTCCGTGTGGGCCTACTCATCACATACGTCGGAGGATGTGAGACACAGAGCGGAGTTTACCGTGATGACGGGATTTGAGTCTGGTGGAGAACGTTTTCAGAAAGTAGGTAAGACAAAAGCAAAAGCCAAAAAATAAAGCAAACAAGTAAATAAGAGGGTGAGAATGTGGTAAAATCTGAAAATGTGGTAAAATTAGGCTGCAGCGAGGATTCTTTTTTCTGGATTGCTTTTTAAAACACTGTCGGTTGGGTTTAGGGAAGTGGGTGATCGCTGGTCAATTGGTGCTTTTGAAAACACTATTGGTTGGGTTTAGAAAAGGGGGTGGGAATATTGATGGGTCGGTTAGTCAGTCGACAGCGGCCTCTGGTGGATTTAAGCGAGAACAGCAGGCTCAAATGGCACTCATGGAGAGAAATTTGAGATCTCAAAAAGCATACGCAGCGGCCTCTGGTGGATTCGCAAAAACAAAAACTGCAAAAACATAGCTCCTGAGATGTATTTGGTGCTCTCCAGAAATGTATATAACGGTATGTAATCAGAATGAGCATTGTTGAGTTTAATTTTAGCCTTTCCTCCTTTATAAATGCTGATTAAAACATTGTAGCTGAAACTTGTTTGATGGACATTGTTTTGAGATTCTTCTGCTAGAACCATTGAGAACAGTTATTTTCTGTCATGTTTTACATTTGCTCTATGCTCAAAAAAAGGAAATTTTCTGCATATAGAACATTTTCAAGAATAACACAATTCTTGAGGTTATTTTGGGATAACTTAATAGTTTTATGTGTAATCAATCTGCTTAAATTTGTTAAAACTAACAAGTTAACTTAATTCCTTCCTGTTGTCCCAACATAAATTGATTGTGTGGAACCCAGCATGTTTTACAGAATAGATCTCAAACTCAATTCCTGGAGGGCCACAGCTCTGCACAGTTTTGCCTAAACCCAGACAGTTAATCAAACACAGCTGATCTTGTAGTGTCAATAGCTGCATCCAAAACCGTCTACTACTCAGTAGGATTTGAATTTAAACGTACTACTCGGCCATTAGAAAAGTATGTTATGTATACAGTATGAATGTGAGCAGTATGAATGGAATTCGGATGTACTACATCCACCATTTTGTCATAGTCACGTGACCTACCTGCGTCAGTTGCGTCGCTTCACTCCCATTCATGAATTCTCTCGCGGGGCATTCTGGGATAGCGCATCGTGCATGGAATGCGCACATTTTATAATCTCGTCAGAAGTAGTAAGTCATCCGGGTACTTCTCGCATACTGATTTTCGAATTCTATGAGATCGTACATACTACTCAGCTCGCATACTGATTTTAGAGTAATGTATAGTATGGAAGTATGCGCCTAGCAATCTTGAACACCTTGATTAGTTGGATAAGCTGTGTTTGATTATGGCAGGAGCAAAACTGTGCAGAGCTGTGGCCCTCCAGGAATTGAGTTTGAGATCTATGTTTTACAGTGTATGTTGACGTAAAAAAGTTTAACATTTTTGATGAATTATACTTTCAATTGAGAGACAGAAAGTTCTCAGACTCACACACTAAAAATAAATTCATCTGTGTTCAGAAGATGAGCAAAAATCTTATTGTTTTAAAAACACAGGACTTATAAAATTTTTCTTTAACTATCCCTTTAATATGCTTAAGCTAAGTTCAATATTCAAGAGTAATTCAGCAAACATAAGCTAGTATCAAATATCATGTCCCTTTGAAAAAACTATCTTCCAGACCAGCTAATGAAGAAGAAAAAAACATTGTTTGCAGTTATTTGGACATGAGAAAGATAATATGTGCACGTACAAAACATTTCAGTGCATCTAACAGCTTATGTTTGACCACTGGCCATTCAACGAGAGTGACGCATTACACAGGAAGCATCTCTGAATGACGCTACACAATTAAACCATAGAGACTTTATTAAGCTTCTCATCTTCACCAAGTGAGGGCCTCCATTTCCTCAACTTACCTTAAAGGGATATTTCACCCCAAAATATCAATTCAATCATTATTTATTCAACCTGCATCTGTTCACAAGGATATTTTAAAGAATGGTAGCCACTGACTGTCATAGTATTTTTTTCCTACTATGGATGTCAATGAGTTCTTACATTCTTTAAAATATCTTCTTTTGTCAGAAACACATGGTGAGGTGGGTGAACTATACCTTTAAAAAATGTAGGCAAATCCCTTGTACGGGACTCAATGAAGGTGTGAGGCACTACAGCAAGAGCATGCTGGGATGGGGTGAAGGGAGCATTGTTTCCTTCAAGGTTCAGGCACATGTGGAGCTCCCACCTCCAGAGGAGTTCCAGGATGGGGCAGGGACGCTGGGTTCTCCCTCCAAACGTCAACCGTTTCCTGCGTGTCAAAGAACTCATCAGGTTCCTCGGGGCTAAGTGGTGTCTGGGCGCTGGACCCGGCCTCAGAGCTGCTTTCTCGAAGCTCTAGGAGAACAGGTAGGGAGCCGGGCAGCCCGCAGAAGGACTCTGGGTGGGGACTGGGTGGACTGGGCTCGGCGGGGGTTGAACTTGACCCTTCATCACACCAGGGGCTCTCTGTCAGACACTGGCCTGCAGAGTCTGTGCCGTCAGCTGTTATCTGACTGGGTCTCTCCATGATGGGAGAGGGTATGGAGCGGTGTGCGTCCTCGGAGGGGATACTGGGTTCAGATGTCAAAGACACAGTGTGGCAGTTGTTGTTTTGAGGGGTCTGGTGGATCTCTTCACTGCTTTGAGGCGTTAGGGTGATCTTCTCACTGAAGCTGAAGCGTGGAGAGGTGTCAGCCGTGGTGGGAGACGAGGGGCCGGCGCTGGACACTGTGCTGGAGGGACCACTGCTGTCTGTACAGACAAACACACACAAACAAAAACTATCATTTGGCTGCAAAATATACACTGCAAACTCTTTTGTTTTTGTTTTTCTATGTGTTATCAAGAGAACTTCCCCAGTCTCACTCCTGTGATATTACTATTTTTTGTATTTATTTATTTATTCATTCAAGTTTATTTGCATAGCGCTTTTCACAAGAATTATTATTTCAAAGCAGCTTTACAAAAGGTGCACATTATTGCATTACAATCCAATTCAGAAAAGTTAAGGTTATTAGTTACCGTAACTTTGTTAGTTATTAATAACTTTATCTAATTAACTAGTAACTAATAGCTTTTAACAGTTAAAGTTGTACAGTGAGTGCAGAATTATTAGGCAAATGAGTATTTTGACCACATCATCCTTTTTATGCATGTTGTCTTACTCCAAGCTGTATAGGCTCATAAATGGGCCTCAAAATGGGCCAAAAGAAGGACTTGACAGGCTCCGAGAAGTCAAAAATAGTGAGATATCTTGCAGAGGGATGCAGCACTCTTAAAATTATCAAGCTTCTGAAGCGTCATCATCGAACAATCAAGCGTTTCATTCAAAATAGTCAACAGGGTCGCAAGAAGCGTGTGGAAAAACCAAGGCGCAAAATAACTGCCCATGAACTGAGAAAAGTCTAGCGTGCAGCTGCCAAGATGCCACTTGCCACCAGTTTTGTCATATTTCAGAGCTGCAACATCACTGGAGTGCCCAAAAGCACAAGGTGTGCAATACTCAAGAGACATGGCCAAGGGACGAAAGGCTGAAAAACGACCACCACTGAACAAGACACACAAGCTGAAACGTCAAGACTGGGCCAAGAAATATCTCAAGACTGATTTTTCTAAGGTTTTATGGACTGATGAAATGAGAGTGAGTCTTGATGGGCCAGACGGATGGGCCCGTGGCTGCATCGGTAAAGGGCAGAGAACACCAGTCCGACTCAGACGCCAGCAAGGTGGAGGTGGAGTACTGGTACTTGGGCTGGTATCATCAAAGATGAGCTTGTGGGGCCTTTTCGGGTTGAGGATAGGGTCAAACTCAACTCCCAGTCCTACTGCCAGTTTCTAGAAAACACCTTCTTCAAGAAGTGGTACAGGAAGAAGTCTGCATCCTTTAAGAAAAACATGATTTTCATGCAGGACAATGCTCCATCACACATCACACAAGTACTCCACAGCGTGGCTGGCAAGAAAGAGTCTAAAAGAAGAAAAACTAATGACATGTCCTCCTTGTTCACCTGCTCTGACCCCCATAGAGAACCTGTGGTCCATCATCAAATGTGAGATTTACAAGGAGGGAAAACATTACACCTCTATGAACAGTGTCTGGGAGGCTGTGGTTGCTGCTGCATGCAATGTTGATGGTGAACAGATCAAAACACTGACAGAATCCATGGATGGCAGGCTTTTGAGTGTCCTTGCAAAGAAAGTAAATATAAACCCAAATGGGTATATATTTGTTTTTTGTTAAGTTGCATAATAATTATGCACAGTAATAGTCACCTGCACACACAGATATCCTCCTAAAATAGCTAAAACTAAAAACAAACTAAAAACTACTTCCAAAAATATTCAGCTTTGATATTAATGAGTTTTTTGTGTTCATTGAGAACATGGTTGTTATTCAACAATAAAATTAATCCTCAAAAATACAACTTGCCTAATAATTCTGCACTCCCTGTATATATAAACAAATAAAGTATATAGGTCATGTCTATGTGTACATGTTTAAGGAAGAATTTGTTTATTAAGTATGCTAAAAAATATGGTCATTTTGATTTAAAAAAATATATATAACGCACTGGCCTTTAATCTTTCTTTCTTTACATTTTTGGTATATAATTGTGGAAGGACTCATGATTGAATTTTAACTGCAAATGAATAAAAATGGATTACAGTTTACTTTTTGCCCCACTGAAGCAGTGCATATATACATCTTTATTATTTTATAATTATTTCTATTGTATTTGAAATATGGTTAACGTGTACTGATGAATCTACTGACAAGACCTTACTTTATGATAAACTAAAATATAGTTTTTTTCTATTCTATTAAATCTAGTCTGTCATGTATTTAAATATATTTTTAATAACAAACCTAAAATGGCCGAGAGAGCTTAACGTGCTGCAATTTAAGAAAACACATGCAATTACAAAAAGTGCCAGCAAATAAAGAAAAGATCCTCATCGGTTTGATAGTATACACTTTGCAAATCCCCACAACGCAAACACATAAAAAAAACGTGCTGCACTTTCTCAAAATGCAAACAAATATAGAAAACGCCTGCATTTTCTTACAACATATGCAAATAGCACAGAACATGATAGAAATGTTTAAAAGGATGCTAAAATGTTTTATGTGTTTGCATTGTGAGAATTTGCAACACCTACGATGTCAAACTGATCCTTTCTTAATTTGCTGGTGTGTGTTTTTTGTAATTGCATGTGTTTTCTTAAATTGGAGCATGTTAAGCTTTCTTGGCCACTGTACAATCCTGTTATGATGAATATTTTAGCACTTTACATGTCAGCACATAAAAATAACGTGTTTAAACTCTGACTACAGGTTACAGCATAATGATTTTTCAAAAGATATATTTGAGTGTAGTCATAAAAGTCTACTTGATTAGATGAATGGCTATCCATTTAATATATTATCTGTAAGAACTAGGGCTGCACGATATTGGAAAAATCTGATATTGCAATTGATAAATATTGATAAATATTGCAATACAGCTTCACAAGATAGATTGAGTGGCACTATTTGACTATTTTTAGGGAGACTAACAGTATCCAGGTACAGAGATTGAATAATCACAATTGAATTTTTTTTCTTACTTATTTTTTTCTTGCTTCTAGTCCAAACATAAAAAAAATAAAAAATAAAGAGTAGAATATATATATAAAAAAAGGAAAAAATATTGTTTTGTTTAGAAAATTAAGAGTTTTTCCTTAAAACAAGCTAAATTATCTGCCAGTGGGGTAAGTGAAATAATCTTGTTTTTTTTGTTGCATAAATTCCATATAAATACAGATATTAAATACAATTCTGTGGTTCCTGGTCAACTATGATTCAGAGTTAACATTGCATATCCTTGCAATGTGACTATTGTGGATGCTCACATTGCGATATCGATCCTAAAATGATATATTGTGCAGCCCTAGCAATAACATTTTTTTAATGTACTGGTAGGATTGCAAGTATAACACAAGTGCTTATAAAAGCTACAAGTTACAGTACATCATCCTCTTTATCACCATCTAGTTTTATTATGTCAGCACTGTAAGTAAACAACTGATATTTGTACAAATTAAAAGGTGCATTTATGGCACGGCATAATTCCCATAATTTCAACTTCACAGAGCTCGTAATTACAATTATTATCTGGGAATTTTCAGACAGCTCCATCATGCTTCACCTGATTCATTCAGCATTGATAGTGTTGCACAGAAATGCATAATTCAAAGCGTGAGGATGAAAACAGCACAGAGCAGAAGGTCACATTGCCATCTCTCAAAATGACAGTAATTTTGACATGCCATGAAAACAGCACGACAGTAAATCAATATTCTAAAAAGTTCAATTTTAAGCACAAAGCTTGTAATCTCAAATATAACTTTCTCCTTTACGGTCAACACTGATACCTTGCATGATTGTATATCAATTCCCAACAATTATGAAAATGTATGAATTTAGCTTTCAACTGCTCAATGATATTTGTAATGATGACACTTAAAGATCATTTGAACATCTGGTCAATCCAGCATGTGTGATTGAGTGCTGAGAGTTTTGTCCATGTGAAGGCAACAGTACTCACACCATGGTGGTCGATCAGAGCGCTGGCGCAGTGAAACAGAAGATGACAGGACTCTGTGTGGGTTGTAAGATTCCCCTGTGGGCTGGTTCTGGGAGTCAAACATGGCTGAGAGAGCTACAGAAGAGGATAAAAACACACAGTTAAAACAATTGTGACCTAAAGTTCACTTAAACGTATACGAGGAGTAATTCACATCGATCCATTTATTTATCAGATAATAATGCACACAAAAGCTATATAAAAAGTGGATTATTTTCAAAGAATGCAGATGTCAGGACTTTGTCCATATGGGAACGCGTGTTATTTATTTTAGGTTACTGGGCAAAAAGGGCATAGATTCTAGAAATGTGCATAAACTACTGATGTTGATGTGACTGGATTCCTGGGGCGGACAGAAGTAAAATTGTTTTGGAGCAAATGGAGCAAAATTCCAACCAGTCATTCAGATTTAAGGGACAGGTTTACAGTCAATGGCCAATTTAGACTTACAAGAAGGTTTAAGAGCTTCTACACCATTTTATTTTTGTTCTAAACCATATTTATGCCTAGGACTATATTTTGGACAGGAATGTTGTTCCAGAATTAACATTTTGCTGATGCATGTACACTTTCAGAAATAAAGGTACAAAACCCATCTCTGGGCCAGTACCTTTTCAAAAGGTATACTTTTGTACCTAACAGGTCCACCTTAATGGTATAAATTAATGCATTAATTAATTCATTCATTCATTTTCATTCGGCTTAGTCCCTTTATTCATCAGGGGTCGCCACAGTTGTATGAGCTGTCAACTTATCCAGCATATGTTTTATGCATGGATGCCCTTCCAGCTGCAACCCAGTACTGGGAAATATCCATACGCACTCATACACTATGGCCAATTTAGTTTTTCCAATTCACCTATTGCGGACTGTGGAGGAAACCGGAGCACCTAGATGAAACCCAGGCAAACACATAGAGAACATGCAAACTCCACACAGAAATGCCAACTTGTCCAGCCGGGACTCGAATGAGCGACCTTCCTGCTGCAAGGCGACAGTGCTAACCACTGAGCCACCGTGTCAACCAAACTAATAGCTTAAAAGTACAAATATGTACCTCAGAACTTGTACAGTAACAGTACAAATGTGTACTGCTAAGGTACCAATATGAACCTTTACAAAAGTAGACTTGAAAATGCATAGGCTGAGAGACACCCTAGTTTAAGGCTAGACAAGTTTGGTCCTGGAGAGCCAGAGTCCCTCAGAGTTTTTAATCCAGCGTTCAATAAACTTATCTGTCTAAGCTTTCTAATAATAATATTTGATTGGCTTTTTTAGGTGTTTATGGACAGGGTTTGCGCAGAACTCTGCAGGACTGTAGCTCTCCAGGGTTAAACTTGCGTACCCCTATAGTTCACAGATTCCTTTCTTCTCCTTTCATCAACAATGAACTGTGTTGCACCAAAGTTACATGTTATTTCTTGGATATGTACTCTATATAAATGTAGAGTGGTTGTACGGGCATCACCTCTGGTTGTCCTGGTGTGGGAATCTCCAGCATTCTCACACACAGTCGTCAGGAACTCATTCACTTGTCTGAGTGAGAGTGAGTTGTGAAGGGTCTCGAGAGGATATATGGAGGGCACCATGGAGCAGCCTTCAAAACCTGTGGATGAGAAAAACGATGAGAGAAGACAGGTCTCTATCCAGACATCTCTGAGAGACACCACAGGCATTGAACCACTGAACCAATGTCAATAGTCAATCCACTAACTGTCAAACCCTTGTTAGTGACAGAACAACAGTCACCGGCGAAAAACATTCAGATGTACAGGCATACAAACAACTCTTAACCATTCACTCATATCTCTGCATGTACTATATAGAAAAATCTAAATCTATGTTCAAACTATAGACAAACACATGGTTTGGTAGTAATGTAACCAACTTCAAGTAAAACAAAAAAATGTGTTAGTTGTTAGTCTCCACACACTTCTTTTAGTTGAAAAATCAAACTCATAAAGTCCGCATGAACCAGTCTTTTTTCTGTATGTTGATGTACGTCTGACCAAAACTGAATAATGAGTAGGGGGGTGTGGTTTTCTTTTTGCACATCATTCCCTTGTAATAAACTAGGTATAAGGGGCATGGTTTAGAATTTTGATGCTAAAGCCATCAAACTGACGTCAACAGATAAGGACCACCAGTCCAAATGCAGAAGCAAATAATCAGACTTTGATTGAAGATTACCAAAACTAAAATTTTTTTCAGTGGACTAACTTGCATAGATTAATTGTTCACCTAAAGAATAACCATGTAAGCTAGCAAAATAAACATACGTTTTGATTTCACACGGACTTTAACACGGACCAATTGACACCGCACAGACAAACACCAACCATCAAAACATTGATCAGAGTTTGTTTTTACCCAACTGAACATGTTTATTCTCCATTTGTTGGATCGTTGAACCAATGATTTTCCAACAAATGGGAACCATCTCAAACTTAATCTGGCCAGGGACCAGATAGGCTTCACATATATGTCTTTTTAGGTCTGAGAAGGATCATTTAATTATTGTAGTTGGCAAATGTTGTGGCAATCTGAACATGACACCAAATTATTCGTAACATTCTAAATACAATGGCCAACTTCTTTGTTGATGTTTATCTTTGCGGTGTAATTGGGCCTTTAAAGCAGATTAAAGCATGTAAAAACTGTACTTGTGAATCCATGTATTTCATGACAATACATCACTTATGATTATTACTAATGAAAATGATCCTGGATTCTGGAGAACAAAATAAAACAATAGCATAATATTCAATTCATCTTTAATATGAATGTATAAGTTTGTTTGAAGTAAATCTGGTTAATATAATTATTGTAAGTTTAACAAACTATCAAATTAATAAAAACATGGAAACTATTGTCACAATTAAAAGAGAAACCTAGTGTTTTTTCTTTTTTTCAAACAGGAGAATTGTGGCATGCAAATCATATGCCACTATCATGCAAGCCTGTCATTGTTTTGAGGTCAGAGAGCTGATGTGACTGTAAGCTGATACAGCTGCATTCAGATGCCACAGCATGCATCTGCCCCACAACACACAGCAGAGAGGTCACTAAATGGCTAAAATTGACATCAATATATATAAATATATTGACATCAATATATATAAATATATTGACATCAATATATATGTATGTATATATATATATATATATATATATATATAGTCTGTTACCAGCATATTTGACCTTATTAATGGCTAAATTACTAAATCAAATCCATCTGGGGTCTTTACCCAATGTAATTTATGGTTATTTGTATAGGAGAAATTAGTTTAGAATAAAAGTTTGAAATATTATCGATGGGGGAAATACACTGGTAGTAAATATTTGTGTACATGTTAATTAGTTGTGTTTTATTATGAGGTACTATATGTACACTACTGTTTGGGGTCAGTAGTATTTTCTTATGTTCTTCAAAGATGTCTCACCAAGGCTGCATTTATTCACAATATATGTTTTCTAATTAAATATATCTAGAAATTAATTTATTCCTGTAATAACAAAACTGAAGCTCTAGTCTATTTTATTTATTTTTTTTTTGTAAAACTAAAAGTACAAAATTGGGTATATTTAAAATACAAATCTTCAGTCAAAATCATGGTCTCTTTTCATCAAATTACTTTGACTTTTCCTAGTTATTAGCTCACTTGCTCATTTTCATTTGGCTTAATCCCTAATTAATCAGAGGTCGTCACAGCGGAATGAACCAGCATTTACTCGGGCATATGTTTTTTATGTGGCGGATGCCCTTCCAGACGCATTTGCTTAATTAATGTATTTTTTTAAATGACTGCCCCCAGAATTTTGTACAGTAGTGCACATTATAAAAGCCAAACCTGGGAAATGAATTACAGCTACATTTTAGATTTAGCCTGTTAATTAACTAAATGCACTTTGCTAGTAGGCCAAAACAACAACAACAACAACAACAACAACAACAATTCAGCTGTTTCACTGCAAGCCGCTTTTTCCAATGACACAACATGCTTCAAACAGCAGAGGCGCTATAGAGCAAAGCTGAGCAGCGGCCATTACTGCGTTCACGGCACAGCAGGGCACGGAGAGACCTCCGCTGGGCTGACCGTAGATGTACTCTAGTGGGTCCTGGCCAGATATTAACCAGTTGCGGAACAGGCGGAGATGATAGGAGCACTGATGGAGGTGGTGGGCAAAAGCACTGTCCAAACAGAACGGGTGGCCAATATTGGGGTCGTTGGAAAAGCGCCTCAGCAGCTGGGCTACCTGGTGCTCTTCCAGAGGTTCTGAAGAAGAAGAGGCAGAGCAGGGAAGACAAGAGTGGAGAGCAGGGCTTGGAAAGCAGACGCTTGAGGGCATGGGCTCCTCATGGGGACATTACGGACAGAGATTACGGTTTTATTACTTAGCATGCTATCAGAAAAACGGCCCACAACAGGTCTGAAAGGGTTTAATAGACACTCCTACACACCTAAACAAAGGCGAGTTAGCCTGAGCGACTGTTTACCAGCAGATAATCCCAAGCAGACACACAGCAGCACTTAAGTCCGTTGTAGTCCACCACCTTGATTTAGATACTGTTCTATGCAAAAGTAGCAGTACCAGCGACTGGGGTCAACAAATTTTAGTTAAGGCACAAGACCACAAGGGATTCAAGGTATTCAACTAAGTTACACAGACATAGTCTACGCACCTAAACTGACATCTAGAAGAGCTAAACAGATCTACATTTCCTCACACTGTGAGTTCTGGAGCATGCATACGGACACGGTTTGGTTAGGCCCAGTCGATTGACTCAATCGACCCGTTCTGATTAAAGCTGTGGTGGGATAGAGATCTATCATTACCTGAGCAGGACCACCATAGAGGTAGTTTAATCACTCTGGTAGAAGTGTCGTCTTGTGTGCCTAAAGTGAATACAGTGCTCAGTGGAGTCAAATATTGAACCCATACAAAATACAAACACAAAAACTACTTGATTAAAGGTGACATCAGATTAAATAGTTCCTTTTATAGGTTTTTTTTTGTTGGGTTTCTGCTGTATCTCCCAGCTCAGACAAGTTGAAAACTATTTAAATTTCCTGTCGGTTTAGATGTAACTAGCTATTTTTTTTACATTTACCCACCTCTAAGCAAATATGGACACCCTTTTTTGTAAACAGATAGGCTATTTTGAGGGACGTAAACATTAACAATGGTCATAACGTAATTTTCTGTTTTACTTTTTTCATTTCCATAGCTTCCAAGAATCCAAAAAGGTCCACATATTGATAAATAATGTACTGGGAGCTGTTTTTATGTTGAGCTATGATTGAATTCCCTCTTTTTACAGTTATGAAATAACTTGACAACAAGCAGAAAATGTTCATGAGCCAATGACATCCCCACATTGTATTGGTCTTTAGCAAAGCAGTACCATTGATGCCTTTCATTTTTCTGCTTTGAATTCAGATGTTGAGATTCACAGGGGTCCTCACACAGAATCCAAGCTTCAAAAGAGGCAACAGCATATTGATTAGTTTTGTCTTGAAATACAAAGCTAGATTCTTATCAAAATTGCATTAAAAGTATGTAGATGTACCTACAATTTGTCTGTAACATGCAAGTAATTATTATTATAATTATATAATTCTTGTTTGTTTCATTTGGTTATAGTTATCGAGTGCCAGCTTTAGTGTTAATTAGATCAGTGTTTCACAACCACATTCTGGAGGACCACCAACACTGCAGGTTTAGGATGACTTCCCTTGTCTGTCTCACCTATTACAGGTTTTTTAGTCTCTGCTACTGAGCTGATAATAAAAATCAGGTGTGCTTGGTTAAGGAGACAAAAAATATGCAGAGCTGGTGGTTCTCCAGGAACGTGGTTGAGAAACACTAAATTAGATCATCACCCTTCATATGCAAAGGTGTGTTTGTCAGTGCGATGTGTTTTTACACCAACTAGCTCAGAGGCAGATAGGCTGAGTCTTTGTAAATACACCAGTGTCATTTATGTATAGAAGTTTGTTTGAACACAGTTTACATTGGTAACGGCAAACTGCAATGTCAAGCATTGATAAATTATATGCAATGATTATATGTGTCCCATATGGCCTGGAGTGATCTCACATTTTGTCATCATAATGTGGAAACAGGTTCAAATACTCCTTTAAGTCAATAAGGTACAAGATGTGTTTAACACAATTTTTTTTTTTGCTATTTTCAGACCAGCACCAACTCTGATTTTCACATTTTGCGTTTGCATTTGTTGTTAAAAATACTTTGTAGACTAATGGGCATGCTGGTCTAATATAGAGGTGTGTTAAGGCGCATTGTTGGCGCGTTGCTATATTGAAGAACTGAAATAGACAACACCATTTACCAACTAAAAGTCCAGCGCAGAGCGCGTTAGCACACTTACACATTGCTTACTACACATAGAATGTACAGCAATATACATTCTTCTTTACAAATGAAAAAAAATTAAAGGAACAAAATGTTACAAAATAATACATTTCTACATAAATATAAAAAACATTGCCTCCATGCCTTCCTCATTTCGGAGGGTTTTTTTCAGTTTATTCATGCCAATTTGCATTTGTATAATGTTGTTATTATTGTTATTATTATTATTATTATTATTAATTATATGCATATTTATATTTATTTTGATAAAAACAAGTTTAGATTTGTCCACCTGTCTGTTGGATTTTGGAGCCGTCTGCATCACCGTATGGGACAAAAGAACAGGACGTGTGTTTGGATATAACTCTTCATTATTATTTTTCATTTATTCATCTGCTGGAAATTAGAACTGAATTCAGAAATTTTGAAACAAATATTTGCGCTTAACAAATGAAATTAATAATGTAGGCTAATGGATGTCTTTAGTGGAATGAGTTTCCATGTTTTTTTTACTCCAAGAAAGTAAAGGAGTTAAAAAGTAAAAGTAAGGAGAAAGTAAAGAGGCTGAATGGACGCTCGTTCTTTATCCTCGCACTGCAGATGGTCTGTTTAACCGTTTTCTCGCTAGTGAAGAATTCAGTTTTTCTACTTACAAAGTCCGCCATGTAAATACCAAATGTGCCACATGTGACTTATAAAGGGAATGGGAGATAAGACTCTGATTGGTTTAATGCACGTTATGCTCAAAACACACGCAGATTTTCAGCAGAATTCCGCAGATTTTTAGCCCATCATTAATTCTGTTTATTTATTTGAGTAAATGTGTGTAAATCTGAATTTATTCAGCTTTTAAATTCACATATTTCACATATTAAGGTTTTAGTTATGAGACTCCCAAAATAATTCTGCAGAAATCCGCAGATTTTTACCAAAATTCTCCACAGAAATTGCAAAAAACGTCTGCAGATTCCGTCTGGCCCTACTCATAACTCATTAAGAGAATAAGCACAACCCTGTTAGACTATGCGCCTGGGCGCAAAGCATATTTTTCGTCCTTAAAATAGCTAAAGTGGATTCAGACACATCCTTAATGCTTTTGCGCCATAGAGCCCAAAGAGTTGAGCAGCAGCTTATTAGAATTTAAATAGATATGAAGGAACATGGCTTGCTGTGGTCTGAGGTGTTTTTGACAGGGTAGAAAGTGTGTATTGACTTACCATTGAGAAATTTCACCACAGCAAATAATAGGCTTTCATAAAGAGCCTAAAAAAATCTAATAAACTTGTGTAAAATAGGCATTCAATGTCACCACTGAAATCATTACTTTTTTCAGCAAGGATGCATTAAATTGAGCAAAAATGACATTATGGCCATATATAATAATACACAACTAAAAATAATTTCTATTTCAACAAATGCTGTTTTGTTGAACTTTCTAGTCATCAAATAATCATTATATAT
>CAIGQZ010033024.1:3791482-3837871 GCA_903798205.1 Danio tinwini
TATATATATATAAATGACTACATAAATTAATACTATACGCTAACCTAAATAAACACAAATTAATAACACAATATTATTCACTTGAAATCTACAGATAGTTAGAAATGAAGTACGTCTCATTGCATGCAAGATTATTTTGCTAATTTACATTCTGTTTTAATCATGCAAGTGATTCAAGACATTCACTTTCGATCGTAGGCAACAGCTTAGCGTATAAATAACCAACTAAACTGTTACTTATCAGCAGTGATAACGAATAACAAATACTCAAATTACTGTAACAGAGGAGGTCTTTGTATCTTACTATCTAGTATGTTTATTTTTACTTCAGTACATTTTTACTACTGTATCGCACTCCTTTCCTTTAAACTGCAGTCACTAATTTATATCTTTATTTTTTCTTGTCTAGGGTGGTTGGCTAAGTGGAATAATAAGTCCTGTGATTCCCATCCAATCAGTTTGCACATGACCCATAGAAAAATACACTAGGTATTGCATTCGGGCCCTGAGCATGCGTCAATAGCGCTGCCACATTTGTATAGTGCTCCCAGGACAAATGTCATTCAACCGCACTAGTCAAGACTAAAGCCAATCTGAAGATGCTTTTGCGCTGTGTACTGGTGTAGTAACAAGCAAACAAAGAAAACAAAGCACAAAGGCAGAACATTTCATAGGTAAGATTTCGTTTTTTTACGTTTTTTTACATGTTACAAACTTTTGTGCTAAACAAGTATTGATGATAATACAGTCACTTACCATAACCATAAGGTTACCACTAACCATAAGACAAAGTAGCACAAACTTGCAATACATTTTAGGCTTATGCTAGTTTTGTTGAATAAAATCAGCAAACAAGGTAAATGAAATATGACAGCAAGACCCTGCGGTGCCAGAAACTTGTATTATTGTCGGCTAAGTGAAGTAACGGCTAGTTTTTGAAGTAACTTATAAGGGTGCCTGATAACATGTCAGTGCCTGTGCCTCAATGTGCATACTGTCCACTGTAAATTATTAAATATTACAAATGTTATATACCATTTAAATCAGAAAGGTGCATATGCACACTGAGACGCAGGGATATCAATGATTCAAATGAATGGTTCATAACGGAGATTCATTCACAAATGAATCATTTCCCTCCATCAGCTCCCTCCATTAGAATTAGTAGTGAAAGCAGGAGAGGAGGTGTGTTTCAGGACACAGATTAGATCAAATTTAACAGGGAGGGAGATAATACATTTCCATGCACATAAACACATGCTCTTTGTCAGCAATGTTCGTGTGGTCACTTATCCATCGATGTAGAAAAGTGATGTAAAATTATAATTTTTGTAATTTAATAAAATATTTGCATACTGACCACAGAGAAAACTCCTGATTATAGATATATGTGTATATATCTATGGCTCCAGATGACCAGTGGTCCACTGCACCTTGGTCCAACTTTCATTTCAAAGGAGCACTACCCTGTACTAAAATAGCGGCTTTATTGACGCATTCCTTCCAATAGACAACAACAACGTAGGCCACATCTAATGTAAATATCTATGTGACAGACCAACCTTAAGACACAGACATGTTATGTCATGTAGGTAAACATATACATTGTCAAAGCATTAAAAGTGTCCAAGAAGATGCAAAATCATTACAGGAAATGACTAGGAGATGAAGGATATCTACTGTATGATGACTGAAATCACTAAATAACCTTAAACAACAACTAAATGCACTACAGAATGTTACGTTTTCAAATACATGCAAAAACTGCATGTATTGCATCAATGCTGCACAAGCTTGGTTTGACGTCCCAACTGTAGACACTCATAGCTTGTTAGTCAGGGTTCAAAGTGCATAATAACCATTTACATATTGTTACAGGGCTTTTTATTTATTTTTATTTATTATTTTTAGGTTATACAGATTTCACTCTGCATGTTAATGCATCAACTTGCTTTCTGTCAGATTTATATGTGCATATATTATGTACTATTTTCACATTAAATGAATCTCACATTTTAAAAGTATAATCCATGAATGTCAACTAAAAGAAAGTGGCACTGATTTAAGTTACATTTTTAATTTGCAGGATGTAATCATTTTCACAGCGTGATACTCACTATTCTTGAGTACTTTAGAAGGGCTACTTTCTACTCATATTTAGAACTGATAATTTTTACACTAAATTTTTTGGCAAGTAACTTAACTTTAACTTGAGCATGACTTTCAGAACTCTTCACCACCATGGCATATCAGAAATCACAGCATTTGTTTGCATAAAGCAAAATGAATCCCTTTTATACATCTAAAAATGAACAGCATCACATGCACCAAACTCCACTGTATCCACTACGAACTGTGTATTCGCTAATTTTCTTTGTGTTGTCAATGAAAGCGCTCAGCTAATGGTTTTTACACCTAAAATAAGACTCAATATAGTGTTGCCTTGGATGCAGAGGGTGATTTCCTGTCAGGGAAAAGAGATAAACAGCAGTTGTTGAGACTGAATGAGGGACAGACACACAATACCAACCTAATCCGCTCTGCTTCATCTCTGGAGACTGACGTGAGCAGGAGGGGAAGAGGCGATAGCTGCCTCCTTTAGAGAACGAGCTTTCTGACAGGACCTGTGTGCACACAAATTGGGGACTGTTGAATTCTGGGACATAAAACCCAGCCGGATTCTGTCAATTTGACACCACAGAGATTTACAGACATATTTTAGAAAGCACAGTAGGTGTGATGCTGTCTTTGATACCTCCATAGAGCCAGTCTTGCGATTCCGGATCAAAGGGGATTTCCTCTGGGTGCTGATGGCCTCTGAAAGGGGCAATGCACGGTCAGGCTCATCCCGTGAGAGGTTCTCCAAACTTCCAGGGTCTGTTTGCTTCTGATCATTCTACATCAAGACACATAAACACAGACATGGAATCTTCAGCAAGCAAACATTGCTATTATTAGCTGAACAACTGTGTTCTCCAATAGGACAAAGGAAAGAGTTGTATACTTCAGCAGAGGCTGGTCGGAAGCCAAAGCCCATCGGAGCACTCTCCTCCTCAGACACTTTGACCCCAGGGCTGAAATGCAGTTCCACATGGAAGCGCTCTTCAGAGGACGGGTCCTGGGTTCACATAATATCACAGTTGTCACATTTCTTTCCAGCACTCTGTTGAGACTACACAGTCCCCACTCAGACATTAAACAGTTCTGCTGTGTTTATAAAGTCTCAGAGCAGAGCAGAAAGGACAGTGTAAGCAGGATGTACCTTATTGTTGTCTTCGTAGAGCATAATGACGATCTGCGTCATGTAGTTGAGTTCAGACACTGCACTCAGATAATCCATGGCTCTTTTCCACTGCTCATCCTTCTCCTCCTGAAATATCATTATTAGTTTAATACTTCATCAAACTGCCATTAAATACAAAAAAATGATTTTTGCATTTTTGCTTCTGCTTTAGACTGTACTTGTCTTGTCTTAGCATACAGTACTTTCAGAAGCATAAATTTATATTATTTTCAAACCAATTAAAATGTATTGTGCCTATTTAAGTGTGACTTTTTATGTGATTTCATAATTTCTTATAAAATAAGGTTAAACAGTAAATCTGAATGTGTTGTTGAGCATTTAGAGAGGAGGTTTACCGAAGCGTTTTGTTCTGCAACTAAAAATGCCAGCGCTCTTCTAAAAATGCTCAGCTAGGGTTTGTCAGATTTCATCCTCTAAAAGCAAGGTTTATGGTTGCCAAAAAAAAGACAGACATCACAGGAAGAACAAAACCGGAAGAACAAATTTGCCCTAAACAACGCAAAAACAACCATTTTTCAATTGTTTGTGAAACATATCTGTCCTAATAGTGTTTTTAGCAATGTGGTACATATAGTGAGGGAAATAAGTATTCTACACATCACCATTTTTCTCAGAAAACACATTTCTAAAGGCTGTTGACTTGAAATTTTCCCCAGATGTTGGTAACAACCAAAGAAATATATATATGAAAGGAAAACAAATCCAATTAGTTTACAAATTAAGTTGTGTAATAAAATGAAATGACACAGGGAAAAGTATTGAACACATGAAGAAAGGGAGGTGTAGAGTCAGTGAAAGCCCATACAGCAGCTGAAATCTCTCAGTAGTTCTTCAGTCACTCTCTGCTCTTCCTCATTGTAAGTTAATATCAGCTGTTTCAGTCCAACATTAGGTGGATGATGACGATGAAACCAGAGTGGACATTTCAGCAAGAAAATGATTCAAAACATGGCCAAGGAAACTCTCAGATGCTTTCAGAGAAAGAAAATCAAGATGTAAAATGGCCCAGCCAATCACCTGACTTAAATCTATTAGAAAATACAAAATAAACATCAGATTTGATAGACGAGACCCACAGAACCATCAAGATTTTTGATCTTGTTCAATACTTTTTTCCTCTGTCATTTAATTTTATCACACATAACTTAAATTGTGAACTAATTAGATTTGTTTTCCTTTCATATATGTATTTCTTTGGTTGTTATCAACTTCTGGTGAAAATTTCAAGTCAACAGCACCTTGGAGAATGCAAAATGCATTTTAAAACTAATTTCCCCCACTGTATATATGTCTGTCAACATCTAACAAAAAAACGTGTTTTAGGGTTTTGTGACCTTTTAGGACATGATATGTGAATGGCCCCTAATAGTGGCACTTTAAAACAAAGATTATTTTGACATTACATTACAACTTCATACAAGTCATACAATTTTACTTCACTTGTGAACAGGTCTTTTACTTAATTGATAAAAAACTGAGAGAGAAGAGTATGTTTTGTGCAGATAAGATCTGAAGTAGACCACAAGTGCACATTAAATTTAAAGGCATTTGAAAACTTGGCTCTTTGTTAAGATTGCTTGTGATGTCACACATTTTAGTTTCTAAGAGCACCTGCTAAAAGAGTGAATATAAATGGAAAAAAAGGTCATTTCCTGTGCTTCTCATGGAGCACTTTTCATATTACACTCTGCATATGTGAAGTGTTTCAAATCAGCCACTCATTAATTATCATTTTCATTGTGTTCATTTTGGCGTACAGGTTATGTCTGTGTCACCAATTGATTCTCCCCTTTCCACCTTATTTCTCTTCCTAATGTGTTATAATACTTACATCCAAGAGGCCACCATAACGGAAGATGCTAAGAAGAGAGTGAACATGGCTCTCACTCGTGAAATACAGCCGAGTGCGAACATGCCTGCCTGGTGACAGCACTCCACGTGAATATCTGGGACACAAGGAGACAGAAACGTGTGAGCTTTTGTACTCAATAGGATAGAATAAATGATAGAAAGACGAAGAGAATACAGCATAAAAACAGGACATCTCACAGTGGATGCAGCTTGTTTACAGACTCATCCTCATGTGTCCTCTGAAGGTCCAGCTGAATTTTCCTCACTAAAGGCAGACAGTAGGCATATGCAATATCCAGCTTCTCTACTGTATTAATGCCGTACTCCTAAAAACATGCAAACAAACAAACAAACAAAAAATGTCAGCAATCAAAGAAACAATTGCAGATCCTGGCTTTGTGTGGTACAAAATATATAAAAAGTATGAATACAACGAAACAAAAATTCTAGGCTAAAGCTGAAAATTCTGGATTCACTTGGCTGGAAACCCAAACTGCATCAGATTTATTATTATTATTAAATAATTATAATTATAATAATAATTATTGTTAGGGATGCACCAAATATTCGGCCACTGAAAGATTTTTATCACCAAAACAACAAGACCACGACCTGCATGTGCTTGTCAGCCTCTGCAATTCATTGTGACTATACTTGATTCACGTTACAAAGACCATTATTTGAATGCAGAAATAAAGCAGCAAGAACGTGAAATGATCCAGACCACGATGGATGCGGAGAACCCACAGGGAGATCAAAGGGAGCAGCACGCGGTGCAGTAGAAAGAGATTAGAGCACATGAAAAAAAAACTCTGTGCGCTAAAAAGGGGCATGTTGTCTGATATGTTCAGTGAAATCCTGCAAGAAAGTTATGCCTCAAATTATAATAGGTAGGCTATTTCTGGCTTAGGCTACTGTATTTGTGACTATCAGATTGTAGCCATATTTCTGCTAGATATTTTTTAAATTTGACAAAAATGTTAATTTATGCACTGGCCCTATTTAAATACATTCTCTCAAATCTTTCTCAAACGTCAGTCGAACGACAAGCTCGATCACTCAACAGCTAGATGGTTATCTGTCTGAAGTCCCTATCCCCATAAGTGATAACTAGGCCCACACAGAAACTGTGTGCACAGAAATTTGCAGATTTCTGCAGATTTTTAGCCCATCATTTAGTCTATGTAATTACTTGTGTAAATGTGTGTAAATTTATATATATTCAGTTTTTAAATTAACTTCACTAATATTATTGTCATATCAAAACAATAATATTAAAATGTTCATGATTTATTTACAATACAGTTTGTAAAGGACTATTTTCTGTCTTTAGTAGATATATTATATGAGAGACTTGCCTTGTTTACCAAATAAGTGGATCTAATTTGATTTGCATTGTAAACATTAAATAAAAGTTAAACACATAATATTTTTATTTCATATATTAAGTTTTTAGTTATGATACTCCCAAAATCATTCAGCATTATTCAACTGATCATTTACAAAATTCTCAGCAGAAATAGCAAAAAATGTTCGCACATTCTGTCTGGCCCTAGTGATAACCTATTGTTGCTTATGTGCTAAATAAATATTTTCAGAATATGAATTTGATTTATTCTTTAAAACTTTAATATTTAACTTTAATTATTTAATTTATGCAATTGCAAACCCTTGATTTTAGTAAGGTTAGTAAACAGTCATAGTCATAAATACAATAGTACTAATAATTGGCATAACTTCTTTCTGTTTTGGTTTTCAGCCTTGGTTTTGCCCAAGAAATTTCATTTTGGTGTATCACTAATTATCATTTAATTTTCATTATCATATTAAGACTTTTTGATTTGAACTCAATAATTTAAATTATACTTATTAAACATTTTTTTCATCTGGTGGAAATGATCGCTCAAAAAAAACAAAAAATACTATTTTCTTCTGATAATTTTGTCAGATGGAAAATTCCATTTAACGATAGGTGTCAAAAAGTACTTAGAAAGGTATCGCTTTTAAGATTTATCTTTTTGTTGTGATATTTGCTTCTTGTTGAGTTTTTCTGAAGAAATTAATAAAAAGTGGCATTCTAACTAGATGTATAAGACTAAGCAGCTGTATAAAATGCAATAAATACATAAGTAGCTGTATAAAAATAAAGGTCATATACCTGTGGTATGACGATGTCAGCTAGTGCTCGAGAGAGCTTGAAAAGCTCCACTGTATCCTCCAGTCCCAGGGAGCTGTTGTGCTGCACATCATATTTAATGCAGTCGTAAATGTCAGGAATCTTGCTGATGTCGTAGCGCCCACTCTTCATGCGGAAATCCCTTTCCAATTTAGACCAGCGCTGCAGCATCATCTCCAGTGTCTCACTGTGGTACAGCTGTAAATCTGAGAGAGGCAGCACAAGCTCATTAAATCAAGTCATTTTTTCACTGCTTTCTTTGGTATGGCCTTTCAGGGAATTTCAAATCTGGAGATTGTTTGCTTTATTCTGATAAAGGGAATTAAATACTTATTAAGTTAGATAGCTTACCATCACAAGGCAACATTTTGGTGTACTAAAAAGTGTTTTTTGCAAGTCACTCTGGAAGTTCATTGTGGCTTTATATGTAGCTGTTCACACACTAATACATATGTAGCCATTCCTGCAGTACCTGATAATTAATACATGATTGCTACAGGGAGTTTAGAGTGCTTGTGTAAAAACTTCCTCAAAGGAATAGCTCCCCCAAAAATGAAAATGAAAGCCTTTCATTCATAACTCACCCCTAATGTTTTTTTTTCAATCCTCTGAGACCTTTGTTCAACTTCAGAAAGCAAGTTAAAATATTTTAAGTGAAATCTGAGAGCTCTCGCATTACGCATAGACAGCAACTGTCCCAGGATGTTCAAAGTCCAGAAGAGTAAGCTGTCTATGGAGGGCCAGAGAACTCTCAGATTTCATCTAAAATATCTTCATTTGTGTTTTGAAGATTAATGAAAGTCTCGGGGGATTGGAATGACATAAGGGTGAGTATATAATTACAAACTTTACTTTTTTGGATGAGTACTTTTTTTAAATTGAGCACAGAACAACCACCTGCTGATTTGGGGTCTTCGAGTCTTTTGCGGATCTGTGAGGTGAGGCTCTGGACGAGGGTGTAGACTTGATCACATATACACACTGGATTCTCTACAGCCCTCATAGAGTTCACCAGTGAGCTGCTGCATGTTGGGGCCAGCTGAAAAAACACAAGAGATGAAGTATACACAGATGCGCCTTTCATATCAAGTCAGGGCAGGGCTGAAATACACACTCTAGTTGAAAAGACACTCCAAATGTACCCTGTCATAGTCTTCTTCTGTGAAGATTTCATCTTTCTGCATGATCTCATGAAGTCTGGCTTTAACCCTCTGCTGACAGCCACTGAGCGATTCGATATCGTTATCCAGCAGACCGTTCATATTTGCACTTTTCACCATCTGGACCAAGATGGGTGTCAGTTCTCCTTCCAACGCTAAGAGACCCTGCCAGGCAGACAACCAACAGCAGCTTAACAACCTTTGATAACATTATACCTTTAAACCTTTGATAACCTGTTTTTGTTGTGGCTGAGGACCTTTGCAAATGCAGCAGCAGTCATTTGCACCCTGCCCTCATCGGAGGCGTAGATCTTGAGGTCATGTCGGTAGGTGCTATGTAGCCTGAGCAAACCACAGCCTGGAAAGCCAGCGTAATCGCCTATAAGTGGACAAGAAAATAACATTCACAGAACAGATGAATCAACCCCTTTTCTAGAAACACAGTCTCCTATTACAGGTAGGAGTCTAATAAAATAAGCAACACGGTGGCTCAGTGGTTAGCACCGTCGCCTCACAGCAAGAAGGTTGCTGGTTTGAGTCCCAAATGGGTCAGTTGGCTTAATGTCAGACTAATTCTAATTCACACAGACTCTATCTTATAATGGCATTCGTTTTCACTTCTAGCTGGCTAAATTAGACAGTGTATGTGTGTAAATGAGTGTGTATGGGTGTTTCCCAGTACTGGGTTGCAGCTGAAAGGGCATCCGCTGTGTAAAACATATGCTGTGGTGACCCCTGATGAATAAATAGACTAAGCTGAAGGAAAATGAATGAATACATGAAAATAAAATAATGTAAGTTAAAAAATAATAATGATAACAGGTTTACCAAAAACATGGTTAAACACCCATGGTATTTTTTAGATGGTAACATGATCAAAAGTTTTTTTAAACACTGCAAACAGGTTTATTTTGCAGTATTCAATCTGAATTTGGTTATTGCCGGCACTTTGAACTCTTTCTGAAAGTAACTGGTTCTGCCATGTCAGGAAATCAGTAAGCAAAACCTGACAGCTAATTAAATTTGCCACAAACTAAAATTAAAGCCCTCTTCCCACACAAACCAATCAGATGACTTACATGCAATATTTCATTTAAACAGTACCGTTTTATAGTAACGACACTTTTATTGTGCAAAAGACAAAACTGCTGTACAAAAAAATTGAAGCAGAAATTATAACCAAGAGCAGACAAGAAATGGAGAAGTGAATAAAACAAATCTGCTGAACAGACACTGGGTTTAATCCCAACAAGCTATATTTAACAAATGTCAACAAAAACCAAAATAGATAAAAGACTTCAAAATCAAATGTAAACAGTTACACAAAAAGCTTAGGTCATGTGAAATATGTTAGGTTAACAAATGAGGAGTGCTGTGTCAAGTCCCAGTTAGTCTAAAAAAGTACACGCAGGGAGATTTTTTATAATAAATAAAAAGAATAGAAGTATATAGTAGTCAACATTTGTAGTAGATCAAACGTTTCATCAAAATTGTTCTAATACTATTGATCAACACCAATACTTGTCTCAGGGTAATTTAAAACAAAAATTTTGATCCACTTTAAATGTTAACTACTGAATAGACAATGGAGTGGAAAATGACAAAAAAGATGCTTGATGCAGAGGAAGATAAAATCCAAGGTAAACAGTCAAGGTAAAACCCCTGGCAAAAAGTATGGAATCACCACCTTTGGAAGATGTTCATTCAAATGATTAATTGTGTAGGGGGGGAAAACAAGCACATGCATGCCACAAAACTATTTTCATTCAACAATCCAACCTTCTGGCTTTTTGAAACACTTAATAAAAATAAAAAAGAACACTGTAGTCAATTACAACTGTCTTTACAGATCAAACAGAGGAAATAAATATGGAATCACAAAAATCTGAGGAAAATTAGATGGAATCACCATGTACTTTGCAGTTCTAAATCAAACACCTGTATGTGATTAAAACTGCTAATTAGTCTGCAGTTAAAAAAAAGAGTGCTTGCACACTTTAGTGAGGTGGTAAACCAAGCTGATTGACATAACTCATGGCTCCAACATGAGAGATGTCAGTTGAAACAAAGGAGAGGATTATCAAACTTCTCAAAGAGGGTAAATCTTCACAAAATGTTGCAAAAGATGTTGGTTGTTCCCAGTCAGCTGTGTCTAAAATCTTGACCAAGTACACATCAAATGGGAAGGTTGTAAGAAGTGAAGCATACTGGTAGACTAAAGGCCGAAGACGTCAAAGCATCAAGACAGAAAACTTAAAGCAATACGCCTTCAAAACAAAAAATGCACAACAAAGCAAATGAGAAACAAATGGGCAGAGAGTGGAGTCAATGTCTGTGAGCGGACTGTAAGAAATCACCTAAAAGAAATGAGATTTGCATACAGAAAAGCCAAACAAAAACCATCATTAACATGTAACCAGAAAAGAACAAGGTTTCAGTGGGCTAAATAAAGACAATTCTGGACTGTGGATGACTGGATAAAAATGATATTCAGTGATAAATCACAAAACTGCATTGGGCAGGATGATGATGCTGGAACATTTGTTTGATGCCGTTCCAAAATTGAAATTTATAAAGACAACTGCCTGAAGAAAGCATGCACATTTCCACAATCGTTAATGATATGGGTTGTATGTCAGGTAAATGTATAGGTAAGATGAGTCATTACAACCTCTATAAATGCACAAGTTTATATTGAGATTTTGGACACTTTTCTTATTCCATCAATTGAAAGGATGTTTAGTGATGATGACAGGAAAGGCATACAAGGTCAATGGAATGGCCTGCAAATAGTCCAGACCTCAATCCAATTGAGAATCTGTGGTGGAAACTAAAGAAAATGGTCCACAACAAGGCTCCTGCAAAGCTGATCTGGCAACTGCATTAATACAAAGTTGGAGACAGATTGATGTAGAATACTGTTCAATAGTTAAACCCATGCCTCAGAGAATTCAAGCTGTTATAAAAGCCAGAGGTGGTGCAACAAATTACTAGTGGTGTTTTTATTTGGTGATTCCATCTAATTTTCTTCAAATTTGTGTGATTGCATATTTTTTCCTCTGTTTGACCTGTAAAAACTGTTGACTAGTGTTCTTTTTTATTTAGTGTTTCATAAAGCCAGAAGGTAGGACTGTTTAATGAAACATTTTGTGGCATGCATGTGCTTGTTTTTATTATACACAATTAAACATTTAAATGAACATCTCCAGGAGTGGCGATTGCATACTTTTTGCCAGGGGTTGTAAAAGTCTGTTTGTGCTTCTTTGATATGCACCACAATATATACAAAAGCTTACAAAATCTATTAGTTATGTATTAGTGACAGTCCTTTCTGTTGTAGAATTAACATGACAATACCCTGAGCTTGTGTAAACCAGAGACATTCAGCTAAAAAACCCTACTGACTTCGGGACGATGGAACCAGAACTTCAGAACTGCTTACTCATTTCCAGGTTTTAGGACTCTATCATGCGGCTCACTGTGTACATTCTGATCAACATTGAACTTCTCATTACTTAACTTTGTCATTTATTTAACTATGATTTGTGTAATAAGATTTTAAAAGCACACCAGCAACCAATAAATCATCATATAATATTTGTAGACAACTAATTAATAAATATTAGAAAAATGTCATCCAATATTTTGCCACATCGCTAATCTGAATGTGTGAAATGTTTACAAAATTTATGAGGAGATTCATGAGATTTGTGGAGTCAAGCGGACTTAAAAAAAAAACACCTAGTGTGATGTGATAAAGGCACAAGTGTAATAAATGTCTGTGTAATTGATCATACTGTACCTTGACCTCCAGGATACATGCAGCGAAAAGCCCTGCCGAGTTCTTCAGCCTGAACTCTGCCAGCTGGAGTCAGTTCTCCCCCCCACTTCAGAACCAGCAGTATAGAGGGGCCCTCCTTACGGGTTTCTAAACACACAGCAGTACCATCATGCACAACAGGATTCAAGCCTAACACATTTTCTGGTTAACAATCCTCATACCTTCCTCCTCACTGGATGTTTTGGGTTGTCCATAAGGAAGGTAGGTTAGCTGCACTTTCCTATTGATTCCAGAGAAATGGCCATACCTGAAAAATAAATGAATGAATAAAATCTAAATCAAAACATAGATAATAGTTTATGGTGAATCCTATGTTTACCTTCCAACTTACTGTTTTGAACTGATGTCTAAATTAAAGGACACTCCACTTTTTACAACTCCTTTAGAGTTAAACAGTTGAGTTTTATCATTTTTTTATCCATTCAGCCAATATCCAGGTCTGACGGTAGCACTTTTAGCTTAGCTTAGCATAAATCATTAAATCGGATTAGACCATTAGCATCTCATTTTAAAATGATCAAAAAGTTAAACCTTGACTCGTCCATAGTTATATCATGTACGAAGACCAACAGAGAAAATAAAAACAGGTGCTATTTTTAGGCTGATATAGCTAGAAACTATATTCCCATTAAGGCGTAAGAATCAAAGACCTTTACCGACATATAACGGCTGCAGCAGGCACAATGATGTTACGCAGCACCTGAAAAAAGGTCTGGATCATTTCATACCTAAATAAAAAAGCTCTCTTATAAATATCTGCATAGTTGCAAGGCACGCTCTCTGTGCAAAAAGATAGTAAAGTGGGTTTTATTTACAGAAGTTAGTGGGTTTTCAGGTGCTACGCAATATCGTTGTGCCTGATAAAGCCATAGCAAGAAAATAGAAACTTTTAATTTTCCATTGGCCTTAGTATACAATGTAGCTACAGAAAAGTCAAGCTTTAAACAGGAAAACTAGTGAAACACTTTGGTTATTTTTAAGCAAGATGTTAATGGTCTAATCTGATTCAACGATCTATGCTAAGCTAAGCTACAGTAAATGTGATCCCGAATGAATGAGATTCGTTAAATAATTAACAAAAATTGTTAAACTCAACTGTTTAACTCTAGCAG
Organism: Danio tinwini; assembly: GCA_903798205.1. Lineage (NCBI taxonomy): Eukaryota > Metazoa > Chordata > Actinopteri > Cypriniformes > Danionidae > Danio > Danio tinwini. Next base: position 3,804,927 of record CAIGQZ010033024.1, read on the forward strand.
AGTTGTAAAATGAGCCTACTTTCAAAAACAGTGGAGTGTTCCTTTAACATAGCCACAGAAAACTGCCAGAACAGCTGCTCTGAAGTCGATCCAGTGCGTCTTTGCTATTGCTGAATGAATGACGCTTGACAAGGGTTGTGAAAGGGGATCCTGCAATTTTCATTGCGTCAATCTCACTACTGAGATACTAATAATAGTGCATGTTGGAAATACACTGAGCATATATATACTCCAAATATACTGTGTCCATATATACTGTAACATTCATTAACTAAATATATATTTAAGATGTGTTATTGATATCTATTCAGATACACTAGAAATATTACAGTTTTTCACATAAGACAGCGTCTGTTAAGAATACATACATGTAGGGTATTGTTTTACAGAGCCACAGATCTGGAATATATGTCACATGTTGAAAAAAAAAGACTGAAAGGAGGACAGCAAGGTAAACTGAAAGTGAGCCAGTTAACATGGCCTACTTAACATCTAACATTTACTTACATTTCCAGAACTGTCTTTAGTTGTTCAAGCTTGGACTTCTTCTCTTCAATCTCATAGTCAGTATGCTGTCCTATATCTGCCAAAAGCATCCTGGTAATGTCCAGAACTTCCTGCAAACAGAACAGAATAGACACACTGTAGCACCACAGTTTTTAACAATAAATTCAGTTTAAGCAAGCAGTTTTTTAATAAGGAGTACAGGACTGATTATGATGCCTCAGCAAACTTTCAAGAGGCCTTAACATGCTGATTTAGAATTATGTTAATGAAAAATATTTAGTATGAAAAGTTTCATTATTAGTAGAGCTGCTGCAAAACAGTTGAAAGGCAGATATAGTTACACAGACTGGGTCTCTGTGTCTAATAACTGCATTAGTCTTCTTCACTAGCTGACTAAACTGATATTAGCAATGGAGGCTTTAGATGTGATGCACAAGAAGCTTCTTGTAGTTTAGAAATTTGTACTAAAGTTTTAAAGAAAAATTTTTCAAATACAACATCAGAACAACCTAATGAGGTGTGGCAATTATATAGTATAGGTGGAATAACTGACTCTTGACTCTTGAATAATTAGGCAGTTAAATTATTAGAAGACTAAATGTACACCAGGGGGCATATTACAGAATTATCTTAACTGTCCTATCTATTTGGTAACAAGTCATTTCAGTTAGCACCACATTTAGAACAAAAGTTATTACAGAAGAGCATTTTACTGGTGTGTTATCTTATCTTAACTACAGAAAGGTGGTAATACAGAAACATCCTAAATTCACCAAAAAAAAAAAAAAACTTAACTTAAGGACAACGTGACAGCAGCCTTAACTTCAAAATTATTTGGAAGCTAACAAAAAAATGCTTCTAATTGTGCTCCCCACAAAGGCATTACATTTATTGATGATTAAAAATTAATGATGAGGTTTAAAGGCAAAAATACTCTTGGAGAACCCTAAAGATGTTACATTTAAATGGCAAAACATTTAACAGTAATTACACACTGCTATGCAACATGATATTAGTTAGCACAGGAACTGCAGCCAGCATTAGAGAGAAACAAAGTGTCATGGAACATTACTGGATATAATGCAAGTGACTTATGCCTTATGTTTTTGCAAACAGTGATTTTCAAAGTGAAGCTGAAAAAAGTCACAACATGGTTTGTCTAAAAGCTTGTCAGTTTTGTTTAGGCTAACTCATTAGCAGCTCGCACAGTGTTGGTTGCTTAATAACAGACCAACAGAGTGGATTGTTGAACTCAATGACACAGAAAAGATAATATTAAATTAGATATCAATTTAAGATTTGCTTCTTTAATACAAATCTGCAAAAAATCGTATCTTAACTTAAGACCTAAAATAAGAAACTTTCTGTAATGTGTCCACAGGTTTAATGCATTTTTTTTAATAATTCAACAGACTGGAGGTAATTATTCCTCGTGTACTATTGTTACCACACCTTCAATCACTGTTCAGATGTTCAATTTCAGACATTTGTCAGATTATTGTCCTCAAACACCTGTCATTTTGAGCCTTCTGTTTTGTTTTGCTTGGACTTTTTACTGTTGTAGGCTGTTAAATAACTTCAATTATTTAGCTCAGTGATATGGAACCATAACGTGGTCAAGACCTGCCTGGAACTACTTAAGTGTAGTGAATCCCTGAATATAATTGCACACTTTAGAACACAGGTGTCAAACTGTGTTTCCTGGAGGGCCATAGCTCTACACAGTTTAGCTTCAACAATAATTATACACTCATGATCAAACTAATTAAGTGCTTTAGGCTTGTTTGAAAACTACAAATATGTGTGTTGAAGCAGGGCTGGAACTTAAGAAACTGTTGCCTTAAGCTGTGGTCACATTAAAGTTTGAACTTGTGAAATTCTGTTGTACGGCGCTGCGAAAAGGGGCGGGATTAAACAAGATTATTAGACATTTAAAAAAGTGAGCGATTGTTCCATGTTTTAAATTTCTGCCCAGAGAGTTCATGTTTTGATCCTTGATTGGTCTCACGCAGTGAAGTGATGCGATTTCGCAGGTCAGAGTTCACCAAGCTTGAACTTTACACTGCAGTGAACTGCGAAACTTGACGCACAAACTTGCATTTCCAGTCTGACGCATTTGCGTGCGTATGAATGGAAGTCTATGGGGAGAAAAGTCCAGTGTGACCGCAGCTTTAGAATGCCCATCAGCCAATCAGAATCAAGCATTCAGCAGACCCGTAGTATAAACGAAAATAATACACACACTATCATTCATTTCATGGCTGCATCACCACCACAGGTGTTTATTGTTTTCTAATAATGAATCAATTATTTCTTATAATTAATTTAACTACAGTTTTTAAACTACAGAAAACATAAACTACACTAAGATCTTGGGAGTTATGAGTGAATAAGTTTGAAAAACATAAATTCAACAAAGTATAACAATTGTAATATGTAATAACACAATATACTACATTTAACATGTAATCAAACGCAATAAAGTCAGGGTGGACTGGAAATTGCTGCAGACTGAAATTAAATATTGAGTAGGGGGAGGGTTTAATTCTTGTGATCCTCTACTCATCCTTCACTTGCAGCAAACTAATGGTTGGAAGGGTGTGGCTAGGCACATTTTGTTCAAGCCATCAAACTGACATAAATAAATGAAGGACTGCTATACCAGAGCGGAATCAAATGGACTGACTTTGATAAAAGATTACAAAAATAAATGTTTTTTTTCTTCAGTAAATTAACTTTGCTCAGATGAATTGTTTTAACCTTAAAACTAACAATGTGAGCTGGCAAGATAAACATTGTAGCTTTCGATTTCACATTAAAAACAAAATAATAAGTCATTACCTGCAGTTGTTTGGGTTTTTTAAGTTTCAGCTTGCCCGTTTTATACCCACCGTATTTTTCAAAAAGCTCAAAAAACCTGCAAGAAAAGAAAAAGTATTTTAATTATGTATCTCTGACTCCTACTTCAAATGATTTAGCATTTTTACCAGATAACAAAAACGCACATGGCATTCCGCACTTCCATCTTCATCTTCTGCTTTGGTGTGCGATCTCCATGTCGGATCACAGCAATCACACAACGCAGCTCCATCCTAACGGACAGAATTATAAAGAACGTCAAATGAGGACACTTTGAATGCTCACTAGAATTTGACTATTATCAATAAACAATGTACACTAATACGTTTGAGCCAACATATGAAAATAGCATGTGATGAGTACATGGTTCCTGATGTAGTGGGCACAATAGGAATGTCCTCTGCCTCTGTGGGTATGGACCAGGGGATCTGGAACTGAGGAGCCAGCTCCCTCATTACAATATTTCTGAAAGAAAAATAAATAGTCAAACTATATTATATCTGCATGTTACATCTGAAAGACAAACTTTTAGAATCTTTATTATTAGCTTTTACCCCAGTATCTTAGCACAGTCGTCATAGTATTTCATGGAATTCTTCACAAAGCTAAATCCATTGACATCACACACATATGAGTGGCCATTGGCTCGAAGAAGGTCAAATCCACACACTGTTTGCTGCAGTACAAAAAGTTTATGAGAATAAAATACACATTAAAATCTTGACCTAAAAATGTTTTAGAAGCTTTCATTCTGCACTTATTTTTCTTTTAAGATCCTCTTACCTTGAATGCCAGACAAACTTTACGAGCCACAAGCTTCTCCATGGCAGTGAGCATGACCGGGTAACGGATTTCTTTTCCCTCACTGTCTCGCTCCACTTTCCCATCAAGAGCAGGGGACTTACGAGCCTCTGCGTGAGCATAATCTGGCCCTACTGTGTACACCTGCGATAAAACACAAAAACAACAAAAATAAATAAAAATGAATAGGATATTTTCATCTGATGCTCAAAAGAGAGTTATAAAAATGTTTCCAAAAATATTTTCCACAGGTCTAAATGTCAGTCTATGAAATGTTACTAGCAAAGTTACAATTTAAATAAAGAAATGAGAAAATAAATTTTTTTACTCTGTATAGACCAACAGCAACAGGGTAACGCAACCCACTGGGTAGAGAAGATGGTCTATTATTTAGTACCTTCACATCTGTGCCATCGGTCGGCATGAACTCTTCATAGATGTAAGAGCCAGTTTTTCTCACACTGCTCTCTGGAGAGTAAACACTACTTCTGCTCCCAATCTGAAACAGAGACACATTTACACTTGTTATTTACAGTATTGGATAGTTTTGCTAATAAACTGTAGTTTTGAGCACTAGCACTACGATTCTTTGAAAATGTAGTTACAAGCTGCCCAAATAAACAAGTAAATAAAGGGAAATTCGCTAAAGTTCCAGAAACATAGCTACTACTATTCGATGTCAGATGGCATTTTATAATCGTTTTTATAAAAATACATAATTTAGAAAAACACCATAATTTATGTGCTAACACAGACCATAAGCACATCACAATTCATGTAAAAATATCAAACTCAGTCAAATACATTTATTTTAAATGAAATTTCTTTTTATTTATATGAAAAAAAGGTCAGGCTGGTCAAGATGACCCCAAAAAATGGACATGTATATGGGTGAACTAATAATTGTCCTTTGACTAATAATTTTCTAACAATTTAATCTGCAACAAAACAGAAGCAAAATTCACAATTCAGAGATAATCATCGAGCAAGAGTGCTGCAGGGATGAAGTAATTTTAAAATCATCCCAAAAATAACCTTTATTTAAAATCAAATTTGAGGTTATACCAGCATTAACACAATAGTTAGCAAGCCTGCAAATATAAACAGAACAACGCTCTAACAGCAGATTAGTGAGTAGACACATTTTCCTATTTAGCATTTAATGACAAAGACAACCTCTGGAGTCAAATGTAGCCAAATTGAACAAATACATTTTTCAAGACATGTAAAGCCACACACTTGTGTTAACCAGACCTTATTTATTTCAAACAATTATCCCAAAAACCCTCTGACTTTGGGAAAGATGAAACCTCAAGTTCAAAAGTGCTAACATTTATGGATTTTATGACTTTCCTGCAGCACTCTGTAATTCTGCTTGGTAAAACAGTGGTTTTAAATGCATGAATGAAAAGTATAAACAAGACTTCATGCATCTGAGTCAGCCAGGCAGTTTTTCAATAAGTATAACTGACCTAATTATAATTGTCTAATCTAATAAAATTATTAGAGACCTCTGACTGTAATGCTACATTAAACTTTGTCAAACTGGATAAATTGTTTGAAACTCCATATAAAATGTATAGAATTTGTAAGATTAGAATATTTCTAATTAAACGTAAAAAAACAGAAATATGACTGAGCAGGAATTGCGAAACTCTTTCATGGACTTTTAAATAGGATTTTTTAATTACTAATATTTTAAATCGAGCACCATCGCAATTCACACCTCCAGGATATGTAGCACCATTAAGGTCCTTAACATTTGACTTAAGAGCGTCGCACATCAGATGCACCACTTGGCGACGTGACGCGATACACCACGCAGTGTCATGCATCTTAGAATTCTAAACATAGATTATTATCAGGGTATGCACACCGGCGCCGCAAGTCGGTGGCTGTCCACGACGCCCAGCTACAACTCAGGACACTGTTCATATTTCTGCCATGCCACAGAGCGCCATCTGAATAGTTTCATTTTAAATAACATTTGAATGTGCGCATCTGGTGTGTGATACTTCCAACTGTCATGTGCACGCCGTGTCGCAGCGCTGAGCGGCGCATCCGGTGTGTGACCTGCTTTACACTTAATATTTACATTAAAATGTCATAATGATGGTGATTAAATTCAGTTCTGAAGTATTGATAAAATGCATTATTTGTCATAGTTCACAAATAAGTTTAAATTCAAGATTTTTAAATTAAGAATTTCTTAGCTTTTTTAATTCAATTATTGAAAACAACAGTACAATTGTTGAAATAACACCATAAACTTTAAACTCAAGCACTTTTAATGACCTATGTTTGTTTTTCAGTGCTTACCAGGCTTTGAATTCATATGTCTGAAATTCAAGTACTTTCAAGAAGCGTTGAAACCCTGATTAGTGTATGATTTAAATTGGAAGTTCAAACTGAAATGGCTTTCTGTTTGTGCATCATTTCCTTGTAGCAAACTACCAGTAAAATGTTAAGAATATTGTGACTGAAGCCATCAAACTAACAATAAACAGAGTAGTACTGCCACTCCAAATATGAAAGCAAATGGTCAGATTTTGACTGAAGCAAAAACAAACTTTTCTTTTAATGGATTGACTTGCACCAATTAATTGTTCACCTTAAGACTAATAATGTCCTCAAAATACACATTTTACATGTTGAATATAAGAATTGATGTCAGTTCACATGTGTGAAAAGTAGTAGTCTTCTTTTTATTTTATTCATTGGTTAAAAATAACACTGAATGTTTTGGAGTCATGCATGCTAAGCCAAAAAAATCCATAAACACGCATTGTTAGACAGCCATTGCAAAAACAAGACCTTTCTGAAGAGGCGCTGACTGCCTCCTCCAGCTGAAGTTGGATAGTAGATGTACACATTATGATCCTCGGCAGAAACTGGTTTCTCTACAAAAGGTTTTAGAAACACTTCGCCATTAACCTCAACTTGGTCTTCACCCTCAATCAGGTTACACTCTGTCAAAACACACAATAAAATAAGGCCAATCAGAACAGTGCTCCAGCGAATAAAACAATATCTGAGCACATATACAGATAATACAATTACTGTCTAAAATATGACCCTAATGTGGATTTACAGCTGGGTAAATATAGCCATCTGACTGTCATTTGTTTAGAGAAGGATAAATTTATCCAGGTCCTCAGGGAACCGTCATAGCTGCCAAGAACATAATGGCTCATTGGACACCAGACGGTCACATCATGAGCCTCAGAGCAATATTTGTGTCTTTGGCCTGTGAAACACTTAAAATTGCTCCACATGAGGGACTATATTTACTCAGTGCTAGAATAAATCAGAGCAGGGACAAAGCAGGACACTTTGCTAAGATTAAAAGGATAGTTCACCCAGAAATTAAAATTCTGCCATCATTTCTGTTCCTACAATTGATGTCAATGGCTGCTTCTTTCATATCTTATTTTGTGTTCAACAGAAGAATTGAATACAAAATGTTTAGAACCACTTGAGCTTGAGTAAATTGTAAGAAAATATTTGAAGTGGATCAAAAAAGTTTTTCAATACTGTTCTAAGATTGAGAGGCCCTGCGGAAACACCAGCTGAACATTTTTTTATGTTGTTGTCAATGGAAGCCATATTTTTTAAACACTGGCTATGTAGGTAGACATTGAGCGTGCGTTTTATGCTCAGGGCTGAGCACTCAGCATTTTTTAAACGCTTTAACAAATGGAGAAGAGCACACAGCTGATTGTTTTTAGAACAGCGCTCACGTTTCCGCAGGGAAAAAAACAAAAACGGTTCAGTGGACATGCAGCCTAACGGTGTGTTTCCACTACAGCATCAAATGGGGTATATGCACACAGACCAGCCTCAGCGCTTCTGGTGAACTGTCTTTCCAATATAAAATTGCCACATTTAAGGTCTGATTTCTTTAAAAATTACTGATCTTCTTTGCCTGATAGATATATGATATGAAGTGGGTCTCAGACCGGACATAAAGCACGGCATTAAAATTGCTGTCTTTAAAATATGACAATTTATTTTACCCCAGTATTTTCAATGTTTCTGCGCTAGCCTGCTGGTACTAACAGTGCTAGCGGTCTTTTCATCTCATTTTACACTTGAAAAACTAAATGAATGCTTAAAGTCCCTGTGAACCGGAAGCTGAAACTGTTATTTATTTTGTATTGTGACGCAGTGGACACTTTTCACAAGACGTGTTTAACGGTCATCATAATCTTAAATCCTTGAAAGTTTTTAATATTTTAATTTTTTTTTTAAATGTATGAACATTTAAATGCATTTGTGTATGTATTATATAATCTTTGCATCAAGTTACAAAGAAACTAATTACTGCTTATGCAAGGTTTTTCTAATGCAGCATCTATGGGACTGAGAGTAAATTTGACATTATTTTTTCATCTGGCTGCCGTCAGTCTGACACTATTTTTTCCCTTTTTCTGAAAGTCTTGATAACACCCTCATGGCATTTTCCTAATTTTTCTTTTCTTATTACTTCAGCAAATAGGATTGTGAAAAATTATTTGTTGTACTCTGATTCACTGTGCTCTAAGTTTACCCAACTATGACGACTTCTGCTGCTGAGAAACCCAAAAATGAAAAAAGGGTCTGTTCCTAGAGAAATGGAATTTTAAATGAAAAAACAGGGGGCCTGGTTTGTTTTTTCCACTGAGAGCTGATTGAATGTAGTAAAGTAAAAATATTAATAAAAATTCTATTCAGAAAGATGTGGAAAAGGGTTTGGGGAGAGTTATTACAACCAAACAGACTACTCCTGCTCACCATTTCTGTTTGTTGTCTAAACTGACAGCTGGAGGGGTGTGGTTAAGTATGTTAGCCACGACCAATTCCTGAGAGATACATAACCTGACAATTTAACTGAAAACAAACATAACATTTTAATTAAAGATTAGAAGGACAATTTTTTTTCTAATGACATGCACAGATGAATTGTTCACCACAAAACTAGCAATGTAAGCTAACTAAATCCTATGGTTAGTTTTATTTTTTGGGGGGACTTTCAAGTCTATTTAACTGAATGTATTGTAATTACATTACAATATCGATGCTGTAAAAGGAACTTTATGAAAGTGAAAATAGTGACATTAAGCTTTCACTGAAAGTTTATCATTGGCTGAACAACACTAGCTGTGCATATACACCATTTGTGCTCAATGCTGCTGGCAACACCTCAACACTACTGCTCTAGAGCATGTAAGATGTTCTTACATCGGCTGCTCTCAACGCTTCCTCTGTGCCACTTTCCATCCCATAATGCACTTTGTGACCCTTTACACCAGGGGTGCCCAAACTTTTTCTTATAAAGAGCCAAAAACCAAACTTGATTGAGGCTAGCGGGTTGAAGGCAAATATAGGTGGGGTAATTTACCACAGGTAACTTCCTAATTTAATTAATAATGTTTAAAATGACTAATCATTGTTTATATTAACTAATACAGTATTTTATACATTTCATAATGAACTGATTACAGTAAAAAAAAATCTAATTTATAACAAAACTACACTAGTTTTTGCCTTGATTTGTTCACCGATATCTTCTGCATAGTCATCTATTCGTCAACTGACAGTATTTATATTTTTAAAAATCTGATTCGTTTACAACATTGAATTGAAACATTTAATTTCAGTTAGCTTTTTTTTAGCTCAGCAATAAAACAAACTAAAAAAGGCTACATCAAATTAGAAATGACTGTACTTTGGGCATTTCTCGTTTACACTTAACGTCCATACGAATGAAATGAAAATGCTCGCTATGCTGCACTCTCAACATGCCAGTGGAAATGTACCGTAAGACAAGAACGGGTGTTTTTTACAAGATTTAGGAAAACTTTGATGAAAGGTGTTGATCCACTTCAAATATTGCCAACTGTATACTTGACTGTTGATTGATGAAATTAAGCATGCACATAACAATAGACAACTCCTCCAAATAAAACCAAGAAAAAAAACACACTTTAGATATTCCAAATTGATTAATGCATGTTTAAAATAAGCTTTGACTGACCATCAGGCTTGTCAGGGTCACGGTTTAACACTGCGTAGCGTGGCAGATCAATCCCCTCTTCCTGCAGGATACGATAAACCTCTCTCCTAAAATATGAAAACAACAGACAAATCTCTTATTCAGGCATCAAATAAAATTCAAAAATGTGTGCAAAGATGAGAGATTATTTGCAAAACCGTTGTTATGAAAAATATGGTAATACCTATCCTGTATGTAATACTGCATGTTAAGATCATTGATAAGCAGAGGGTTACGGAGCTTTGCATAACTCACTGCCTTATCCAAGGGGAAACCTAGTTCAAGAGAAAACATTATGGTCACACAGATGCAACACACAGACATCTTATCAGAAACATTTATAAATCACAGAACAGACTAAAGGCCTTATTTCCCTTTTTTTAATGGGTGAAATCCAGTCATTTTAAAAAGAGTTTACACAATCTGGAATTTTGTACGAGGGCAAATCAGCCACTTAAATTTGTAACATTGTTTAAAAGAAAGCTGCTTTGTTTGAAAATGAATGTGCTGTGCGTCATACCTCACTACACTATTAATGACAGAGCAGACAGAAACCTCACTAATGTGGTCACGTCTTTATTGTATCTCTTTAGATTAGTTAAAAGGATAATACACCCAAAATTCTCAATTCTCATAATTTACTCACCCTTCACTTGTTCAAAACCTATTTGAGTTTCATTATGGTGTCAAACACAAAAGAAGATATATTTTTAAGACTGCTGGTTGCAAGGTTATAATAGTTATATAGTTTTAATTTTGTTTTGACCTTTTGTTTTTCAAATTCAGTTAGTTTTTATTAGCTTTCAGAGGCAGATTTACTAGTTTTTAGTAGTTTCTATATTCTGAAATGGTTTAGTTTTAGTTTAGTTTTTATTAGTTTCAGTATTAGTTTTAGGTTTTTGTTAGGTGCAAGATTAAAAATCATCAGAATAAATATTGTAAAATAAAACTCAATCAAAGATCGGCTTTTTTTGACACAAGAACACTACCATCTACCACTACCATCTACCAATCCTCAAATTCAAATACAACAGCCCACAAGATAGCAGCCCTAGGTAAAAAAATATGTGTGCAAGGCTGCTTCTGAGGTTAAATATACAGTAGTGATGGGAAGTTCGGATCATTAACGCGAACCGGATCTTTTGTGTCAATTTTTCCAAGTTTGGACGCAACATATCAAAAATATGTAGTCAGCTATTGTAATTTCAGTCAGTTAAAACATCACCATGATCTGAAACACTTCTTACGGTTAAGTTTTGCAATCCAACTGAAGCATGATTCACTTATTTAAATTTCATTATGATTTTCTGTTATGAAACAAACTTACTTTTCGCCAAATCTTCTCATTTAAGCCCTCGGTTTACCCATGCTGTAGTTGTTCAAGTTTAGTTCATACTGTACTGTACTGTTTGTGTTTGGGTCACTGAATCACGTATGCGCAGTATTATCGGTTCACCGCATTTCAAATCTGATCTCAGTGTACTGTTCTAATAACTGAATAACTCAGTATATATTGGTTTATTTACAGTCAGAGGGGGTATCAGTCATGTTAATAAGTAAGTAGTTTGTGGATAAGTACTTAACATTACTGGAGACGTGAATCATTTTAAACGATTCAGTTCGATTTGGTGAATTAGTTCAACTGGTTAAAAAAGAAGGATCCATTCGTGATCACTAATACAGAAATAAAAACCTATCACTTGGCCGTAAGGTCATATTTAATGTTGTCACCATACAGCCTTTGTTTTTGTCGTGGGAGCAACAGCGAGGATGACTGTAGTAGGACCGGCTTGATCTTGCCATTGGCATCAGGCTTACAGACTCTGAGGTGCCGTACAGGTCAAACACCGGGCAGCGCGAAGTAAATAGATTTACTTTTAAAAGGCTTACAATCCTTATTAAATACATTTACAAAGATGATAAACGAGCATTTTTACTATAATTTTAGTTCATTTCAGTTAGTTTTATATGTACACAATACAGTTTCAGTTTTTTTTAACTGTCATTTTATTTTTGTTATTCTTATTTCAGTTAACGAAAATTATAGTTTTAGTTTTTTGTTCGTTTTCGTTAACTATAATAACCTTGGCTGGTTGATAGGACTCATTGACTTCTATACTAATCTTCTAAATAGATGATGAGTAAATGATGAGACAATTTTTGTTTTTGGGTAAACTATCCCTTTAATGACGCAGGACTGCTTCATTGACTCGTTTTATATTCAGACTTCAGTGAAGACACTTGATCTTCAACAGGCTTAAAGGGCAAAAACGCAATACATACCTTTGGAGTGAAATGAGATCAGGCAGTCGCAGAGTGGCCACTTCTCAACCGGCTCATTTAAAATGACATCCTCTGGAAAGATGACCACTGTTATGTACTCAAACTTGCAAAGACGCTCCAAGATCTGAGTCATGGGTTTGGACTTGGATTTCTTCATCATGCAGCAAATCCCCATCACGATCTGACGCTCTGGAGGCTTTAGAGACAAAACAAAGATTTAAATGAGATATACATCTACGTAGATATACCAAAGTCAGTAGCAATGGCCTGGTTTTGTTTACTACATACACTCACAAACTTGTGATGCCAGTGATGTTTTCAGCACCTGCTGCTTAACTTTATGGGCACATTAACCTTATATTCAGAGCTCACATAAAGGAATAGTTCACCCAAAAATAACAATTCTGTTACAGTTTACTCACCCTTCGAATTATAATATATTCATTCATTTATATATATATATATATATGAAATATATGAAATCTATGTTTATATATATATATATATATATGTATGTATGCATGCATGTATGTATGTATGTAATGTATGTATGTATATAATACACGTCCACCCAAAGACCAAAGCATCTTCACAATAACATGTCAAAATAACCATTTAACCTCAGAAAAAAATATTAATAAAAAAATAAAAAAAATCGGTAACACTTCATTTTAATTCACAATACATGCTACTAACAAATCATTAACTAGCTAATTAGCTGCTTATTATTAGTTAGTAAGGTGGAATTGGGGTTTAAGTTTTGGTTATGATTAATAATAAAACATTATGTTAATATTAAAAATATTAACAATTTGTAATTAATATTAAATATTAAGTTAATATTAAAAAGCTATTTAAAAACAGTTAATATAGCAATAACAGGCAGGTAATACGCCAGTAGTTAATAGCAAGAATTAAACTACAGTGTTACCAGAATACATAAGAGAAAATTGTTGGTATTGTTGCTTTCGAAATATTACAGAGCTTATAAAACTGCTTAAACTATTAAAACTAATATAAAAATTATTAAAACTAAACTAAAACTGTTCAAACTATCAACATCGAGTCACTAAAAGTTACAGAATCAGAAATAAAATTGTATCCACCGAAGAAAAAAGTATATAATAGTAATACAAGAGAAATTTTTCAGGGGGACAAAATGGTCCTATGGTTTTACAACCACGCTCAAAGAAAAATTTCCTGACCAACGTTTTTGTTCTTAAACTAATAAACCAGACATATGAAGTAGGGATGCTCCGATTGATCAGCCGGAGATCGGTATTGGCCAATAATCACATTTAATGACTCGATCGCTACTCATTGATGTGGTCGATCTCATGAACTGATAGCAAGTGTTTGTGTTAGTTGGAAATAAGTTGAAAAAAAAATTGAATGACCTTGCATGTATTTAAGCCTTTTTACATATAAGAACTGAAAGTTCTGTGCTTTTGACAACATTACAACTTTACTTATTGCAATAAACAGTAGTTTACAGACCTATTTCCTTTTAGTAAAGTAATAGATTTAGGTTCGCATTTTAACTTCTTATGAAGCAAATATGCGTAAAACATGTTGAATTCTGCATCATTTGCAATGTTTCCAAATTGCATTGTTTGTCATTTTTCTTACCCTTTTTTTCAGTTTTATCTATTATTTTCTTTAAAGCTACTTCTGGCCATCACATGTTCACACCTAAATTACTATGAGACATGTTTAAGGGATTATATGCAATATCTTTCATTTATTCTCTTAGGTAAGGAGAAATCTCCACTCAAGTATCATACTTCGAGGAAAATGTGTTTTAGGCATTATAAAGTTTAAAGCATCAGAATCGGTACTTGGTGTCGGCTGATCACCATGACAAGGAATCAATATTTGGTATTTGCTGCAAAAATCCTGATCGGAGCATCCCTAATAAGAAGCACTTCCTGAAAAACCCTTCATTACAGCAGCACTCAATCCATACCGAGTCATCCTCCAGGTCGTCTTCGTACAGCTCCATGTCTGTCCTCATGCTGGCGTAGTCGTCCAGGCCCTCGCTCTCATCCTCCGCGCAGCCCACGAAGAATCTGGGAGCGCCGCGCTGGCTCTCGCCGGGGCTGCTGGGCTCTGACATTACAGTCCACAGCGGCAGAGACCCACTGCTTCCTGCCGCGCCATCTCACAATACCACACCCAGCTGGAAGGGCACAAGGCCAAACCAGCTTCGTACCCAGCCTGCAAGAGCAGTGGTGGGGTTTACCAGCAGAGTGTGTGAGGGTCTGAGAAGAGAACAAAAGGCTGAATGTAGCCTGCCAGTGTATGGATAAATAGTTATTGGGAAGGATTTGAAGTGATGGATCGATAACACAAATCCATTCTGCTTGATGCTGAAGCTTTTCGGTTGTATCTGGGAAGGGATTTTTCTCCAGGTGTCCTGATGTACTCAAAGACTGAACTGGAGGATGAAATGAAGCACCTTGTTTTCCTAGAAAACAAACAAATAAAATTATAATAATAATATTTATATTAATAATAATAATAATTCCTTCAATTTATATAGCGCTTCTCTGGACATTCAAAGTGCTTTACACACATTTTGGGGGGAATCTCCTCATCCACCACCAATAGGCTTGATCAATCAGTGAGTCTGCATGTAAACTATCATCTCTATTGGAGTGGATGTGGAGTGACGTTTGTATTAGCAAAGGGGTGATCAGGGTTTGTATAATTTATATTGAATTGAAGGGATAATTTACAAACATTCTGCCATCGATAGCATGTCATTCCAGACCTATATACCTACATAATATTTGTTATATGTTTAAAACACAAAATAAGATATACCACTTAAAGTCCAAATCTACTAAATGTAAAGCTACAAAAAGAAATCATAAAAGCAATCCATATGAGCAATTGATTAGTTGTTCACATTTAAACAGTGATAAATGAACAATTATAACACTCAAATATTATATATGGAAGTAGGGCTGCACAATATTGGAAAAAATTATATTGTGATTTTTTTCCCTATGCAATACATATTGCAGTATTGAGTACATTTTCACCAGATGACTGGAATAGCTCTATTTGAAAATAAATGATCTGCATAAAATACAATAAATAAGTATTGATAAGTAATTGATAAGTGACATTGATAAGTGACAGTAAAGCAAAAATGCAAGTGAAAAAAAACAGGTTTCTGGGATTCTAGCAATATTCAGGTACACAAACTGAATAATCAAATGTCAAGTATAACACAATTACACTTATTCTTTTTTTATAAGCTACAAACAGTTATAATTTGAATGATTTATCTGGCTTGAAATGTTCACACAGTCAAAAGCCCTAAAATCACTTGCAAATGACAAACATTTCAGCAACTTTACAATTTCATGAGTGTTTTCAACTGTGGCTCCTGGTCAACTATCATAGATATTTACATTAGATGTTGCCTACGCTATTGTTGATAATATTGGAAGGAATGCATCTATAGAGCCGCCATTTCAGTACAGAGTAGCGCTCCTTTAAAATGAATGTGGGACCAAGGCGCAGTGGAAGACTGGCCATCCAGAGCCAGAGATATACACATATATCTATGATTGAGAGTTTTTCCGGTGATCAGTATACAAATTTTTTTTTTAATTATGAAAATTATAATTTACGTCAATTTTCCACATCGATGAATATGTGACCGCATGGGCATTTCTGACAAAGAGCATGTGTTTGTGTGCATAGAAATGTATTATCTCGCTCCCTCTTAAATTTGATCTAATCCGTGTACTGAAACACACCTCCTCTCTTACTTCTAACTCCTGAGGGAGCGATTCATTTGTGAATGAATCTCCGTTATGAACGTTTCATTCACTCAGCCGACAATAATACAAGTTTCTAGCACCGCGGCATCTTGTTGTCATATTTCATTTACATTGTTTGCTTATTTTATTCAACAAAACTAGCATAAGCATGGTATTTAATATTGGTGCAAGAGTTGGTGCTACTTTGCCTTATGGTTAGTGCAGTAAGTGTCTCTATTATCATCAATAAAATTACTTGTTTAGCACAAAAGTTTGTAACATACAAAAACATAAAAAACGAATTGTTACCTATGAAATGTTCAGCCTCTGTGCTTTGTTCTCTTTCTTTGCTCATTACTACACCCGTACTCAGCGGTAAAGTCCAGCATCTTCAGATTGGCTTTAGTCTTGACTAGTGCGGCTGAATGACATTTGTCCTGCACTGTACAAATGTGGCGGCGCTACTAACGCATGCTCAGGGTCAATATGTGATATCTAGTGTATATATCTATGGTCAACTATAATCTTGATTTGACATTGCAGATTTTGCTATGTGACTTTTGCAGATGCAAACGTTGGGATATCAATGCTGAAAAAATATATTGTGCAGCCATATGGAAGCTTAAAAAATTTTAAATATACCCTTTGAAAAAAATTAAGACATAACATTGGCACAACTTGCATTGGTGTATTTGCAAGTGACTAAACCATACAGTAAGAAATAATACAAATAAAATTTCCAATTAACAGCTACATTAAAGAGATTGTTTGCCAAAAATTTTAAATTACTTTCCCTCAATTGGTTATAAACCTTTATAAGTTTATTTTAATAAACTTATAATAACATATTTTGAAAAAAGATGAAAACCTGTAACCACTGAATTCCATAAAAGGAATAACAAATACTATAGAAGTCAATGGTTACAGGTTTTCAGTTTTTTTAATATTTTCTTTTGTTCACACAGCAACAAGTAAAAGGGAAATTAAATAATGACAGAGTTTAAAAATCTTTTGGTTAACTATGCCTTTAAATATAAAAGCAATCTTCACTTTATGAATTAAATTAACAGCAATTTTTACTGACTAAAAGGTATTCAGTTAAGACCAGTGACTGATTTTTGTATTTGCCTTTTCAGTTAAAGTCTGTGTGAAATCTAAATTTACAATGATTATTTTGATAGTTGTGTTTATTCGTTATATTACCGAACCAGTTCACCAATTAAAAGAGTTACGTGATTTTTGAAGCACAATATGATGTTTTTAAATGATTTTGAAATGATGTTTATCATATATTTTGAGCACTGACTAAAAAGGTCACAAATACAAAACATCATTTGATCTGATCCCAATTATTTGACATAACCATGATAATAGTGCTGTGTACATATTAGCTAAAGTTTTTCCTTCATACATTATATTTTATTAAGGTTTGCTGCAAAAAACTAATTAAATTCATCTTTACTTCTATAGCACTTTTACAATGTAGATTGTGTCAAAGCAGCTTAACAGAAGTTCTAGTAAGTTGAAGCTGTGTCAGTCCAGTTTTTAGAGTTGAAGTTCGGTTTAGTGTGGTTTAATTTTTTACTGTTGAAAGTCCAAATACTGAAGAGCAAATGCATCAATGCGCAACAAGTAAATATTTAAATCTTTATATACTCTTTTCACAGCATTACAGAAAATCAAATGTGCTTATTTAATTATATGTCCAGGAAAAACTAAAAATGTAAAAGTTAAACCTACAATAAATAAAGAGTAGAAATCAATCTTTAAAAAACACACAACCAATCAGAAAACTAAACAGCTCTTTTTATGTGGATTACTTTGAGATGCCTTCATTCAATTTTTAAACCATCAAAGTTTTGGCAAAACGGACAGAGGAACTGGAATCTCTGTTAACTCCATTATTTGCCTTGATTTAGCTTTGGTGAAGTACTGTCATCACGAGTCATTATGGCAGTGCTAAAAAATCAGTCTACAAAACAGTTTATTTAATTCTGTTTTAGTTTATTGATGACACTCAAAGGTTTTTTTTTTGGTTTTGGTTTTCATTTTGGTTTTCATTGCTTTGGTTTCTTTTAAAAGAAGAAATGTATGAGCTTGCTTTTTAAATACATTGAAAACAACAGCACTCTTTGCTTATGTCACAGTGCTTAATTATCATGCTGGCACTCATGTTACAGTTTCTGCCCTAACGTCAGCAAATTCTCTGGTCCAGACTGACCACAGAGCTCTGTTCTCAGAGATTTGTGTCACACTGCAAAATCAGCCCTTCCCGTCGCCAGATTGACTGAATTATAAACTCTTCTTTACTTAGGTTGTAGTTTTTGTTTAGTCTCTAAACAAGAACATGACTCCCAAGTGTCTCAGTTTACAAACCTGCTTTTACAGCATACATTTTTCTGTACAGAATCAACTAACAAGAAGGTGGTGGTAGCAAGCCTGAACAATTCTCAACCCTTTTTCCTCTTTTGCTCTAGATATTGCATAGTTGTTTATTTGCAATAATACATGCATACTTTTTATAATAACATGTAAACACTTAAAAAATCCTGTAAAACAATTAGAATGGATAAGGCTAATAAATGAACACGCATATAGATTACAAGCTACTAAATGTCACTAAAACAGACAAAATTCTCAAAAAAAAAAAAAAACAAACTTCAAAACAACAGTTATTTAATTTGACCATACTTTGAAACCATTATTGACACATGTTATTTTGGGTAAAGCTGGTTCCATACTTAACACGATTATCTCTCAGCTGCACATAGTATTAGACTCTTAAAATCCCCTATTTACACCTGTTCAATTGCTCGAGGATCTCTAACAGAAGTTGTCAATGAGCCGTACACCTACAATAACACGCTATACACACTGTGCAATTATCAATTGGCGAAGGTGACGTGTGTGTGTTCACCGGTTTATAAATCATGTGTATGTAATTTCACACTGCACGTATATGAAAACATAGTATTACGCGTGTGTAACGGTGACAGGACGGTCTACGTATCAGGTTACTAGGTAACAGTTTCAAAGCTCCACATCAATGAACACTGTGTTTTCTCTTTACAACGAGCAACCAATCATCATAAGAACATTACATAACAGTCCAACAAAACCCTAAACATTATAACAGTGAAAACTGATTTTTAAACATTTATTTTACCACTTTCCATTTACATACTTAAAGAGAAGACGTGAGTGGGTTGTGAAGATTTGCCAGCTAGCAACACGGCTATTCGTTAGCTCAACGTAAACGATACTTTTCATTGGCTATTATAAAAACTCAATGACAGCGGCAGATAACTAAATTCGGATTGGATAGCATTAATAAACTGTAGTTTCATGCAATAATAAGAACATAAGCGGCGTTATCCAGTGATGACTTACTATGTGAAATGTGAAGCGGTGCTGACGATTTCACAGCTGTCCTCGGATTTGACAGGTTGTTAGTGAAACCGAACTTTACTTCGGACGAAAGCATAAACAAATGCTTCAGCCAATGGGAGAGTAGGATTTGTTGACAGACAGCAACGCACTGCCTGTGAGGTGATAAGAGGGCGGGATTTACATGGCTGCATCAGGAATTTGCATCAGTTTTTGGAGTATTAATAATAAGTGATTTACTTTGATTAAACTGTATTTCTTTTGACAGAAATTAATTATATGGAGTTATTCTGTAGAGGATCAGAATCAAACAGAATCACAATCCAAATTAATATCTCAAAAATAATTTTATTGTATTCACATTTTATCATCACGTCACTGTTAGAGATCTGCAAACATACAGTCGATATAAAGTCATTGTCTTAAAACAGACAAAAACGTTTTCAAATACATGTCATAGCTGTTTATATGTCACTGATTATGTCATGATCGCAGTGATAGGCTTTAAAGTGAAGTGTTTTTCTGTAGTAGGATATTATGGTCCTGTTCTCTTGGAAAACGAGTCTCTTTATAACTCTGGAAGCGACAGGTGTTTGAGGTGGGAGATTTCTTCAACATGCTTTGATGGAGATATCCGTTAAAGAAATCTGCTGCTGACAGCCTTTTCTTGAACATCACCGTTTTGAATCCGACCCAGCCATCCTAAAAATTGAGGAAAAACAAAATACTGAAAACAAAGACTGAATACTACACATTGTACATCGTTAACCGAGTAGCATGTGTGTAAAGCTATGCATGTTGGAATGAAAACACTAACACTCAGTGTTAGGGGGGTTACATAATAATACTCGCTTTTCGAATGGAGTAACGAGTAAAGTATGTATTACTTTAAAAATAATAAGTCATGGTATTTGAGTTACTTTTTTTTGAAAATGTAATGCAAGTTACTTCTTAGTTGAATTGATTTGCTTTTAAAATAAATAAATAGCTGAATTAAAATTAAAGTATTCACAATAAATCACACAGTCCATGAGAGAATGTGCTCATTATCTTGAATGCACAGAAGAAAAGAGAAAAGGGGATTATCTCAATGAACAGTGATTTTACTTGAGACAAATGGTACAAAAGCAGCAAACACACTGCTTTAAACGTTCAATAATTTGTATATACGGCATGTATAGCTCTAGAGTCAGGAAGTTCTCAGATAACATTCTAAAAACTTTTTTATGTGTGTTTTTTAAAGATAAATGAAGGTACAGTGTGTAGGTAATTAAAGAGTTCCTATTAAAAAAAGTTCTGAAAGAGATCAAGCATTAGCCAGGTAATAAAAAGTAACTCAAAAGTAATGTAATGCATTACTTACCATAAAAAGTGACTAAGTAACGCAACTAGTTACTTTTTTAGGGAGTAACTCAATGTTGTAATGCATTACTTTTAAAAAAGTAACTTTTCCTTAACACTGCTAACACTGTTCTTCAATATCATGTCAATACTAATGTGCAGTTTCAAACTAAATATAAATTATAGTATAATCAAACTGTGAAATTGTTAGAGCCAAAACCATAGAAAATTATTTAGATAAAAACTTTAAACTTCAAATATAATGTTCACATAAAAAAATTACTTAAAATGTTCAAATCGAGCTATAAAACTAAATATATACAATGTATTTTTAACATAAATAACAATGATAATAACTAGGGTTAAACAATAAGCATCGATATTGCAATGTGTGTATCCACAATAGTCACATCACACGATTATACGATTTATTAAAGGTTAAAAATAAAAATATTATTAAATATTATTTTTTAATTATTTATACAAGGATGACCACGTTATTTAACGTTTTGTTCAATTTCTGTACTTGAATACTTTTCAACTCTCCAGAAATACACAAAGCACTGTTTATGTATTTATTTTAGCTTGTAATTTATTAAAATTTATGCAGATGCACCACATAAAAAAAGACAGATTGATCATTCCAGTCGATCTAAATTAATAAAATCTTTACAAACAGAGCTATTCAAATCCTCTGGTGAAATTATATTCATATTGCGGCAAAACAAATATTGCAATGTCAGAGTTTTCCAATATCGTGCAGCTCTAATAATAACTGTATTAAGATTGAACTCTCACAACACTTATGTACACTGCAGAGTCAGGATTTGTTTTTGTACCTCTCTTTGATCAACAGCCCTGTGCCCTTGACAACAACACTGACTATGTACAGTTATACAGCAGTCACCTAATTAGGTAAACCCAGTGGTTTTAATCCTGGTCCTGGGGATCCACTGCTCTGCACATTTTGTATGTCTGTTATCAGACAAGCTCAGTTCAGTTCAGTTCATGGAGCTCTCTCATAATGAGCCAAACAATCTGAATCAGGCATGTTCCCTAATGACATTTCAAACCCCTGAGACCTTCGTTAATCTTCAGAACACAAATAAAGATATTTCAGATGAAATTCGAGAGCTCTCTGACCCTCCTGAGACGTTCAGAAAGCTACAAAAACTATCTTTAAACATGTCTAATTTCTATGAGAATTTTTTCATAAAGCTTTGAGAATAGTTTAGATTTTACTCAAGATGTTTCTTCTCTTCATCTAATCAGTATTATCTTAAATTGGCTTTTAAATGTTTAAATAATCATGTTCCAATGCTGTTTTCTGATCTAATCAGTAGGCATCAGACTCTCACTGAGTAACACGAGCAACTGCCAAACTGTAGGACCGCTTTTGGTCAATCTGTTTTCTCTGGTAAGAGAACCCAATTGTGGAATGATTTACATGTTAGTCTAAAATTAGAAAGTAATATAAATGTTTTTAGTAGTGTTCTTAAAAAGTGGTTAAAAACAAAACAGCAGTGTTTACACAAATAGTCTACTATTAGTTTGTTTGATCATGCCACCTTTGCTTTTGCCCTACAGCAATTTTATGTAAAGAATTATATGTTGTGTATATACAGATGAAGTCAGAATTATTAGCCCCCCTAAGATTTTTCTTTCTTTTTTTAAATATTTCCTAAATGATGTTTAACAGAGCAAGGAAATTTTCACAGTATGTCTGATAATATTTTTTTCTTTTGGAGAAAGTCTTATTTGTTTTATTTCGGCTAAAAAAATCTAAATTATTAGCCCCTTTAAGCTATTTTTTTGATAGTTTTTAGAACCATAATTACACAATAACTTTCCTAATTCCTCTAACCTGCCTAGTTAACCTAATTAACCTAGTTAAGCATTTAAATGTCACTTTAAGCTATATAGAAGTGTCTTGAAAAATATCTAGTCAAATATTATTTACTGTCACCATGGCAAAGATAAAATAAATCTAAACAAATAAAATTATTTGAAATGAGTCATTAAAACTACTATGTTTAGAAATATATGGAAAAAAAAATTACTCTCCGTTAAACAGAAATTAGGGAAAAAAATAAACAGGGGAGCTAATAATTCAGGGGGGCTAATAATTCTAACTTCAACTGTATATCTATTTTATTTTCATTTTATGTCAAGCCTCCCATGGACAGGTGTTGAGAATTAGCAAGTCTGCTAAAACACTTAAACAAATGCATTTAGCTGTCCAGTGTAATTGTGATGTGCATGTAAAATAAATAATTATAATATAAATATAATATAATATAATAAATATAATAATCACTTGCAATATATTGTTCATTTACATGGATATACTAATAGACAATTAACAAAGAGTAGGTTTTTACTCCCCAATGCTAAAACAAATGGTCTTATATGATTTTTTTAGGGGTATAACCTTATGACATTTCTTACTGCTATCATTACTAAGGCTAAATAGGAAAAAAGAGTTTTTAAAGAAAGGAACATCTGGGAAATCTATATTTATAAGTGGTTGATGTATAGAAATTAATTTAAGGAAAAAGAAGGGGAAAAAATGAAGAAGTTTCTTATAATAAATAAGGAAAGTAGCGAATGAGGATCCAAATAAATGTAAACTCTTCAATGTCAGTTCAGGGCACGTGTTCATTTATACATCAGCAACGCTACAAAGCCATTCTTTTGTTGTTCAATTATGAACGTGACTAATTTATTCTACTTGAATGACCTCCACAGTCACCAGATTTCAGTCCAGCAGACCAGCTTTTGGATGTGGTGGAACCAGAGATTTGGATCATAGAAAAGTAGCAGACAAATCTTGTCCAAACCTGCCTTAAAACACCCATCTAAAAAATGATCTATTATTATCTTGATTAGCTGGTTCAGATATGTAGGACAGTGACTCTCCAGCAGCAGGACTGGACACTCCTGATGTCTTTTTAGCTACATGTGTCCAGTGGTATGGAGGGAAAGCCTTGTGAGCAGTGATTTCAAATTAATTTCTGTAGAAACTAGAGAGATTGACTGATTTTGTTTTTCCTTCTGTGCTAGTGGACAGTGTATTTGGTAACACTCGTAACTCTTAAGTGCATACCTTGCAGCGAACGAGTAGGATATTTGACTCTTTCTGATAATGAAGAGTCCCCGGCACTGTAGATAAAAATGGAGAAGCTGCAGAGAAAGGTGAAAGAAAATTGGATCACTTATATTCTTTCTTCCAGTAGACAAACAAAGCTAGTTAGCATTGGCTATTTTGAGTATTACTTTATTTGATGGTCCCTTTCACGCATTTTTTTGAATTTGAGTTACATTGCATCTACATGCCAACTAACTCTCATTAGATTATAAGCAGTCTGTTAGGTTGGGGTTAGTGTTAGGGTTAGTGTAAGTTGACATGCACTTGCAAAGTTTCTTATAGTCAGTTCAATGTCTGTTTAGCAGCAGTATCAACAGATATTAAGCAGACAGTCTACTAATACTCAAATGGACCATCTAAATAAAGTGTTAACCTATTTTTATATACATATACACTTTATTACACAGTCAGATACATCCTAGAACAATACAATGAGGAAACATTTCAAACTAAACCAACATTAGATAACCCCCCTACACCCATAAACATATTGGGAGGAATGAGAAAAAAACGGAAAATCTATACAAACTCTGTTAAGAGGTCAACAGAATAATCGATTAAGCTAATAATAGTTTATATTCAAGATTTATCAGATTTCTGTTGGCTCCACAAAAAGGGACTTAGATTGATAGAATGCTGTGTTATCCTCTAGGTTCCAGAAAACAGTGTATCGAATAGTGTATCCAAAATGTCACAAATGTGTATAAAACTCATTATTTGGAGTGAGCCCATTCATGTTCCAGGACATTGTTCAAAGTCCTCATGCATTAAGATCCTGAGACCTACGTTCAAACTTCATAAATCCTTCATTATTATTTTGTCAAGCTGTTTATTACTTTTTGACAGGAGAAATCAATGTGAGTACTGAATAATAAACAAATACCATCCATACCATCATTAAATATTATCCACTCTGGTTACCTGTAAATGACGCACTGCGTTTGCCAACATAGTCCAGAAGTTTGATAGGATTGCCCATCCACATTGTTCTTAAGGGAATCTGATTGAGGAAAAAAAAAGATCAGCAATGGCTAAAATATAACTGAGGTCAATTAATATGTTCCTTAAAGAGATAGTTCACCCAAAAATGGCAAATACTTTCTTCTATTGAACACAAAAGAAGCTATAATGAGGAATGTTGGAAAAATCAGTCTTTGACTTTCATAGTGTTTTTTTATTTCTACTATGAGCGTCAATGGGTGCTTGTTTCCAACATTCTTCAGCTTTTGTGTACAACAAAAGAAAGACGTTCAAGTCTAGAACCACTTGAGCGTGAGGTAAGGTAATTTTTTTTGTGTGAACTTTCCCTTCAAGATCATTTTAGTTCTACTGTACCCGAAATCCAATAGCTCGAAACAGTCGATCAATGTAGTCACAGCTGTGTTCTTCCCATATTATCCAGGCCATTGTGGAACTGATCTTAGGGGCTGAAGAAACAGATAGATGGTTAATGTAGTTAATCTGTTTTCACATTTTCACATAGTAAGATAATAAGTTTCTAAATTTGCTGACACTCTGTTTTGGTAATTACTGGAAACACAAGCTTACCAAATGATGCACCCTCTTTAGGTTGCTCCTTCTTGTTTGCAATCCTTTCTGGTAGATTTGTTAAAGTGTCCATCAACTGTTGATTTAAATAAAGTACAGATTTTTTTTGTAGGTGATTAAAGTTAACTATGCTTATGTCAACTGTTGACAAAAAATAGAATAACCAGCCCACTGGCACACTGTAAATAAATGAATCATTCCTTTTAGTGTAACTCAAAAAGTTGAGTGTTGCACAAGAAATGCCACGTTTATGAGCTGTTTTCAAGGAAATTAAGCACAGATGGACAGTATTTGTATGACATTTAAAATACAGTATGGATATAAGCCATAGGTCCTTAAGATTTTTAGAGTTTTCTTAAAACAGACTCATATGTTCATCTTTTTTCATTGTCTCTCTAAGGAGAACATTTTCTCAGGCAAATGAGAGAGCAGATAACCTTTACAAAATTGCTAATTTTCACAAATTCCATGACTTCTCCCAGATTTTCTCTAACTAAAATGCTGAATTTCCATGACCTATAATGAGAGCATTAAGCAGAAAGTATTTTAAGAAAGTACATTTTATTTACTTGTTTGCAGACATTTGTAGTAAAAAATTAAGTCAACTAATAAAACTGTCATGCCTGGTTAGGACAAGTAACGAATAACATGGTAAATACATAATTATTGCGTGTCACCTGTGGCATTTATTTAAGACTATTTAGGTGCTAAATTCTAAACAAAGCTAGACTGGAATCAAATTGAATTTCAAGGACACTGTCAATCATTTCAATTAGCTTTTAACATTAACATGGGCTAAAACATTAAACAAAGATTAATTTACCCAAATCTATAAAGTATATAATAGACTAAATATCAATTGTAGAAGATAAGTTGTCATGAAGATGAAACTCCTCTTGGCTTCATACGCTGTACAGTAATATTACACTTTGACATACTTTGAATAGCATCTTTAGCAAAATATGTGAGAGTTTAATATTATAAACAGAACTAAAATCCATAAACAAATATCAATCTAACATAAGCTGTAGAGTTTTAAAGGTGGCATTTAGAGAATCCTCTGTAGTTCTGTTTTGCTTGTATGCAAAATGTATTTATTTTGTTTTCCAAGACTGCATTCATTTGATTAAAATACAGCACAAACAGTAACAAATGTTTAACCAGTACACAACATTAAGTCTCCAGTGTCAAAGGATCGCTCAGAAATCATTATTGTGCTGATTTGGTGCTCATAATGCATTTTCTTTTTCCTTTATTTGTATTTTCTTATTGTTAATTTTAAAAACAGTGGTTCTGATAGATATCTTTGTGAAAACTTTGTAAAATATAAAATATTTCAGTTTACTACTTATTTAGCTTAAATACTTAGCCGATTTATTTAGCAGAATATTTAGCAGATGAACTGCTCCCACAGCTTAAAGACATGCAGTATAGGTAAACTGAATAAACTAAATTGGCCATAGTGTATGTGTGTGTGTGTGTGTGTGTGTGTGTGTGTGTGTGTTTCTTTCAAAACTAACAATAAGAACATGTTTATGTGTGTGTGTGTGTGTGTGTGTGTGTGTGTGTTTGTGTATACAGTATAATATGTGAATGACTTGATATCTTTGTTTGATTTTGAATATAGGTTAAATGTTTTTATTTATTTTTCCTTTTTAGACATACACAAAACAAAAAACATAACTGTATATACAAAAATATACATATGGCGAACGCCATAAACTGTTATGTTACAAACAATACAATATGGCGAGAAGTGTGAGAAGTTTGATGAAAACAACACACATGAATGAATGTCCATACGGACATTTTGTCATTCCGAGTTTCAAAATGTCACGTAAAGCAAGGTTTATATTGTTCAGATATGGTGACCAAGTGCAAATAAATGTATCAGTTGTGGAGTGGCTAAGACATGTTAAGTATTCCAAGGGTATAGTCTCTTGAATTAATGAATGCCATCCTTTCATGAAAGGGGGCTTATCCTTGATCCATGACATCAAAATGTTCTTCCTGGCAGCAAAAGTTAAAAGGCAGAACAGTCGTTGTTCATGCTTGTTCCTAATTAGTTTGCAAGGAAAACCCAGGAGAAGGGACAGAGGGTCTATATTCATGTCTAGACCAAAAATGTTGTTTATTTGAGCTACGATTCTGCGCCAATAGGCCTGAATCACCTGACAGTCCCACATGTAATGAATATAATCACCTATATTTGATTTGCATAAAAGACATAGAGGTGAGTGGGTTGCATTGCATTCATGTCTTAGTTGAGATGTGATATGAATTCTATAAAGGATCCTGATTTGAATGGCTCTGGCCCTATTGCAAACTGAATGTTTATTGGCTAGAGAACAAAACATCTCCCATTCTTCTTCCAAAATATCCACCCCAAGCTCTTTTCCCCAAATTGATTTGAGATGGAAATTACAGACAACATTATAAGAGAACAGAGCCTTATAGAAAAAATAAATCAGCTTTTGTTTAGGATGATTGAATAGAATTTTCTCATTTACTGTAAATGAGTATTCAGAAGTGTAGTGTTCTTAAATATGTAATCTCTAATTTGCAGAAATCCAAAGAAATGTTGCCTTGGCAAATAAACTTTTGAAACAATAGTTTCAGATCAAAGAGATTATTCATTGTGCATATACCACAAGCTGGCCAGGTGAAATGTTAAGAGTTCTGTAAATTTAGTTTAAAGATTTAGAGTGATGTTTTAAAGAAAAGTGCATCTGTACGAGTAACTGACCATTCTGGAACCCATAACCGCCAAAGTGGCTCCGAGCTCTTCAGCAGTGCAGTTCTTCGGAATCTCGTACATCTCTTGCTGAATAATGGGTCCCACATCAAATCTGACATAAAATAAAAGTAATACAATTCAAGATCTGATACTTGATACAAATATTTAGAGGTATTTAGCAGCTTTTATGTAATCTTTCATATAAGTCCAGCCTAAAATAAACACACAGCATTTACCTCTTTGGTCTTATTTGCATGATAGTCACTCCTGTGACACTGTCACCATGCAGAATTGTATGAAATATTGGAGCAGATCCCCGCCAGCGAGGCAAAAGACTAGGGTGCACATTCAGGATACCACTACAAAAGAATAAACAAAACATTATGATTTACTATTAGATGAGATCACAACAGACACTAATACTACAGTCTCCATTCGATCATCAATCTTAATAATTACTATTCATTTTGTACATAAACATTGGTAGTGGATGTGCAATTTGTAAATGGGACTGGAAGTGAACTGATCTTTTCTTTTACAAGTTATAAATTAGACTTAGATTAACACAGTGTGTGAGAACTTCTTCTACAGACTGTCAATCTAAGCCTTAGAGTTTTCAATTGCAGATTGAATTTAACTAATTGTCTTTTATAAGTATCTGTGGATTGTATGATAATCATTTTTGTTTGTTGATGTACATGTGCAAATTGTACATGGATTATTTCTAAATTCTAATGAACCAGCATGTATTTTACACATTATAGGCTCTGTAACTATGCTTTTTAAATATGTATTTCTTTATTTATTGACTGATTAATTGACAAATTTTATTTTGTTTATGGAGGAAGGGTTCGAAACAATACGTGTTTCTATTTCCATGTACAATTATCCAGCTATTTTTGCAATAAGTTAATAAACCAAACAAAAAATAATTACACTGAAAAGTCAATAATGAGGTCAAACTATTAACTAAAAAAAACATCATGGAGCAGCAAGGAGACAAAATACAGGTTGAGAAGTAAATATTTTGAGAATTAAGGTGTTATTAAGAATTAGATGTTAAACCTGAATTAAACCTTTAATCCACCAGTTTAACCCACCAACTTTTGGTCTCCAGAAGTATAAACCAGCAAGTTTCAGACACTTTGCTAAAGTAAAGAAGTGTGAAAAATGAATTATACAAGGCACTTCACCTCCAGGCTTTGTTGATAATTATACACCCCTTATTATTGACTACATACAAAATTAATAGCATTATTAAGACCATTAATTAGGTTTGGAATAAGTTGCTTGTGGAAAAATCTCATCAGAACATTGACTTGCATAATAATTATGGACATGCTGAAATCACATTCGTTTGATGAACTCTCATTACTTACTATGGCATTTTGTTGATGATGTTTTCCTTAATTAAGCTGCCAAATGACACCACCACACCGACATCAAAGTTTGCACTCATGTCCACATCTGGCCAGTGGTGAAGGGGAAGTCTGTTCTGCACTGCATACTTCAAGACCGGAGCATCACGGGACAGCGTCACGACCTCAAGTGAATCTATTACTCCAGCTTTATCATCATCTCTAATAAATACAGATAAATAATATGAATAAAGCAACAGGGTCGTAACAGACAATAATACAATAACATCCTGAATGTCGTTACCGGGACAAATGAAGCCGCTTCAGTGACTCCAGTGCAAAATCATCACTTCCAAAGAACAGAATTCTCCAGGGCGGTTTAGACGCAGACTGTGTTTGAGTTACAAAAGATTTGTTACTGCTCAGGAGAAATAAGCCTCTTCTATGACGCGTGAAACAGACGCTACAAAGTCTTTGAAACAGCAAACGTCCCGGGTCTGTGAGTTTTAACAAGTTTAGGTTCCACATACTTTACTGTAAGATTACACAAATGACAGAAACTGTCATTAACAGCTAGCCAAGTACAGAACCATCACACCTCCATTAACGGATAAGCGTGCAGAAGTCAAGAGAGTCATGCTAATATTCTGACAACTTTAGGTGAGACAGCGTTGGCATTTTTATAATTACGTTTCCAAAGTTTGTTTATTATACTAATCAATTTTCCCCCAAAGCAGTAGATGACAGTAGCAAGGTTACGGTTAAGAATTACATGTACACACTGACGTATGTGTGCGCCGCCATGTTGGCGTTGACGTCGTTTCCGCTTTACGTCTCACATAAAAGCTTATTTGTACTTCAGCAACTAAAAAGCACAAGTAAACAATCAATAAATGCTCTTCTGAATGGGTCGAAAATAACCTTTCTAAATGTTTAAAGAAAACAAAAACTATGTTTAATTTCTGGTCTCAGAGAAACCTGACTATCCATGGACGTGTTCTATTTTCCATGGCTGAAGGAATATCAAGGCTGGTCTATCCCGCTCTCTCCTTATATGTTAATCCCAAAATCTGTGCAGAGATTGATAGGGCTCTATTTAAGTTCATTTGGAAAAAGAGGACAGAATATGTAAAAAGAAAAACAATAATTAAAACCTTTTCTAAAGGTGGACTCAATGTTCAGGATTTTACAACTATTAATACAATTTTTTAAATTAATTGGATAAAACACAGCCTCGCAGTACTAAGTGCTGTCGCCTCACAGCAAGAAGGTCGCTGGTTCGAGCCTCGGCTGGGTCAGTTGGCACTTCTGTGCGGAGTTTGCATGTTCTCCCTGCGTTCGCGTGGGTTTCCTCCGAGTGCTCCGGTTTTCCCCACAATACAAAGACATGCGGTACAGTTGAATTGGGTAGGCTAAATTGTCCGTAGTGTATGAGTGTGAATGAGTGTGTATGGATGTTTCCCAAAGATGGGTTGCAGCTGGAAGGGCATTCGCTGCGTAAAACATGTGCTAAATAAGTTGGCGGTTCATTCCGCTGTGGCGACCCCGGATTAATAAAGGGACTAAGCCGAAAAGAAAATGAATGAATGAATGAAAACACTGCCTTTCCCAAAGTAATTCACTATGGTTTTATATTCCAAATCTTTTCTTTGAAAAATGTGGTAGATTAAACGTTTTGCTTTCTTGTGACTACAAATGTATTAAACTTCCCATTAAATTATCAAACTTTCATAAGCAATCATTAGAAGCATGGAAAATTGCCTTTAAACATAACTTTTCTCCACATACGTGTGTACATAAAAACTAAAGTATATTTAAAAAAGATTGGTTTGACAGGGGAATTATTTTTGTTTCAGATTTACTAAATAGCAATGTTGTTTTTTTTTTTTTTTGCATAATGATTATAATTTGATTGTGAAAAACATCTCTAATAAACTGCTTTACCTAACGAAAATTCACCTTACTTATAACTCAGTCTTAATGCAAATTCCAAAAACTGTATTTGGTGGTATCAGTGTCTTAGATAAAAAGTCTAATAACTTCTATATCAGAAAATGTCTAATTCATGATAGTAGGTTGTTTCCCGAAAGCCATTTTGAAATGGAAACAATATTTTTCTTTACCTTTTATAGATGATATTTGGTCAACAAGTAATACGTTTTTACTCACAAATTAGGTAAAACAATTCATTTCAAATTATTACACAGGTATATCCCTGCAATATATTTATTAATTTAAACATTTTCTTATGATTTTTGGAAACAGGTTTCAGATTAGATTTTTTATTCATTTTACAAAATAATTAACTTTGATGAATGCATGAATCTTTTTTTATTGTAAAACTGGCTATGATACACTCAATAATGCTTTGAAGTTGATAATTTTTCTTGGGACGTTTCACATACACAAGGCAAAAGTAATGTCTATTACTCACTACTTTAATTTTTTTTCTGTAAAGATTTAAAAATATTTTATAATTGTTTCAATTACAAGAAACAAGGAGGTTATAGAAACATCTCTAATAATGAAAATAACCTGTACAATCTAATCATTTAAATATGATGGAACTCCCCATGCATGTAATGTAATTTTTTTATTTAATGCATGTTCTGCATCACTGACTAAGTTTTGACTGTTACATATGTTATCATATAATCCCGTGTGCTTGTCAGTTATATGCTTCAATAATAAAAATAATAATAACATAAATAAAAAGCACAACTACACTTTTAACAGTTCTTGTTCAGTCTTGATGTGCAGTTTTTGCTTTTCAATTGGATTTGTTTAATTAATCATTTGAAGAGGTTACTGAGATGAAGTTGTCAAATTCAAAGACTTTTTGGAGCATTATTACCTTATAACCTGAATACCACTGGGTGATAAAAAGTTGGAACTTTCCATTAACGCAACGTTGATTCTGGGCAAGTTCTTTATTTATAAATATGGAGAGAGAAAAATAATTTCTGGATTTAAAAGCGACTCTATTTGTAACTGAACAATAATGATGATAATAAAAAGATGATATATTTTCCGTCTCAAATGAAGAGAGAAAGTGTGATCATGTGCATAGATCTTCACATTTTTACAAAAAGATTTGCATAGAGGATATACTAAAACTGCAATACTTCCAAGAAAAGTTAATAATCATATATATATATATATATAT
>CAIGQZ010033024.1:3847871-3869227 GCA_903798205.1 Danio tinwini
CACCTTTAGGTCTCTCTATCTCTTTAGGTTTCTTGTATCCCACATCCAAGGATCATTTAGTTTATATTACTTGATACCAAAAAAAACTAAAACAGGATGTGGTGTCATGACCATCTGTGAGAGTCTGGAATGTATTTCTATATTGCTCATGATCACTGCGCACCACTACTGACTCAAGCTCACAAACCAAATGAGAGCAGGCAGGCTGGTTCATACCTTTTTAAAAGTGGAAGGAATGGAGGAGCATTTTTTTGGATTTGTTTACAAACTATGATTGTGACTTACTACTGGACTCGAATGGACTGTGGGCGCTCTCTATGTGACACTGCAGTTGAAAAGGAGTTGAATACTGTCTGTAACAGTGCTGGCATGTAGTGTGACTCTCCCAGCTCTCGCTGTTCTGCTTCTCTAACTCCAGGTGATGCTTCATGTGGTTCATGAACCTGACAAGAGAAGAAAAAGACCAGAGGGGTGAGAAGCCGCAAAAGCACTACAAAGAAAGAACAAGTGAAAATGGAGAGAGAAGATCCAGAGAAGATGTGCTGATTTTCAACTGAATCCTTCATTTACATAGTCTTTGATAAATCTGATGATCACATGTCAATAGGTGGGCTTTAATAGCCCCAGTGAGAAACTTGCTGCTAAATTACGGTCTCTGTTAACTCTGAGAAGTCTGATAAATCAGTTTTACACCAGTTTATGTACATGGATTAACTCTTACTTTGGCAAGTTTTAATTAGACTGGAACTGGGGTCATTATGTCTGCCATTCTCTTCCATTATTAGTCTGAGTGTTAATATTTCAGCAAAAATTCAGTAGGTGTTGGAGGATATATTTATTAAAATAGGGCGAATGCTCAGAGCTTTGCATAAAATGAATGCTCAGCACCTCGACATGCTGCTGGCATTCTAAAAATTAAAACAACAAAACAGCACTCTCATTTAAAACCAGTGTTCATTTTACAGATTTAGGTTAAGTCTTAGTCTTTTGACTGTAGATTTAGTCTAGTTTTATTCAGCTGAAAGTCCCAGCTTTATAGTCAGCTTTTAGTCAATGGAAATATATGAGCAATAAGATAATTATTCATTAACCATACAATCAATTTTCTCTGCCATTTCAACTTTAATTTACAAATTAAAACTTTTCTTAACTACTTTTTTTAAACTACATTTTCTCAACATTAGATTTTTCATCTCATTTCAAGTTTTTTTTTTCTGTACATACATTTTTACAACTGTTTAACTTTGCAAATGTTTCATTTTTGCACCATAAAATACCAAGGTAGACATTTTCCAACATTTAATCATGGTCATGTTGTACTTTGAAACTGCAAAACAACATCAGTGCAATGTAAGATGCTCAAAGGCCTTTTCTTCTAACGTCAAACTTGTTTATATGCTGTATTTTAAAATTGCATAGCACCAGAGCATTGTACAAGTTTTTTTTCTATGAACATATTAAAACAGGGTTTCTACAGGTTTCATCAAGTCAAATTTAAGACTTTTATGACCATTTTAAGACCATTACCAACAGGGATGCTCTGATTGATCGGTAGATGCTAAGGATTTTTGTTAATGGCCCAGTTAAAACATTAAAAACAAATCTTATTTTAAGGAAGATAATTAAATCACATGTTTATAAATATAAATAGAGTTAATAAATAAACTTTTATTAAAACTTTTATTGAGATTGAATGTTAGTGATTGGGTAGGACACAGAAAATTAAGACCTGTTTAAACTGATTTAAGATCTACAAGACAATATTTCAGTAAATTAAGCCGACTTTAAGCCGTAAAATTTAGATTTTGAAATTTAAGACATTAAGACTTTAAGACCCTCTGGATACCCTATAAAATGTGTTGTATTTTGAAACTGCAAAACACCACCACCATAACAAATAAGTTCACATTATGTGTATTAACATCGACAAGAAATTATATCTATAGGGAGCATTGTCTGACTGGACTAAGTTAATAATTCTAGGGATGTCTATTCAAACTAGGCTATGTGAAGGGCTGGAACAATGTACCTTGGGACCCAGGTTTGAGCCACCAATTGAATAGCCAAAAACTAACAATTTTTCCTTGTTATCAACAAAATGAACACTGTTGAAAACAACTGAAAAAAAGCACTTCAGTGGACATACTTTATACTTTAAGTGAAATTAATGACCAAAGTGCTTTGATGTAATTACAAACAAGGCTCCACCTTCAATACCTCGGGTTCATTTCTTCAGTTCAGTCACACATCTACAAGTAAAAATATAACCACATCACTACAATCAGATGTTTTCTTAGCTACTGTTTTCTCACCAATACTATTTTAATTGTATGATTAATCAGTCACTGAGCAGAAAACACACAGTATATTTAGCGGTGTGAGCAGTCAAAAATGAAGAAGAATGCAGAATACACCTGCAACCTGTGACATTAATGACACTCTTTAAGCTAAACGCTCGACTCCACAAACAGCTGGTGTCTGGGGAGAACGCACCCTGACACAAGCGGGACCGCTGTCGACAGAGGGGGGACAACTAAGCAGGAAAGCCTTTGATGTGCAGGGAAATGAATGTCAAACAGATGCACAACATTCAAACAGGTAAACCACTACAAAGAGTCTGCTCTCTCAAGAGTCGAGTTTCCTTTTGCTTCTCAAAAGGTATTTAAAAATAGATGCATAACATCCTTTGAGAATCTGAGAGTTTCAAATGCTGCAACCAAAGTTCACATTCTATTTATAAAACAGGTCATACTCCAACTTCATCTATAGATTGCACTGGCTTCGCAAAAAATAAATGAACAGAGCATGAACTATCAACTCATCATAAACCGCAATTCATCAAACACGTCTGAAGGGAAGGGAAAACGCCAAAGTTAAAGCAGCTAATGTACATCATCCACTGGGAACGCAAAATAAAACTCATGCGTGGTTAAACATAATTAGCCAAATTACAAACACGCACCATTAAAAGTCACCTTTTGAACAGTGCGAGGCCTGCAAGTGTGTACTCAAGCAGCGTTTGAGCTCCCAAGGGTTTTCAAAAGATAAATTAGCAAACATTCTACTTAAAGTTCATGTTCTAACTGTGCATAATAGCCATTATAATACCGGCAATTATACTGCAGCTCTTCTTTGTTTAATGATGTGATGCTCAGACTGCCTCTTTCCTCTCTGCCTCACCTGCCACCGTTGCCCTGACGTCGAGCAGCCAATTTTTCAGTCAGCGTGTTCTGCAACCTCAGCTCCCCTAATAGGGATTTTTATGCGGCTGAACTGTGACCCCCGCCGACAGAACTTAGGGTGTGCTGCAAACGCGCCTCCCCATTAAAAGGAGCTTACCGAGGCTTTTCTCATGCCGTGGCTGAGTAAAGTTATTTAATCACAGGAACAGTTCTTATAGCAGGCAAACTACCCTCCATTATTCATCTGGGGCCCCTAGAGGGAGCAGGGGTCTGATAATGTCATCCATCTGAGAGGGGGAATCCAGTGATGAGGTCTGAGAATGGCTGATTCCCCCGTCTCGTTCTCTCTAACTATTGCTCTCTCCGTCTCTGGGCTGTTGTAACTAATGGCTCTCATGAGCAATCTTTCTCATGAGCAAAGCAAGCTAAAACAATTACACAAAGACAGCAGATAAAAAAAACTTGTTTAAATTAAATATACTTTTTTATAATTATATTTTTAGGGGTTTTTCACCTTTAAATATAGGACAGTGGCGTTGAGACAGGAATACATGAGGAGCAGAGAAAGGGGGGAAGGATCTGCAAAGGACCTCAAGCCAGGAATCGAACTTGAGTCGCCGTGAGCACCTCAGTGCTATATGTCAGTGCACTTTACCCCTAGGCTATTGGCGCCAACAAAATTAAATATACTTTTGACTGACCCAACCTTCAAGACACAATTCTAAAGAGGTACAACCCTCAACCATGTAATTTATAGATGGTTGTTTAACCCTTGTATACTCTTCAAATTTACTACCCTTTTGTTATTTTTGTGGCTATTTTTGCCCCATTGACTTCCATTATAATGACATTGTTTGATTGCAAAGCCATGACAGCATATAATCACACATTCTTGATTAATGGTTGTTCTCGCTTTTGGGAAGAGGTAAAATATGTACATTTTACTGTTGAGCATCTGTTGGCAGCATTAGCCCTTTAGATAGGACTGAAAAAAATGTTTCTGTTTTTTTATATGGAGTAAAACAGCAGATTATAGTGTGTGTGCATAACACATTTACTATGTTCTGAGAGCGGAGTTGCTTATTTTGATTTTCGCAGACATATTAAGATAAGTGCGCAAAGGTCTCTCTCTCTTACACGAGCACACACAATACTCCATGTCACGTGTTAAACTCAATTCCTGGTGGGCCGCAGCTATGCAGTTTAGTTCCAACCCCAAATTAAACACACCTGATCATACTAATTCAGTCCTTCAGGCTTGTTTAAAACCTACAGGTAAGTTTGTTGAAGCATGGTTGAAACTAAACTGTGCAGAACTGCGACCCTCCAGGAACTGAGTTTGACACCCCTGCTCCATATAGAAGGCAGAAACAGCTTTTTTGCACAGCAACTGATGAGCAACAGCAGAAATTGTACCTCCTCTCAACAGGGAAAACCAGCAACAATCAAGAATATGTGAGTATATGCTGTCATGCCTTTGCAATAAAAAAAAATCATTAAAATGAAAGTCAATGGAACAAAAATAGCCACAAACATAATAAAAGGATAGCCAATTTGCGTTTTTCAAATATTTTTAAAACCTTTTCAAAAAATATGTGTCAAAATAAGATTTGCGCCAAATATCATTCCATTTTCTGAAACACAGAGAACGTTGTGGCCAAATTAAGACTCAAAATCACCCTGGAGTGGATGAAAACATGCCCAACTGCGCACACAAGAGTTAAAGTGAAATCTGATAAACATTTCAACAAATACCTGATATTGTTCTTGAGCATTTTTAAACAGCTGTTGCACTTGAAGGTGGTGTTAGACTTGAATTTGGGCATCAGAGATGGATCCCCATCACTTTTTCCATAGTAGAAGTCTGAAACCAGCATGATGAGCTTGCCCTTGTCGGACTCAACGACTTTTGGTGTGATGGTTTGCTTGTCAGGCCTCGATGTCGAGGGAAACACAGAGTCCCACAATTCAGGGCAGCACAACTAAAAAATAATAGTTAAAAAAACAATTAAAAAGTGTCATTATTTTATACTAATTGTGCAGCCATATCCCCAGGTTAACTTAGTTTAGTCAGGAGTGCTTTTCTCCCCACACAATTCATAAAACAATCTACCATAAAACATCCCAATGTTCATATAACGTAAATGTCATAAGTCTCAGTACTGAATCAGGAATGTCAATGTTTTTTACCCGATGCGCCTTCTAGTTAATCAGTCATTGAAAGCTTAAAAATGTTTAATGTCAAGAAGCAAACCTCATATTTAAAGTGTTACATGTATGAGCCTGTAAAGTTAAGCAAATAAAAGTCTAAATTTAATCTCATCACGCTACAACACTGAACAACATTAAATCACCATGTAGGGCTGGACAACGTTTTAGGTCACTTTACCTTTATTATCAGTATTGAAAGTTATTTAATTTTAATTTAAAACGATTTATTCTCTTTTTTTTTTTTTTTTGCTTTTTAACTTTTAATAAGTTTAACTTTTTTGCTATGATGTTCATTAAAGATTTGTCTTTTAAAAGGTGGGATTTATTTTCCTAATCAAAGAGCGCATTTGTTAGCTTTATGATAAAAGAAAAGAAAATGATTATTTAAGGTCATTAGTTAAATATGTTGAACTGAAATCAAAGCACATATTTTCACAAATAAAGATGCCTTGTGACCCCCCCCCCCCCATTAAAGTTCAGTTTAAATGTAAAAAGCAAGTTTCTTAAACACTAACATCCTAATATTTTTTTGCAAACAAAATAAATGAACACTGCCATTTCTAATGTAAAAAAATCACCATTTAAAAATGATCAAATAATTTGGATCTCGTGTAAATGAATATTATTTTGAAAAAAGAAGGACTACCTTTCATCCTAATAAATGTTTTGTAATTCATTTACTATTTCTCTTCACAAAAAGACTGCTCTATGCATTAATATGTGACAATTTAAAATCATAAAAACTAAACTTAACAAAACTTCAGTCAATTAATCATTTGCTATTTCTCTTTTTTTAATAATAAACTTAGTGATGCTTGACATGGAAATACATCAAGGCTGGCGTTTAAATTACATCTAGTCCTACTTCTAGTCTTCTACTTCTTACTTTAAACTTTAACTTCTAGTCTTTCCCAATACAGAAGAAACCAGCGGCAAAAAAAACATGATTTACATGTAGCTTGTTGATTATCAGAGCTATGAAAGACCCTCTTGTTTTTTTCTTTTGACATGTATGAGAGAAACCCAGAGCATGAGTTTACAGATCATCATAAACAATGTGCATCCACTGATATGAACAGGAAGAATGTGATTGATCCTCTGTCCATGAAACAAAGTGCTCAGTCTGTCTAACTCAAGATATATCTATTCTACACATATAGTTTACTAGGCATGGGATGATAACCAGTTTCAAGGTTTACCGCGGTTTGGAAAAGTCAAGGTTTTAAACTGCTACAATTTTCTGTTATACCTATAGCTGTTAATCTGTTATGTTTACTGCTCCAAAATATTATAAATATTTCATAAAATAAAATGTATTTTGTTTCATTACCTCTGACTGAGATTGACAGTTTATTAGCCATTGGCCTTGCAAAAGAAGCAAGTGCAACAACCATACTGTACATGTTAATATTTAAAATGGCAAAACTAACGTGAAAAACATGTTATTTCTGAATTTCAGTTTTAATTGATTTCCTATTATTCGTCCAGCCCTAGCACCAGGTTAACTTGGTTCAGTCAGGAGTGTTTTTCTACCCACATAAATCAGAAAACAATCTGCATTACACATCCCAACCTTCATATGAATCTTTAAAGGCTCCAAAGGAAACACATTCTGACATCTAGGGCATTTCCTTGTGCCTATGAAATCCTTCTCTCCAGCTGTCAAAGAAGAGAAAACAATAATAATTAAAAGATGAAAAGTCTTGTTGCTCCTAAAATCCTGTAACACATAATGGACAAACATTGCTTGACCACCCATGTCAGACTTGCCTCCTTTGGAAACACTGTTGTTTGCATCATTCATCGCTTTTTCATTATCTGTTGGTCATAAAAAGAAACATCCAATCAAGTCTTTATCATTAAAAGAAGGGGAAAAAAACTTTTGGGACACGATTTTAACCCTTACCACACCACACACAAACAGGCTCACCTCTACTGTTCCTAATCTGCAGGGATGAGGTTTTCGGTTTCACTAGTGTTGTTGGGATGATCCCTGGTGTGTTTTGAGAACCTGAAATAGTGCGAGACTGAGAAGAATGGTTAGCTGGGGCTTGTACACTGGACAAGGTCACCACATTGTCTTGGATGAGCTGCACTTGAGGCCTGTGAATCACTCCTGGTTTTGGTGCAACACTGACCTGTGGCACTATCTGCTGACCAGCTGTTTAGGAAACAAACAAAGTACAGAAAACTAATTACATACAAATTCACACATCTGGGGACAGATTAATTTATTTTTTAATAATAAAAATATGATATAATAAAACAGCAACAACAATTTACAGTAGTAGTAATGTTTCAGGGCAGAAACTAGGGCTGCACAATATATGGTTTCAGCACAGATATCGCATATGTGCAAGTCTGTGATAGTTACATCGCAGGGATCTGCAACAGTCTGGGTTACAGTTGACCAGACATTACAGTTACAACATAGTGGAGTAATTACAAATTTTAACCTTAGTCTCAAAGTTTATTATTTGTATGTGTTTTTATGGCCTGTGACTATAATAATTTGAAGCAACTTTAAGCCATTTGGCCACAATAAATTAAACATTTGTAGCTTAAAGATTAATTGTACATTATACAATTATTTACTCAAAATAATAAAGTGTTATAATGATACTTTAAAAAAAGGTGAGTAAAGCGATTAGTTGACTTTGCTTAAAATAAAGAGTAAACCTATTGATCTAAAAGCGATTAGTTGACTACATAAAAAGTGAATTAACCAACTGACTTTAAAGCGATTAGCTGACTTTTTTTAAAAAGTGAATAAACATGTTCTTTTTAAAGCGTTTAGTTGACTTTAAAAAGTAAAACCTATTGATTTTAAAGTGATTGCTTGACTTTAGTAAAAAAATTGCTAAATCTGTTGATATTGAGTAATTATTATTATTATTATTATTATTATTATTATTGTACAGAGATTATTTTATTTTTGCTTTTGAATACTGTTTGTCTCCCCAGAAAATCAAAAGTCACTGTTTATTTGCATCTTTTTCTGTTGTATTTACTGTGCTTGTTATATTTTTTATTATATTTTATTTAGATATGCTCCCCTACTGAATCATCTCAATCAATCTAAAATTATAAATTCTTTACAAGCTATTAAAGTCATCCGGTGAAATTGCATTTATATCGCAAAATATAAATCGCAGTGAATGAAAATATTTTCATTTTGTAAGACTTTTTAAATTTAACTTAATAACCTAAAATAAACTAACAAAAAAGGTAATATCATACTATCATTTTATTGACAGCAATATTTTATTGGCCTTGAGCAAGTTGAGAAGCTTCATTTTACCAGCGTTTCCATGACAGCACATTAGTAATACTGCAAGCAGCAAGAACAAGTATACTACATAGAATTGTCCTGTTGGCGTGCTATTTGAGAGGACTTTGCTTTTATGGTAATTCATGCACAGATAAAGCACATGTTTACATATCCACAGAGCAGAATATTGAGCCATTTTTAACTTTGACAATGGCTTTGGTTGGCAGGGCGACAAAGTACCCTTGTGCAGCGAAAGCCATCGAAATAAATAGGTTTAATAGCGTAGCACAGGGCAGTCCTTTCCGCATCCAATGTCAGACTATGTCTGGAAGGAGAGTGAAATCAGAGAGCTGAACACTGCTGGGTAGTGCAATCTAGCAGAGCAATTTTCTCGACTCATATTTTGTCCATCTCTTTCAGCCAAAAACCAAACATTAAACCAGTTTTAATAATACTACGATTACAGACCACAACATTTTTTACAGTAGAAAATTTTTTGACAGAAACATTTATACCTTGCACAACAGTAAAAGTGGTTCCCGGAGGATACTGTGACCCTAATGAGCTGATGAAGGAGGTGTTGCTGTTGAGATTCTGTGGTGATGCCACAATGTAACCCTGGTGATGCAATAAGGAAATAAAGATTTAGTATTGTGATAAAACAGCCAGTCTATCTGACTTTTCACACATGGCCTGTTAACAACAGTGGTTCTCAACCACGTTCCTGGAGCCCCCTCAAGCGCTGCACATTTTGCATGTCTCCTTTTAAGTCTTGAAGCCTCAGCTAATGAACTGACGAGTTGAATCAGGTGTGTTTGACTAAGGAGGTATGAAAAGGAGCAGTGTTGAGGGACGTGGTTGAGAACCACTGGTTTACAGCATTTTGTTTGGAATCTGGTGCATTTTCTTTTTTAGTTCATTTTACTTAGGCATGAAAACGGCAATAGCACTTGGATCCAGACCTTAACAACTTCTCTGAGATCGCCTTGATGTGGTGGCCTCGGCCTGACTGAAAATTAAACAAATCAACAAAGCAATCTGACCCAATTGACTAACAGACTTTTTATCATAACATAAACAATAGGGATGTCAATTGCGACAAAATCCTGAGCGATCATCATTTAAATTAATGATCAATTAATGCCGTGTGTGCATTAAGAATTGAAGCCCCCATCTGTCTCTGCAAGTATGACCATAATGCACAATTTTTAAAATAAGTGTGAATCTGCTTTTTTGTGCCAGCCTGTCAGAAAATAAACTGCTTAAAACACCTTCATATTTTAGAGAAAGCTGTTAAAGTTTGCATAATCAACAATTGACCTGATCTTCATCACACCATAAACTAAGATCTGTGGATCACTAAACAACAGGTTTTTATACGTCTCCAAATATGCAATGTCAAGTGATTTACATAAATTGTAGAACTTGATTATGTAGCATGTAAAGTCTTGGATGCGTTTCACAGCCCAAAGCATAACTTATTCTTTAAATTTCCATGCTTAATCAGTCATCGATAAGGTCTATCGATTAAAAGGGTTATCAACAATTAATCAATCATCAAGTAATCATTAGTATCCCGAACGAGCAATGTGTCACATGAAAAGCAGCAGTGTTTGATTCTGTGAGTGAGAATATCAATTATCACAGCTGAAATCCAAAGAGCACCTCTTCATGATGAATGACGGCTACATACCTATGCATGTCATGACAGCTACTGATAAAGCCACAATAAGCCACCAGAGCAAGCTTGTCAATTAATGCTGATGAATGACTCGAAGAAACTTTAAAGGTGCACTCTGACCAACAAGATGATAGTTGTATTTACACTCAAACACAATTTATGACCTTTGAAATGTTGAAAGCATCCCAAACCAAAAAAGGAAAATGCAACATTGTGACAAATTCTCTCTCTAATTCAGAACCCAGTAAACAGTTAAAAGATCTCAAAAGCCATAAAGAAATCACAAATTAACACAATACATTGTTCTAACACAAATTATAACAACTCATTGTAATATTGAGAATTATAAAATAAGAATGTGCCAATGCGATGTAAATATAATATGATAAATATAATACGATTTGCTATTCTCTTATTTGAAACACAAGGATCAGTTCACGAATCTCTCTGAAAAGCAAAAAAAAAAAATTGTCCTGATTCTAGTCTAAATATCTTAAACTTAAATCAAGCAGCATTTTCTAGAGAGAAGCAAAAATATTATCTTGTTTTCAGAAATGTCAAAATGAAGTGAGATTTTCCTTAAAACAAGGAAAATAATCTGCTCTGCTAATGTAGTAAGCAAAATAAGCTTGTTTTTCCTTTTGACATAAGATTAAGCTTACCCCATTGGCAGATTATTTTGCTTGTTTTAAGGAAAAACTCACTTCATTTTGGCTCTTTATATCTTAATACAAGACTAGAAAATGCATCTCAATTCATAATGTTTTAGACATTTGGACTAGAAACGAGACAAAACAAATCTAATTAAGAAAAGCATATTTGTAGTGTGTTAACAAGCTGATGATCTGAATCAGGTGTGTTAAAGTAGCCATTAAACAGAATTATGTTATTAAGTTCTGATTTGCACTTTTTTCCCAAATCGTGATATACAGCCTATTTAAACGATTCTAAAATGAGAAAGAAAAAAAAAGCGCGGTGCATGATTTTGTCATTTGGAAAACGATTTGATTGTTGAAAGATTGCTAACAAAATGAAGGAAGTTTAATGAATAGAAAATAGGAGGACAGAAACAAAACACGCCCACATAGCCAGTCCTGAAAGGGATTCCAGATGACCAGGGCTGCGTCCGAAATTGCATACTTCCATACTATATAGTACTTTAAAAACAGTATGCGAGCAAAGTAGTATGTCCAAATTCAAAGAATTTAAAA
This sequence comes from Danio tinwini, assembly GCA_903798205.1. NCBI lineage: Eukaryota > Metazoa > Chordata > Actinopteri > Cypriniformes > Danionidae > Danio > Danio tinwini. Next base: position 3,859,428 of record CAIGQZ010033024.1, read on the forward strand.
AACAGTATGCGAGAAGTACCTGGATGACATACTATTTCCGGACAGACTCTAAAGTGTGCATCCAATTTGGGTCCTAAGGACTAGAATTTGAAACTACTGATTAAGATTACCATATTGCAATTAGAGATATTAATTACTAAACACAATTTATGTTTTTTCTTTCATAAACACAGTTGTGCAAGCTGCTTTTCTGTATATCCATTAATTGCCTGTAGTCACAGTGTAAGAATAAACGTTTAGGCCCAATCCCAAAATTTTGCGATTTTTATTATTATTTTTTTTTTTTAAAGCATGACGGTAAAACACGAACGCGGTTATGAATATATTAAAACATATGTTTGTTTGTCGTAGAAATTCGTAATAATGACAAAAAAATACTAATTTGTGGGTCTCCTTATTTGCGGGTTCAGCACTACTGCCATTGTGGCAGGTGTATTCTGGGAAATTTTCTTTACCCCTCCGTTTTGAGTGTGGTCCAGAAAAATCTTCGTTCGAAGGGGTGTATACCCCTTGCCCTTAGCCCTATGCCTTCAAGCTAAAGAACCTAAAGGGACACCACTACCCCTTGACGTGAACGCGCGAAACGAGGGGTAGGGTTAAGGGGAAGGGCTAAGGGGTAGAATTGGGATTGGGCCTTAGAGTGGCAGTATAATCTAGCCTATACAAAAAGTCGAATGTAATGCAAGAGGGAATCTAATAATGACAAATGTCTGATTTTACCAGTGAAAATGGTCTATTTATACTGTATGTAGTCTGTGACAGATTTCAAGCATATGTGTCTAGCAAAATTAATAATTCATCCTGAGAATTATGAATAGCTAAATTTTGGTGTTATCACTATCCTGTGCATTAAGAACCAGGACCAAGTCTATTCAAGGCCACTACCCTAAGTCTATACAAAATTTAGCAATTTAACCAACAGTAGGTCTACTTATAATTATATAATGTTTTTTACCATATGTTTGAGAAATAACAATAATAATAATAATAATAATAATAATAATAATATTTTAGTTATTAGGGCTTGAATGTATTGTTACACCCCTAGTACAAATCAATATGTATGATTATTAGTAATAATGTAATATGTTAACTCTCGGGAATAAGTCTGTGGGACCTATTTATAGAAAATGTATTTACATTCATATTATCCACATTTACATCCATGCAGTAAAGTCATTTGGTAAACACTTCAATGCATCTAACAAGAGATTTGATTTAATTGCAAATACTGGTGTAGAGCTAAAATCATCTGATCGACAGAGTTAAATTAAAGGGACAGTTAACCCCAAAAAATCTTTTACCATTTACACACTCTGCAGGGCTCACAAAACCGCTAACCCGACATCCCAAAGCTATTGTGTTTTCTAATCTACCCATTTTATAGGGAGGAAAAAAATACTTAAATTCTTTAGGATTATCTAACAAATTTGGTAATTACATTGTATGTTGTAATAGTACCAGGTTTTCCTAGTAGGCTACTGGTAGGCTAACACTTCCGAAAAAAGCATGAAGTCAGCAGGTATAAACAGCCTCATATTGTTTTAGCATTGCATCACAATGTAAGCATCTGAATTAGTTACATCACGCTCTTGACGTTACGTCAAGTCAGGAGGCTATGATTGAGCACCACAGTTCAAAACATATGATAACCAAAACCAAAGCTTAACCATAATAGAATAAAGTTTATTATCTATTTATTTTTCAGTTTATCGGGATCATACATACGGTGTTGTTTCACTTCTGATTATTCAATTTCTGCACCTGAATACTGTTAGATTCTCCAGATAAAACACAAAGCATTTTATTTCATTTGTAACTCAACCTTTCCTTTACTGCATTTACCTATGCTAGCAATTTGTTATTCTTATATTATTCTTATATCTCATATATATATGTGTGTGTGTGTGTGTGTGTGTGTGTGTGTGTGTGTGTGTGTGTGTAAACCATCTGATGAATTTGCATTCATATTGCAAGATATAATGTAGAAAAATAAAATATAGCCATGTCAGATTTTTCATCTCATGCAGCCATATAAAAAACCATAACCAATTTAATCAATCGTTTTTTACTATACCAAGGACCAGGTGAAATCAAATAGTGATACACCCTTTGCAGATATTGCTTCAAAATGCTGGAATAAGCTTCGCCTTGTATTAGCCAAGCCCCAACTTTTTGTTTTGGTGTTTTCAAGAATTTTATGGAAGTTTTTTTGTGTTTGAGCCTTTGTAACATGTTACAGCAATAGTCTCAAACTCAACTCCTGGAGGGCCACAGCTCTGCAGAGTTTAGCTCCAACTACCTCCAACTCACACCTGCTTAATAGTCTTCAGTAATCTTAAACACCTTGATTAGTTGGATCATCTGTGTTTGATTAGGGTTGGAGCAGAACTGTGGCCCTACAGGAATCGAGTTCGAGACCTATGTGTTACAGCAATTTCTGGAGGGCTGCAACCCTGCACAGTTTAGTTCCATCTTTGCTCCAACAAACCTAAGCTGCGATCATACTGGTGTTTAAGCTTGCAAAATTCTGTCATGCAGTGCTGCGAAAAGGGGCGGAATTGAACAAGGTGATTAAATATTTAAAAAGTGAGCAATTGGTTCATATTTAAATTATCTGTATAGAGAGGTCACGTTTTGATCTATTGGTCTCACGCAGTCATGTGATGTGATCTCGCAGGTCAGAGTTCACCAAGCTTGAACTTTCGAAATTTGTTGCACAAGCTTGCGTTTCCAGTCTGTTTTTTTCGCATGCGTATGAATGGAAATCTATGGGGCGTAAAGTGCAGTGTGACCATGGCTTTACCTGTAGGTTTCACAGAATTCGAAAAAACCTATGCGAGAAGTACCCGGACGACCTACTACTTCTGGCTAGATTCTGAAGTGTGCATTCAATGGACACTACACTATACCATGATGCACTGCGATTTGTCGTGTCACAGATGTTTCACACTGCATGACTATCTGGGCTAGTGTTCTGTTGGTGCTGTGTTTACACTGTAAGATGGATCGGCGACAGGAGAGTTCACACTGCATGACATTAAAATAAAAAGAATCACCAACAACTTTGTCTAAACTGCGTCTCACAACCAAACAAACACGAGAAGTGACATGGAAACAAAGCGAGGACATGTAATACATTTTTCGTTATTAACTACATAATGTAAACAGAAGGCTTTGGCTTTAGAAACTTCTGGCTTTTGAACAGAATTAACAATCTCTCCTCAACTTCTTTTTGCTTTTCGACCTGATTATGGTATTGCTCAGATGACACGTCAAACAGACACAGTGCTCCCGCCAAATTTACACTAGTTTTTCCTCCATTACTTGGGTCCAAGTAAGCTGAAAATGAGCGCTTTTAGCTTCTCCCCCAACCTCCCGCTGACCTGCAGGTACCCGTAGTAGTGGATGCTGCTCTATCATTGGCTGTATGTGATTGCGGACGTTATTTTCAATCAGAAAACATTTCACACGGCGTGATATGAATCACCGACAGCTCCATATATTAAGCATGCCAAATATCTCACAGGTGTCGGCGACTCATCTGCGATTCTCTCATATCACGTCCTTGATAGTTCACACTGTGTGATTGTCACTCATGTGAATGAGCACCGATTTGCCTGTGATTTCAGGCATTTGTTGGCGATTTCACAAAACCTGTCGGTGAGTCAAAATCATGGCTAAAATCATGCAGTCTGAACTCGGCATAAGGTTAAAGCTAAAGTCTACAGAGCTGCAGCCCTCCATGAACTGAGTTTGACACCTGTGTGTTGCAGTATGTTTTTTTTTTGTTTGTTTTGTTTTAATATTTGATTTTAGAAAAGTTTACTCAAGCTGATTAAAATACGCACCCAAACCTTACTTCGTGCTTTGCATTTCAAATCAGAAGTAAAAAATAAAAGTAATTTGATATGAGGTTACCTGATTGTTAATAATAATGGGTTGTGGGGCTGTTTGTGGTCCCAGAGTTGTGTTGAGAGGGATGAGGATGGGGTTTCCTCCTGACGGAGCTGTGCCTCTGACCATAATTGTAGGACCTGCAGCCACCCTAGGAGGGTTCAGTGGGGCTTGCGGTGTATTTTGCACTGTTGTCACAGTTGTGGGTTTTTGAACCGAGACATTTTGCTTGTTCTGTTGGTTAGCAGCTCCTGAGGATAACAAGAAAAAAAATCAACACAAGACAATGACTGGAACTGAAGTGACTGTGTGCCAAAAAAACGTGTCATACCTGGTTTTGTGTTATTGGCTGCAGGCTTGGAGCTACAGATTTCACCAACGAATATTGGTTCATCATCATCCTCATCATCATCCAGATCGATCAGATTTATTTCAGGTATTGCTTTCTGCCATGGCTCCAACTCCTCCTCTTCACACTCCATAAACAGCTCAGACATCTAAGAGTAAACAAAAGGCACTAGTGCAATATCGTCATTTACGTAAACACACCCAATTACACAAATTACATCAAAACCTGGATTTAAACCCACCAGAATAAATAATCCTTAACAAAAGCATGCTAATGTTTGAGAGTGCAGTAACAGCTCCGCCTAAATAACCGTTGCTGATGGACACAAGAAAACAGTTAGGCAAAATTAAGTCATGTGAAGTTTAATCGGCCAGCTATAGTAATGCAGAACCTAGAATACATCACTTGAAGGCTTGAGAATACAATCGACTGTTACAGCGGACATAGACCGGCTAAACGCTAATTCAGGTTCCAACCATTTTCTCCGAGTTAATACGTGAAATCAACAAGGAATTAAGAAATAAGAAGAACACATGTGTTAAGAAATTAGCTACATTTACACATATGTTTTCTTTTAGGGGCGTTATTCGGGAAACCATTAGCAAGCTGGTCGGCTCTGTGTGGATGCTAACACGCTAAAAAGCAAGAAAATAGCTAGCGGCTGCAGGGAGAAACGACAAACAGCACGGGATATACTTATTATCTTTTTGTATATAAAAAATTGACAAACATCACGGATTAAAACGCGAAATTCGACCTTACCTTTTAAAATCTCGGATTATTTACAAACAACATCAGTGTTGATTCAGACACGCTTACAGCAGCATGAACCGCGGAGGCTCATGGGAAATTCGAGGGGCTTTGTTGAGGGACCAAAAAGCTCACGTCTGTCTTTGAGTCTGAACCAATATCCATTTTTCCAATTTAGAAATGCCAAAATAAAAAAAACATAACATAAAGCTGTGTGCAGAGAAGGAAATAAACGTATTATAAGTAATATTAACATGTCAGACTATGAGAAACAGGCCAAAACAAACGCTGTCTACATAGACTGTTACTAATTAGCAAACTAGATATTAATAGATGCAAAGGTACAAATAAAAAAAATTATTTGTGGTACAAATAAAAAAATATATACATATAAGTTATTTAATAGATTATGTAAACTATTGGATGTTACTCTAAAAACATCTCATAACTTTAGAATGTCATTAGAAAAATGTCGTGGACTATTAAGTACAAAATATAGGCCTATATAAGAGACAAACTTATATTCAAAGTAATATTTAGGCTAATTCACTAATATAAGTGTGAAATTTGCAGGTAGAAGGTTTAGAAATCTTGTATTGAATCTGTTTATTTTGACCAACAGGTGGCACTATGAGTATTGAGATGACTGTAAATGTCCTTTATAAATAATGAAAGTCATCACCAACATATGATACATCTTTCTTTCAGGAAAGTTGGGAAGGAAGGGAGTTTTATGACTTTTTTAAGATGGCTTGTATTGTACACCTGTAAGACATTTTGACTTAGTGCAATTAAATGTTCTGCAGCATTTGGTCTGTGGTGTTCTATTTCTGTCTCTTGAAAGATGAACGTCACTAAATATTCTGGATATCATGATATTGATTGAAATTGAGTGTAAACACATAGAAAAAGTTTAGCACATAAACAGCTACTAATTAATTGTAAAGTTATTAAAAAGCATGAACTGTATTATTCATTGAACTTGTATACAATGTGCTGTCTGTTGCCATCATACTGCTTAATTTTATCATAAAAATATTTTTTATTTTTCTTTTTTCTGTTTTACATATTCATAATGATTTAATCTTTCTTTTACACATATAAACACAGCAGTATTACGAACCTTCTGCAATAGGCTACACAAATAAAAAGTCTGTTTATCAGTATGCAACAAACCCTCTAAAACACAGGTGTCAAACTCAGTTCCTGGAGGGCCACAGCTCTGAACAGTTTAGTTCCAACCCTACTTAAACACACCTGATCAAACTAAGTGACTGCTTTAGGCTTGTTTGAAACCCACAGGTAAGTGTGTTGAAGCAGCACTGGAACTAAACTCTGCAGGGCTACAGTCCTCCAGGAATTGAGTTTGACAACCTTAAAGTTTAATTTACACAAAAGTTAAAGAATGTAAAAAAAAAAAAAAAGTGCACTACAATATGGGTAAACTGGCTTCTAAAAGTAACATATGCTACAACTTGTTAACCGAACATTATGTATGATATAAAATCTTTTTTTTTGTAAAATTTGTAGAAATTATATTATTATTATTTACATTTTATATTATTTATATTATATTAAATTCTATATTATTCATAGCTGAAAATGGTAATAAAGATCATGATAATACCAAGTCATAACAGTTACATCAATTATAGTAAATAAACCTATGTTCATTCATTCATTCATTCATTCATTTTCTTTTTTGGCTTAGTCTCTTTATTGATCTGGGGTCGCCACAGCGGAATGAACCGCCAAATTATCCAGCATATGTTTTACGCAGCAGATGCCATTCCAGCTGCAACCCATCACTGGCAAAAGAAACCTATGTGTATGTGTTATAGTTGCAATTATTATTATTATTTATTGCAGAGCAATAAAACATGAACAGGGAAAACATTTATTTGATATCTTTAATAAGATAATATAAATACTTATACGAGAACAATATAAAAATAATTTAAAAAGAGCTAAATTTAATGAACCAATGCATAATCAGGAAAAAATTTACATCATTAAAGGTAAATCACATAGTTAAATATGTTCTCATAGAGCATAAAAATGTGCCAATTTGTCATTGTTTATGTGCCTGAAGGCTGAATTTTGACAATTAATTTTAGTAAGAAATAATTGAAGAATCAATGGGGATTAAAATGTTTTTGTTTACAAACAATAATGGGAAAATAGAAAGACAAATTAGCATTCAATATAAGCTGTTTAAGTGTATCTGCTGCGTAAAACATATGCTGGATAAGTTGGCAGTTCATTCCACTGTGGCAACCCCTGATTAACAAAGGGACTAAGCCGAAAAAAGAAAATGAATGAATGAAGCTAAGGTGGCAACATATTGAAGAGATAATTGGTCATGGTTTGAATAATGAAACAATGCTATTTTGCTATACTATTTGCAAGATGTTTGTGTTATTCAACTGTAGTATATTTATAACTGCTATATTGTTGTTGACTGGATTTTATTTATTTTAATGACAATAACATAATGTGTTCAAAATTTGATGGTTAACAAAAGAAAATATCGGCGATGATCCAAGTTAGCTTTCTTATACACGGTTAAAAATTATGCAGAAAAGAAATATCAATTTATTCAAATTCGACATAGTTCTGAAAGAGTGTGAATTAGTTCAGAAGGCTCCTGTGTATTTCTGCTGCTGCACTTGTTCCCTTGCTGCCACGATATGATGTTCCATGTTTCAGATATTCTCAGTTCCTAAAAATACGCATACATCTAAACGAAGCCCACATTTATGTGATGGGAGTTTGTAGGTAAACCAAACTGATTTTAGGAGGTGCTCCAGTGGTCCCCTAGCAAGGTTGTGTGTCAGGCTTTATGATTCGCCACAAATGATATTCATCCGCTCCGCTGAAGAACAGCCGAGTCTACAGCGCTGGCGGAAGCACACGAATTCAAACGTCATCGCTGCGCTTCGGTTATCGCCAAGCAAAAATGTCTGCCTAAGGGAAACTCGCAAGTTACATAGTGGATATTTGCAAAACACAATCGCAAACGATATCGATTTCATTAATTTTCCGACGCGAGACAAGGAAAGCTACGCCGTGACTGGCACACCCGATCGCCCTAGTTGGATTTTTGACAGCAGAAAAGGTAAAATAATGCACAGTGAGTTTCTGAGTGGTTTCGGACTGGGTGAAAGAAGTTGGGATAGAAGAAAAGACGGGAGCCGATATTTAAGCGAAAGGGGTCGGCTTTCGCAGCTTGACATCGCACTGTTCATTCTCCGCGTTAAAACGTGTGTTGTGACAGTGTTAACGGAGCGTTTTGCTTAATCGTCTGGTGGTCGCGGCTCTATTATGAATAGGTTAACTGGCAATTAGCGAACAACAACAACAACAGCGGCGGCGTTGTTTGTAAAGTAATCATTCTCTTGCAAAATAATAACAAAAGTGTGTTGTTTCGGATGTTTTGACAGCTCGCGTGCGTTCATCAAGAGCTCACGACTTTTGGTACATTGAGGAATCAAACACATGCAGTTGAAAAATGATGCTGCGGGTCCATGTGTGTGTGTGTGACCGTCGAGCTCAGCGTCTTTCTCAACATGTCCACGTTTGGCCATCCCAAAAAAAACCTTACCAGGCCAGCTCTCTTACATTAAAATCAAATCCATTTCCATCGTGTCACCTCGTGGCATGCCATTATTGACAGAAAGAACAGCGTAATCTTGTCCGAAGCTGTCAGTGATTCGAGACTCTGGTGAGAGGAGCTCTTGGTTTATGTCTCTTAAACATACTTTAACGGATAACGCATAGGTTTTGATTGCCTGATAATTGTTTTGTATTAAGGTGTTGGACCGGCGCAAAGTTCTGCTAAAGACTGAAGATGGGGATGTTTAGCAAATGTCAAGCTGCGGATGTTCATCATTTGCATAAGCTGTGTGCTGCTGGTTAGCATGACGCTTCAGCCTCATCAGGCTCTCAAATTGAGGGAATGATGTTTGTGTTTTGTAGATTTAGTAAAGGATCGTAAGGATGAACCCTCAGCAGCGGATTGCCGCTATCGGGACGGATAAGGAGTTGAGTGATCTGCTAGATTTTAGCGCGGTAAGACACTCAGCAATTAATTTAACTTCATCTTCAAGGCTCAGTTCCAACTGTTGTCATTCGTTCAGGCACTTACTTCTAACATGTGCAGTTTACTTTCTGTGTTATGTTTGCAATGTTATTGTGTTTTTGTGTATTTGTTCATTTTTTTGTTTACCAGATTAAAAAAATTGACTTTTTAAACAGATATGCACGTGTATATGTTGTTTTTTTATGCATGTTTTTCTTATGTTGTATTATTATTTTGGTTATATTCGTTTATTTGTCATCTCTTTTAATGAAGAATAGTACAAAGTTGCATTTACATAACACATATTGTTTCATATTTAATGTGTATTGTGTATGCTTGCTTTTAAACAAATTAAATTAATACGTTTTTACACACACACACACACACACACACACACACACACACACACAGTTTTTGTTGTATATATTAAGAAAAGGTCAGTGTATCTTTTACCAATTTAAATGCATTTGTTTATATCTAAAACACAAAATGTCTTTGTACTTTGTTCTTTATTTTTACCAATTTATATAAAATAAAAATAGTTTTTGAGGATTTTTAACGTGTGTATATAAATGTGTGTATGTTTGTGTATAATAAACACATACATAAAGAGACCTTCACAAGTGCCTTGTTGTTCTATTGTTGTTTTTTTCACCAAATATATTGTACCTAAACATAAATATTTATAATACATAAATATTTGTTAAACGTATATATATATAT
>CAIGQZ010033024.1:3869327-3889029 GCA_903798205.1 Danio tinwini
CACACACACACACACACACACACACACACACACACACAGAGAATTATTAATAAATCAAATGTGAAATTCTTTCTTCAAAAGTCCTTTTATTCATTAAACACACTCTGTGCAGTGTTAGTACCACAGCATTTGAGAAAAAATATTTGTGTGTCTTCCTGTAGATGTTTTCTCCACCTGTAAACAGTGGGAAAAATAGGCCAACCACTCTTGGAAGCAGCCAGTTCACAGCATCAGGTAGGAACTTCCTGTGGAAATCCTTTAATGAAACACTGTCTTTCCTCTCACACTGTCCAGTCGCCTCTTGATTCTCAGTGCAGTCTTGTTGCTGTTGATTATAGTCCTGCGTTCCATCTCAAGGTGCTTTTGATTTAGTTTTTTCTTGATTAATAAGCAGCAGGTAAAGAAGGGTTCAGCAATGGTCTTTGAAATCAGATCCATCCACTGTTTTAATTACACTCAAATGAAAGGCATCACTGTGTCTAACTTCTCATAGCTGGAAGTTAAATTATTTTTATTATATATATTTTTTTCATTTTCTTGCATACAGTTTTGTTATGGTCTTCTTGGACTCCACATCCAAGTTTTGACCGCTTTGGGAATTGGAAATATGGTTTCTGTAAACATGTCTAAAATTGAAGAGGACTACAATGATGACTAAAAAGTTGACTTTTTTTCTTTTTCCGGAACATTTTCCCTGACTAGTGCTCAGATTCATTTATAGAACTGCTAACTTGTTTTTTTGTGAATGTTAGGTGTATGTATGTATGTGTGTGCATGTATTAGGGCAGCACATTATTGTTTCAGCATCAATATCACAATGCATGCATCTGCAATAGTCACATTGCAAGTTGTTCAATGTTAAGTTGGGATTGTTGCTTCAATGTTGTTGCTGAGTTTAACCACATTGGAGTAAAATTTTATTATATAAGTATTCAGGCACAAACATTTTGCTTCAATTGGAAGTTTAATAAAGAATCATTTTATTTTTATTTTATTTTTTATTATTATATTAATAAGAAGCTAATTAAGGAGTTTATTGAAGCAAAAGTTTTGAAGCAAATAAACTTGTTTGCTAATATTAAGATTTGAACCTTAAAATAAAATGTGACCATAAATTCTTTCTAAATAGTGCTATTCAATCATTTAGGCAATGTATGCTATTCAATCATTTCTGTAATATATATTGCAGAAAAACAAAACATCGCAACGTCAGATTTTTCCAATATCGTGCAGCCCTAGTATGTTTATAAATGTGATGCCTTAATAATAATGCCTTAATAAATGTCTTTTCATTGATGTATGGTTTGTTAGTATAGGACAATATTCGGCTGAGAACTATTTGAAAATCTGGATTGCGTATTACTAATAAAAAAATATGATATGAAATTTACAAAATGTAGAATGGAACTGTTTCAATTTACTAGAACTTCTATGTTAAGCTGCTTTGACACAATCTACATTGTAAAAGCGCTATCGAAATAAACAATTAAATTGAATGAATTTAATTGAACATGATCTTTAATTATCCTAATGATTTTTGGCATAAAAAAATGATATTTTTTTCACATGAAATGTGAAAATGTTTGCTATTCCTACAAATACAGCAGTGCAACGTAAAGGAATGGTTAATCTAAAAAAGAAAATTCTGTCATCATTTACTCATCCTTATGAGTTTCTTTTTTCTTTAAAACACAAGGGTTTGGAGCCACTTGAGTAAAGGTAAATAGTGCGTAAATTGCAATTTTTGGGCAAACTATCCCTTTAAATTTTGTGTTCTAGGGTCACAAATCTACATACACTAATAATATGTGTTTAATAAGATGTGACAATAGTTATATCCACGCACAACTTTACTTAACTTTATTTACATTTTATATTTGTATTTATAAAAAGAAAGTTCACTTCCTCTTTATTCTATTGGATGTGATGTGTGTGCATTTAATAGTCTACTTATACATGAATCCTGTCATAGGTGACTACACGTTGCTGTAAAGATCATCCATTGTCTAATTTGCTGTGGAAAAGCAAACAATCAGGCATTATTCTTTCTCAATGCTTGTTTTATGTAAGGCAACAAAGCAGAGTCCTTGTTAGACTCATCTGCTATCTAGAGGACACACGTTTAGTGGGTTACTGAAGAGAGGCACAGCCAAGACTGCCAGACACTTTAAAAAAAGACCTTTTCAGAATGTGAAATAAAATGGGCTTACATCAGCCAGATTCAAATAAATGAAAAGTATACACACATGTGATCTTGTAGTTAAACTCTTTGGCTTTGATGTGCTGTGATGCAAAATGTGATAAAAACCTCTCTTGTTTGCTTGTTGCTCATGACACAACTTACTCAAAACAGCAGTGTTTCAGAGATGGTTTGGAAACGCTGCAGGGTGTTATTTCAAGCACTGTCAGAGGTTTGTGTGTTTGTGGCCATCAAGATAGTAGAGAGAAGCCATTTTGCTGGATCCATCTGTGCTAGATAATTCAATATAGCTTGGCATTCCTGATTATCAGGTGACCTAGATCAGGTGAAATATCTGATTCTTAAACGAGACCCGCGGGAGTTCAGTTTTGGGATAAATTATTTAAAGGACTTTTCCCAGTCAAGTGCAACATCTGTAGAGTAAATTATTTATTACATATTTATTTTACAGTGAGGTGCTTATAAATTAAACGTTTAGTTCATCCAAAAATGAAAATTCTATTATTAATTACTCATCCTCCTGTCGTTTCAATCCCCTGAGACCACAAATGAATTTTTTTTGATGAAATCCAAGAGCTCTTGCATCCTCCATAGACAGCAATGGTCCTGACACGTTCAAGAAACCAAAAACATTGTCAAAACATTTCATGTGACCTCAAAGATTCATGTAATCAAACAAGGCTCATTTTGTGTCCCATAAAAAACCTTTATATATATGACTTTTATCATCAATCTCTACTCTTCATTTTTTTAAACTAATTTCAAAAGTTTGCGTTTTCAGACTCCCAAACTGTGATTGTAATTAAGTGCTGGGACACTTTAAGCCAACGCTAAACAAGCAGCACCAACCAAACCTAGCTGTGTTGTCGATTTGCTTTGGATTGCGTATGGACCAAAAAGCTGCATGTGAACTAGGGCTGCACAATATTGGAAAAAACTGACATTGTTCAATTCAATTCAACTCATGTTTATGTCTATAGCGCTTTTACAATGTAGATTGTGTCAAAGCATCTTAACAAAAAAGTTCTAGTAAACTGAAACTGTTTCAGTCCAGTTTTCAGAGTTGAAGTTTAGTTTAGTTTAGTTCAGTTCAGTGTGGTTTAATTTTCACTGCTGAAAGTCCAAACACTGAAGAAGCAAGTCCATCGATGCACAGCTCCACAAGTCCCAAACCAAGCAAGCCAGTGGCAACAGTGGCAAGGAACAAATTTCACCAATTGACAAAAGTGAAAGAGAAAAAACCTTGAGAGAGACTAGGCTCAGACAATCAGGCTGCATTGTGTTTTTTTGGTGTATAATGCGATATGATGAAATCCTGTGATGTGACCATTGCAGATTCAAACAATGCGATATTGATGCTGAATCAAAATATTGTGCAGCCCTAACGTGAAAACATCACATGAAGGAAAAAGGACCGAAATGAGCAGCATTCCATTATCTCAGTAATCGTCACTCACCATGGAGGGATTCGCTCATTCAAATATGTCTGATAATCCGTACCGCTTGCAAATATTTGAGAAATGTAGCAAAATTACAGCCAGCCTCTTTGTACTACTTCTTGGCTTGAATTGTTTACCTGCCTCGTCACTTCACTACGTCACTCTCACACTCTGATTCGTTGCTGAATAACCAATCAGAGTGCTCTCTACAGACGATGACGACACCAATTCTACATGCTGAATTGGGCGAATGAGCTCAGATATTAACCCAATGAGAGGCAACGTGTGGAACACACTGAATCAACTAACCTGATCGACGGACCGATGAAGCCCATTGGCCGACCGTTGGCTTGGTGTGTCCTGGCCCTTAAATGAATGGCCTCAATATAAACTCCATTTTTACTCACAACCAAATTGAAAATGAAGTCATTTTGTATGTAATTCAGCATCATATGACATATGGTGTTGATTAAGATGAATTCACTTTTTAATTGTCAATGGCAGTAATTGGGATGTGCAGTAAAAGGTTTCGAAGGTGAAAACGTGCAATAAGGGTTTGGTGATGTTTCTGCCTACTCTGTCAGACCTTTGCAAAGAGTGTGGGAATGCTGTGATATGCCCCGTGTTTCATCCACAACTCTGCGAAGCATGTATCACCTGTCTGATAACAAAATTCTCCTTTGTTGTCTCTAACACCGTATTTCTCATGCCGTAGCGGCTGTGTTATACAGTTGTGTGGTATTGTGCAAAGATAAATGTCCTTCGCTTTTTTCCAGAAAAAAAAGCAGTTGAAACAGACCCACCAAGAAGCGTTTTAAACAATAGTGGAATAATGCCATCAAAGGATATTTCTGCAAACACAACTCTTCCTCTGTTAGACCCCACCCAGAGCCTCTTCATGTGTGAGGCAACAGTTCAGTTAATCACTGGTCAAATCAGTTCACAGTCACAAATACAAAAAGTCACATACACCACCATTCAAAAGTTTAGTTTTTTAAACATATAAACCATACTTTTATCAAAGGGGTAGTTTTTGAGACCTTTATGAGTTTCTTTTTTCTGTTGAACACAAAAGAAGATATTTTGTAGAAAGCTGAAAACAAACAATTACTGACATCCATTGTAGTAGTAACTTTATTGTCCTTCACAGGAAATTTGTTATGGGCATCACCATATTGCTGCAGACATTCCATAAAAACAGGCAATAAAAACAATACAAAAATACAGCAGTTACAGAATTTATAATGCTAATTAAGATAGACTCTTGTTAAATAAACTCACTGAAACAGGTACAAAGGTTTTCTTATAACGGTTCAACCTACACTTTGGGACTCTATATCTTCTACCAGAGGGAAGTAGTTCATAATGTGGAAACAAAAAATGAGTTGGATCATTCACAATCCTTTCCACCTGATTGAGGACACAATTCTCATATAAAACTTGAGGATTAAAATATTTATCGTGCCATTTATCGTTAACTACTTTTCATCCTGTCTTTAAGAGATGCATCAACTTAGATTTACACTGAACAGATAGGTTGCCAAACCACACTGTGATATGATATCTAACAATGCTTTCAAGAACTGCTTTATAAAACAACACCATGAGCTTCTTGTTAACTCCATAAAGACGTAACCTCCGTAAAAAATACAATCTCTGGTGTAAACGAGAACAAACCCACTCAATGTGTTTTCCATGTGAAAGAACTATCGATGTAAATGCCCAAATACTTATAGGTTTCTGACTGAGTGATAGGATGGTCGTGTACAACCGTTGAGGATGGTCACCTATACACTTTGGGTCAAATACCATCTCTTCTGTTTTCTTAGTATTTATCTTTAGCTTATTTATATCACACCACTCAACAAACGGGCTAATTTCTGACTGGTAGATAACAATATCATCATTCTCATAAAGTAAACTTAGTATGGCTGTGTCATCGGAATATTTAAAAATACAATTCTGTAAATGTTTACTTAAACATTCATTTGTAAAAAAAGTAAAAAGAATAGGTGAACTGACACAGCCTTGTGGAACCCCAGTACTACGGTTCTTTTCATCTTAACAGATATTTTTAACCTTTACAACCTGAGTTCTATTTGTTAAAAATGAGAAATACCATTTAAATATGCATAGGTTTATATTCAGCTGTTCCAACTTTTCAATTACATATGTGGTTACTGTAAAAATTGCTTGCTTCCACACAATGTATTTGTGTTGGGACAACATGAAGGAATTAAGGCCTCGTTTACACTAATACGTTTTAGTTTTTAAAACAGCGTTTAGAATGAAAACAATCCATGTCCACACTGGCGTTTCACCTAGTGTTTCTGAAAAGCTCTCTATCCACACTACACCGCTGAAAACGCACATCATGTGACCACACACACACTGCAGCGTATGCACGCGTCTGAGCTCCAGGCAGTCAGTGGGTGCTTTGAGCACAGAACCCCAAGTAAGAGGTGTGCACGTTGGACGGTTAATCAAGGATCTACAGCTCTATCTAATCTCACTATAGTTGATAAATGTGATATTTAATTCATCTTTTTGTCTAACAACATATTGCCCGACTTGAATCTATTACTTGTTCTCAGGTAACGTGTTTTGGCTGAGCACAAAGATAAGTTAATATATTATTTATGTAACCATGTACACTGATTCTGCATATTGACTGATTACTTGCCTTTATTTCTTATAATGTATAAACGTTTTGTATGTTATACTTTTATAATGGCCATTATTGATTATTAAAACTGATATTCACCAAAAGAGACAGGATACGGTTTATATTTTTCAATGAAAATGAAAGGAGGCAGTAATGTTTTATAGGCTCCGTTTTACGAATATGCATACAATGAAGATGATGGTCATATACATATTTAGCTACACGATGCCTTAACAGTTTTGGTGTCTGTTAAGTTGTTAATATCAAAAGGAAAATTAACAGTTCCTTATCATGTTTTCATTTTATTGTTAAGAAAGGGAAACAGCGTATCCAGGATGATGTGAATGAGGTTATAAAGTACACTGTTCCCATTGAAGATTTACCCGAAGTGTCTTCCGGAGTTTGTTTTTATATCAAACTTACGAAGTCTGAACTTAGAAGGAAAGGATGCAAGACTGAACTTTGTTTAGGCTACTTAATATTGAGGAAATCGCCCCAATCAGATCAGCCACGCCTCTGTTTTCAGATGTCTCCGTTTTCCCTCATTCACACCAACACAGAGCAGCAGCGTTTTTAAACCAAAACAGCCTCTTCAGCTTTTTCAAAACGCTCCGTTTTCGGCGCTCAAAAACTCCAGGTAGTGTGGACAGAAGGCGTAACCATAGCAAAACTTATGCGTTTTAAAACTAAAACATATTAGTGTAAATGGGGCCTAAGTTAACATATAGTTGTTACAAATTTAAGTGGATTGAACATAAAACAATTAAGTTGTTGAAAAAAAGACAACCCTCAAGAATTGTGTTGTTTCAGCTCATTTTAAATAAGTAGTTTGAACAAAAAACATGCGTCATTTTTGAGTGCAGGAAAAACAACTTCTTAATGGTTCCTGGTTTCCAGCATTCTTCAAAATATCTGCCTTTTGTGTTCAACAGGAAAAAGAAAGTCAAACAGGTTTATAAAAAGTTAAGGGTGTCAGTTTTGGGTGACCTGTTCCTTTTAAACTCATGAATTAATTTGCAACAAAAAATCAATTTCAAATAAATATATTTGTTTTGTTTAAATTTATCAAAGAATTCTGAAAAAATTGTTACTACAAAAAAATTAAGCAGCACATTTGCTTTTTAATTTTAAACATCAAACCGGATGAAACTAAATTGTTTACATAAATAAATTTTGCTTAATGATGCTAAATGAACACTGGCACCACCACATTAGATTGATTTCTGAGGGATCAGGTGTGACTGCTGAAAATTCTAATACATATGTTTTACTTTTTAGTTTAAATGTTAATTCCTTTGAATAATTTATAGTTGCTGGTTAAAAAATGAGAGAAAAAAGATTATTGTTTTATTTATTTATTTACTTTATTTCCCGTATAATTTTTTTAATGGTTATTTTCCATGCTTTGCCAGCCAAGCTGTCTGGAGTTTGGCTTGGCTATAAGCTTTTGAACTTGTACCTGAAGCTGAGAGTAAACCCCAGACATCACTGTCCTTATTGTCTGTGGATTAGTAAAATGCTTTATCTGCTGATTAATAATTAATGAGAGGGGAAGAATCTGTGTGATTAGCGTTTTATATCCTCTTCGTAAAAAGTCTCTGAACTCTGAAAAGACTCAAATATTAAGATAAATTCATGCTAGGCAAATAAAACTGCCCTGCTGTATAATGAAGATATTAAAGGTGACAAAACCTCACTTGAGCACAGCTTATCATCAAAGGCTTCTCAGCGGATTTGTGAGTTTTGTTTAAAACAATGACGGAGTCTCTCCTGTTTAAGCATGCATTTGTTTCAGAATGGATTATTATTTCAAACACGCTGCACAACTATAACCACCAAACTGCCTAACAGTAGTTTCTGCTAGAAAAACAAACCTGTTATCTTTCTGAACTCCGGAAACCATTGTCTCCTGAGACTCTCTCAGTCAGCTTCTGTTTCTGATGTTTCTACATTCATATCTCTCTTTTATTATTATTATTATTTATTTATTTTTATTCACCCTTGCACTTTTAAAAAACAATCAGTTTTAAAACTAAGCCTGTTTTATTTGTGACACAATTGTACAACATCATCTTCAGACATGTCTGCATAGATGCAAGTACAAAATCATGTGCAGTTGATGTCAAAATGATTAGCCCTCCTGTTAATATTGTAAAACTTTATAAAAAATATTTCCCAAGTGCTGTTTAAAGGACAGATTTCAAACATAATAGCTTTAATAACTAATTTCTTTAGTCTTCACCATGATAACAGTACTACTTTTATTTAGGAAGATAAAAATATTAACCTTAAAGTGCAATTTAAATGCTTAACTAGGTTAATTAGTATAATGTATAAGTTAAAGTGCACCTGATTTATACCTTTTTTAGATGTAAGTTAAGTCTTTTGTGTCTTCAGAATGTGTCTGTAAAGTTTCAGCTTAAAACCCCTTCACAGATTATTTATTCTAGCTTTCAGAATATTGGAATTTTCTGCTCTGAACCCAATGTAGCTGTTTTTGCTGCCTGTGCCTTTAATGCTAGTTCTCCCTGCCCACCGTTTCCACGTGCCTGTCAGAGTGTGCCTCAATCTTCGCCTCGCTGCATCAGATAAACAGCACAGTGACAGACATGAAGGAAGCAAATTTACGTAACGTTTGTGAGAAATACTACAGTAAGAACTTTCCCGATGATTATTTGATGTATTTGTTGTGGAGTTTATTCAAGCCTTTCTGTAATGATGAGTCAAACACAATGTCGTTACAAAGTTCAATCACACACATCGCACACGTTTAACTTTGCACTGTTTTTGCACAGCAAATGTGACAGGATACACGTTAATATCCACCGCTGTATGGTTATCCGTTATGTTTATGTACAAAATAAACCTGATTTAACGTCCACAAAAACCGGGATTGAAGCATCTTTTTTTATAATTGTACTGACATGCGGCTGTGGTGATCTTTACTTTATTACAAACATGGACTGTTTTAAAAACATTTAAAACTTGTAAAACTCATTCTTGAGTGCATTTGTTGCATAAAACATATGCTGGAAAAGTCGGCGGTTCATTCAGCTGTTGCCACCTCTGAAATAAAGACTAAGCCGAAGGAAAATGAATTAATATAAGTTTAAGTCAGTCACTGGACACCAGTGGATTATTCTGTAATCATTCATTCATTCATTTTCTTTTTGGCTTAGTCCCTTTATTAATAAGGGGTCGCCACAGCAGAATGAACCACCAACTTATTCAGCATATGTTTTATGCAACGAATGCCCTTCCAGCTGCAACCCAGTACTGGGAAACATCCATACACTTTCATTCAGACACATAAACTACGGCCAATTTAGCTTATTTAATTCATCTATAGCGTATGTCTTTGGACTGTGGGGGAAACCGCAGCACCCAGAGGAAACCCACACAAACACGGGAAGAATATGCAAACTGACCCAGTCGGTCTCAAACCAGCGACCTTCTTTCTGTGATCATGATCGTGCTACCCACTGTGCCAACATGACGCCTGTAATCAATTAGGGAAACAAATATTTAAAAAAGGGACTAATAATATTGACCTTAAAAATATTTTTTAAATGTTTTCGAAGCTGCTTTCATTCTAGCCAAAATAAAAGAAAAAATTCTTTCTCCAGAAGAACAAATATAATAGGAA
Source organism: Danio tinwini (assembly GCA_903798205.1). Taxonomy (NCBI): domain Eukaryota; kingdom Metazoa; phylum Chordata; class Actinopteri; order Cypriniformes; family Danionidae; genus Danio; species Danio tinwini. Next base: position 3,879,278 of record CAIGQZ010033024.1, read on the forward strand.
ATACTGAGACAATTGACTTGCACTTGAAAAATATTTTAAAAAGGATAAATATTTCACAGGAGGGCTAATAGTTTTGCCTTCCAATGCATGTGAGCTAATCATAATTAGTTCCAAATACTTCCATAATTGTGCATAATACTTTTAATCCTTAAGTTTTGAAAGCAATCCTCAGTGTGTTTTCTTGAAGGACCCCCTTTTTCTGGCAGGCGGCTGTTTATTTTTAGCTAACCTGCTGCTTGCTCTGTGAACCATTGGGCCACGTTGCGCATGCGATGCCGTCAGAGCAGCGGCTTCCTTTGGCAGGCTGGCACTGTCGTGGCGGGGAGAATTCTGGGAGGGTTTTTGGACATCTCTTGTATGTATCTCGGGTCACCTCATGTGGCTTGGTTATGGAAGATCATGCTGTTGCCATAGCGATCAAAGCCCTTTGAAGGCAGGTTACTTGGCACGGCATGTGCATCTTTTCCAGCGTTTCAGCAAATCTCCCCCCAACAGCGGATTTGTTGGTGTTTTTTTGGTGATTGATTTGGATTTTGGGGGGGGGAGAAAAACAACAACTTTGATGTGAGTTCAAAGAATGGAAATTAAACTAGGGCATATTTAGATTATGGTTATTCTTTCAATATATTTGAGAAAGCTGAGTTTATTCTGGCTGTGAGGAATAAATAAGTGTCTTGTGGAGGACAGCTGTGTTTAAAACAAAGAAGAGATGTTGTAAACTTTCACATCTGTTCTGGAAGCAGTCTGCTGGATGTCTCAGGTGTGTCGTTGGAAATTATTATAACATATCAATGACAGCAGGAAAACAGTGCGCTGCGTTTCTGTTCGTCGGTTTCTTTTGTGCTCTGTGACGAGCAACAATGAGATTTGTTTTATTAACATTTTTAAATGCCCACAAGCTTTCCTGTTTATCCAGAAGCATTAGTTCTGTTCATGATCCTATGTGGTTTTCTACTAACCTTAATAGATGCTTGGAAAACCAGCTCGAAGTCATTTAGGCCATTTTATTCGCCAAGGCTGTTTGCATATTTTTTTCCAGTTTTTCCTTTTATTTTTGATTGGAGTCCTTTGTTGTGGGTGTAGTGGATGCCAGCCTTCAGTTCTTTTATATTAGACCTCAAACTGAAGCACTGGCGGAGTATTTTTCTGAAAAAAACATCATGTACTTCACACTCAGTTTTGTAGAGGTTACTTTATACCTTCCTGAAGGACTTGTTTTCAGCAATTTTCATTTTGAATCACTATAACATAATTCTTGCAAACATCTTTTAGAATGGTTAAGTGTATTACCATTTATATTGCAAAACAAGTGGAGAGAGATTGCTGCTGTGAAGAATAAGGAGAACTGCTCTGAGGCATTTTGAATCAGTGATGAAATATATTTTTTAAATACAGTGCTCTGCATATATGAGTACACCCCACACAAATCTATGCTTTAGATAATTTTTTAATAGGAAGCTACACAATTTTATATTTGTGCATATACTTTAGTTTAGTCAATACTGAAGCCAAATCTGAAGCTAATCTAACAAAATAACTTATGATAACATCAAAAATCAGTAGCCAACAAATCAGTTCCTATAACAAGTTTATATGTTATAGGAAAAATATTAAATACAAATTTTAAATCTATTATCATTCAATTTCTAATGATGTTCAGTGATTAAAATATATTTTTTAAATAAATAAATATATCTGTTTAATAAAAAAGTTTTGTTCAAATGCACCAAAATATATTACCTATAGGGTTGAGTTGATAGACGATACCATCATCCATCATCCATTACTGTTGGTTGTGCACCGTTTTTACCAACCAAGATTGTCGATGCCATTACAACGACCTAGATCACTCTGCCTATTCATGTCAGGAAAATGTGATTGACAGGTGGTAGTTTGTGTGTAACTTATCTTTATTTACTTTTGGATTTGGTTATAGGTAAAACAAAGACCATGCAGGTCAGGTAGTTGAATTGGTAAGCTACAAATAAATAATTAGTTAGGAATTCATTAATTATTCATAATTAAATAATTCACCGCCTTCTACAACGATGACGCCATCGTCCATCGCAATGTTTCACATTAGACACCGTACGATGCCATATTAGTCAACATCGCCCAACCCTAATTACCTATATTCACTGAGAAATTGATCAAAATAATTAGTCAAAATGGGGTGAACTGGGGCTGCACTATATTGGAAAAAAACTGACATTGCAATATTTTGTTTTTCTGCGATACATGTTGTGATGATATAAAAATTTCAGAAAATGACTCTATTTGTAAGGTCAATGCTGCAATTGTTTGCACATGTAATATTTTTCCTGAGGCGATTTAAACCAAAATACACAATGACACTCTATTAAACATATCTACAATGATAAGGAATATGGTTACCTACTGAGTTACCAAAGCATAGCAATACCACATAAAGAAAGGATGGACTTTGAAGAAATAAACAATGAAAGCTCCATTTTAGTGCACTGGACAAGTCTAAACAAGTTCCACCCACTCATGCACGAGGCAGGCAGTTCTGTACAATTATGTAATATATCGGCTTAAAGATATCAGCCTAATTTTGACATTGGACCGATAACATAAAAAATGGCATTTATCGGTCGATAACTTCGATTTGTTTGTGGTTTTTATCTGTATATGTATTGAAATATTTTTGCCATGAAAATAGCTGTTGTTGCTGACATGGCATTTAATAAATATATATGATGATGATGATGATAATAATGATGATGATGATGATGATGATGATGATAACCAACATAATATCAATGGAGACGTGACGATTAAAGAATACAAACAGATTCTCAAATTGCAAGTAAAAAATGGGGTTAATTGTTTATTGGGTTTTCTTTTCTTGTTTAAAATGGTCAAATAAAAAGTTTTTAATTAAACAAAAAGCAAAAAAAATTTTTTATTACTGAGCATTTACACTTAAATGCATTTGTCACTGATGAAACATTGTGGCTTCAAAGATATTTTTTTATTCAAATTGTGAATCTTAAAAAAAAAGATAATAAGTAAAGACCAATCCTTTTATAATCACTGAAGCGGTCAATCACCTCTGCATGTATCGCATTCTTCTTAAATCCCCTGTTAAAATCAATCTCTTATTTACAATGATTCCAGAAGTTGGTGAATTTGTGCTGAACCAAAACTGGCATTTTGAGGCTGGTTGTCTGTTGTAGTCATTTGTTAATGTGTTGTAAATAAAAATTGTTGATGCTTTTCACGAAGTGTGCACATATATTTATGAGAAATCATCTGTCAGTGGGTGTTGGATTGGCTCGATATTACTGGTACAGTGGCTGTTGCCTTTCTTAAATTTCAGAATTGACTCTGTATTAATACTTTATCAGGTTAGTCATAAGAGTTTAAATGTCTTGTTATAACCCTCAGTAACACTCCAGGGGTTTTCAGATGAGTATTTCAATGAGTGCCCTTTAAAGAGTTGAAGTACTCGTACTGTAGAAAACAAGAAACAGCCATGTTTTAACCTGAAGCTGAAAAGGCATCATGTTTTTCCGGAAGCTAGTCCTAGATTTTGGAACAGTCTACCCCAGTCAGGACATTAGATCTATTTCAGTTTTGTAAATCTTAATTCAATTTTTATTAACTTATTTGTAGGGCAGCACAATATTGGAAATTCCAATTTTTTTTTTCTGCAATATTTTTTGCAGTAAATACAATTTCACCAGATGACTTGAATAGCTTTATTTTCTTTGTTTGTGTTTGGAAAGAATAATTTTAGGTTGATTAGGATAATGCTGCATAACACATAACAACCAAATTACAAGTACAGGTAAATTCAAAACAGCAAAGATGCAATTGAAATAAACAGTGCTTTTCTGATTTTCTGGGAAGTCGTAAAGTATTTAGACACAGAACTTGAATGAATCAAAGCAAAATATCACAGCGTAGTTATCTTTGTATGAATAGCTTAATAAAAATAATCATTGTAATCTATAAATGTTAGATTTTCTTGTGTTTTTATGCTCTATTGAAATGCTTAACAATAATCACAGGTCAAAAAAAAAAAAACGCAAAAAAAATGCAAATTACTTACACTTTCACTACACTAATCTTTGCAACGACAAACAATTGTACCTATAATCATGACTGGGCATTTCACGTCCTGCGATGTGACTAATGCAGATTTATTCCTTACATTTTATATAGCGCTTTCTCTGGACACTCAAAACATTTTACATATTTTTTGAGGATCAGAAAAAAAATTTCTTTCCACTACCAGTGTGCAGCATCCACCTGGATGATGCGACAGCAGCCATATTGCACCAGACTACACACCACACACCAGCTGATTGGTTGAGAGGAGACAGAGTGATGAAGCCAATTATGATATGGGAATAATTAGGAGGCCATGATGGACAGAGGTTAAACCATTACTCTTTTCGAAGGACATCCTGGGATTTTTAACGACCACAGAGAGTCGGGACCTCACTGAGCAGTATATAGTCCCCATCAATATACTGGGGCGTTAGGACCCACACAGACTGCTGGTCTCACTAACACCACTTCTGGCAGCAACCTAGCTTTCCCATGTGGTCTCGCATCCAGGTACTGACTGGGCACAGCCTTGCTTAGCTTCAGTGCGTGACCATATGAGAGTTGCAGAGAGCTAGCTTCCAGCAGATGTGTAAATTGCGATATCGAAGCTGAAACGATATATTGTGCAGACCTACTTATTTCTATTCTTTGGCATTTGATTAATTTGTATGTTGGTATTTTAATGTGTACAGTCTCATGACGTATTAGTTATGTGTTGTTAAGTTTTTTTTTCTTTGATCTAATTATTGGTCTTGTACAGCACCTTCCTTGGTAAACTCTAGTGTTTTTAAATATGCTTTATACATAAATTGAATTGACTTTTACTCCATGAAAATGCTGACACTCAAAAAGCACAAGTTCAAGACAACGTGGACACATTCAGCTTAGCGGATGAGGAAAAGGTTTTTGGGTGAAACGCGCTCTTCCTTGCCATCACTTTATGTGCAGCAGACAGGTGGTTAAAGTGCGTTTGACTATTGTCCTCAACAAAAGTGGAAACGGAAAGACATTTCAGGAGAAGAGCGAGTTACTGCATTTTTAATTAGGGTTAGGGTTATGCAGACACAGTCATTTTGTGTTTTCTTTCTGTGTGCGAGTTGAAAATGCTTGTTGACAGTTGTAGCTGTATCCACCAGTGATTTAGCCTCAGGCCAAGTGCTAACGTCACTGTTCTAGAAGCAGTTGAGCTGATGGTGAGAGTCCTGGCGGAGGACATCTTAAACTGTACCATTCCCGCTCTTCTTCATCATCTTTAGCGGATGCCGCAAACACATAATAGCCTATTTATGATAATGGCAAATTAAAAAGGATGCGTTTCAACAACTGTTAGACTGTTAGGTTGTCAAATGTGAAGCACTGTTTTTTTATTTAGGCCGAGATGAGTAACTGTGAAAGGGGGTTTTGATATTGAGAGTCAGAGGGGGAAATCCCTGAAGTTATTAATCCCCGTTGGAGCTGAAGGGCTGTGGGTGGAGCCACATCATCCTTTCTTTATGAGAGATCAACTTTCCATCACATTCCAATTTCATTACATATCTGACCCATGTCCTACTGTATGTGGAAACAAGATTAGGGTGCTGCGAGCTTAAACCGTACCTCAGAATTCAATTTTAAAGTATTCGTCTAGGACTCAGAGAGGCATCAGGAATACTTTGCAGGTGCGTCCATAATGTCTCCCTGCATGCCCATCAGTACTAATCTAAACAGCAGTTATTAAGGAATTATGGCGCTCGCCCATCATATGAATAGTTGTTGCTTTCATAAGCTCGCGTTTCTTTTCATTATATGACAGTTTCAGTTATATAGATTTACGTCTAGGACTGTGGTGTACTCTTTTGTTTTTTTTACATCAGTACAACTTTACGTCAGACATTTTTTGAGCATCCATTTTATTTGATTGAAATATTTGGTGTATATACATAAAACTGCATTTAATACTCAAGTTAAGGCAACTTGTATATCTTTATTAATATTTTCTAAAGGTATATTTATGCAAAAAGAGTGAATTTACCCTCAGGCCACTGAAGATGTAAGTGACTTTTTGCCTGCAGTAAAACATGAACCCTTTTGGACTGTTGGGGATGTTTTCATCCAATCTGTGGGGCTTTTTTATTGTATTAATTTGACCATAACTATTTCTGTGTTTTAGCTAGCAGAATGATTTTTGGTGACAAATCTTATTTTGACACATTTTGAGAAAATAAGATAAAAAAAACCCTCAAAGATACACTCTGGGCAAATGTACTACTCTTTTGTTATGTAAGGGATGAAAATGTCCACTAAATAATGCTGTAAAAATGCATCAGATAAATATTTTTTTCTATTTTTTTTGCATAAATCTGTTAATCAACCTCAATCCTGATCAAAACTACTAACTTGCTTGGCGAATTACAGAATTTTAACTCTGTAAATGCCAAATTTTAAATGTCATCACTGATTTGGTGAAAAACACACAAAATGGCGTATTTTTTATATAAAAAGTAATTGTGGATTAGATTTTTTTATCATAGTCTTGGACATGTGAAACAAAATTGCCTTTGATGCATTGTTTATTATTGACTTTCATTTTTTTCTCCTTAATTTACTGTTGGTGGTTGTTTTTGCCCTATTGACCTCCATTATAATCACATTTTTTTGATTACAAAACCATGACACCATATAATCATGCATTCTTGATTGTTGCTGGTTTTCCCTGTTGGGAAGAGCTAAAAGTTTTTCATCATTTGGCACCATAAAAAAAAGCTTAGTTTCTGGTTTTTATATGGACTATATCAGCAAATTAAAGTGTGTATATGTGTCTGTGAGCGTGTGAGAGTGACCTTTACACACTTACCATGATGTATCTAAGAAAATCAAAATATGCATCTCAGCTCTCAGAACTACATGGAGTAAACAAAAACAAAGACTGTGTATTTATGCACCATTTAATGTGGTTATATAGGAAGCCCATGGGGCAAAAACAGCCACCAACAGTAAATTAGGGAGAGAAAAAAAAAATCTAACAATGTATCAAAGCCAATGTTGTTACTAATCATTCACATGTTCAAGACTGTGACAAATGGTTAAAAAACAGTCCACAATTACTTTATATTGAAAATACAAAATTTTGTGTGTTTTTTCACCAAATCAGTGATGACATTTATGAACTTAGCAATTAAAATTAATTAAAATCCTGTAATTTTTTAAAACAATTTAGCAGTTTTGATCAGGACTGCTGGTGACTAACACATTTATGCAAATTGTTTTTACAGCAGTTAAATTAAGTAGATGTTTTCATCCCTAACATAACTAAATTTGAACAGTGCACAAGGGTTAAAGAAGATGTTTAGCTAAACCTGTGGTTATTGGTGACATATAATGCTCACTCACCCATTTTAATTTAAATTTCACCCATATAATAGTCACCCATTTTTTTAGAATAAAAATAAATACAAACAAATCCAAATAATCAAGGACCACAGATTCAGCAAAAATTCTTCTTTAATGTTCTACTGAAGAAAAAAGTCGCTTATGTCATCAATAGCCTGCGGGCGAGTAAATTATCTGATTTCATTTTTGGATAAGATTTAAAACTATATTGAATCCACTCCTCAAAACAACACTTCATTTTAATATTTACTCTCTTAAAACAGAGGATGTTGCATAAAGATTTCCTTCTCTTTGTGAACTGCTAATTGTGTCTCTAATAATTGTTTTTGAAATGGACCAGTACAGTTTCCTTAGATTGTAAAAAATGCTGGGTTCCACACAATCGATTTTTGTTGGGACAACATGAAGGAATCACTTATTTCTTGTTACAAATTTAAAAGTGGATTGAACATAAAACAATTAAGTTGTCCCCCGAAAACCTCAAGAATTTTGATGTTTTAGCTCATTTTAAATAAGTAATTTAAACAAACAGCAAACATAATTTTTGACAAAAATTGACATTTAATTAGCTTGTCCAACCCAAACTAATCAGTTGTATTCAGAGATTTAATATGGTGTTTTATTATAGTATTGTTTAAAAACCAACTGATTTACTTTCTATGCTTTATTTTTGACTGAATCTTGCAATTTTCAACTTTTTTGTTCTTTTAACCCTGCAAATGTGTTCTGAGGGTCATCTTGCTCTGATGCCTCAACAGCCCGGAGCCGCTCACACTCCTCCTGGCCCAGTGTGCACCAGCAGGCCTGCATCTGAAAGCGAACAGACTTCGACTGGGAATAAGAGAGCAGATATTTGGCATGAGTGGGTGCATAATGACCTTTTTGATCTCTCAGTGTCCCTGTGGTTTTCTGAGCCCTCTGTGGAGATGGCACAGTGCTGACTGTATGAACTGGCCCATTTGGTCCACTCAGCATGATCCACAGGGATTGAAGTTATGAAAAAAAAATTTAGAAAAAAAATCCTTATTAAAACTGAAAGAAGAGTGTTAGATCTTTTTTCTATTTAATCTGAGGGCTGTGGCACAGCAGTTAGCAAAGTTGTGATGCTTGTGCAGGTAATGCAGGTATTAATTCAGCCTTTGCTTCAGCCTTCTGGTTTTATTTACTTGCCCATGACTCTTCAAAGTAATTTTCAGTCACACTCTGTCTAATGAATCTAATAAATAAATAAATAAATAAATATTTTTTGCTATTATTATTACTCTTTAATTTATTCTAGTTGTTATTATATATTTTTTATTCACTCACTCTCCTCCGGCTCATTCCCTTCTTTATCAGGGATCACCACAGCAGAATAAACTGCCAATTACTATGGCATCTTTACAATTTTTATTATTATTTATGTTTTATATTAAAAGCACTTTATTTAAAGGGACAGCTATAGTTCTTAATTTTCTGACTCATGTTATAAAACTGTAAGAAAAAGAAAATCTTTCTTGCATGTAACATAAAAAAAATTATAAATAAAGTTTAAAGAGATAAAAAAAACTATAAATAAAGTTTAAAGAGATAAAAAAACATGATGAGTCAGCTGTTAGAATGACCCATAATGTATAATACATACAGTGAGGGAAATAAGCATTCAACATTTCACTATTTTTCTTCAAAAAAGTATTTCTAAAGGTGCTGTTGACTTAAAATTTTGAAACCAACACTATGGAGTCAATCTATGGCAACATATGCTTGAAAAATAAAAGAAAGTTTTGCAAACAAAAAAATAAAAGTATTAAACAAAAATAATAATAAATGCAAATCTCCAAAAATAGCAAAGCGAAATCATTATTTTTTTAGCATTAATAGCATTTTAGCATTGCTTTTGCAAAACCTGTCCAGTCAATTGCAATGCTTTAATGGACATTTGGTGGACATTTCAGCAAGACAATGGTCCAAAACACAGCCAAGGAAACTTTTAAATGCTTTCAGAAAAAGAAAATCAGGCTGTAGAATGGCCCAGCCAATCACCTGAAGTGAATCCAATAGAGATTACAAAATAAAGCTGTTTTGATAGACGAGGCTCACAGAACCATAAAGATTTTTATACTCTGTTGAAGTCTGTGAAAAAAATCCCACCTGAGCATAGCATGTGACCTCATTCTCCATATAAGAGGTGTCTTTAAGCTGCCAGCACCAACAAAAGCCTTAAATATAATTAAAGATTTATAGTTTATAACTCTGGTTCAATTCCATGTCAACAGCTCCTTTAGAAATATTTTCACAGAAGCAAAAAAACATGACACGTTGAA
>CAIGQZ010033024.1:3892431-3904503 GCA_903798205.1 Danio tinwini
TTATATATATATATATATATATATATATATATATATATTTGTTATACATTGCACAGGCCTAATTTATTTAGCAGATTTTTGTATGCATGTTGTGCACTTTGGAAATGAAACGTTTGATGAGTTGCACTAAGGTTAATCTTTAATCTTTTGCCAAGTAACACTGCATGTTCTCCTTTATTTTGTAACCTTTATTTTTAAGTATTTACTGTTGAATTGTGTAAATTACAAAAAACATGTACAGCAGTCTTTTTATCATTCATTGTTATTATATAATGTTTAAATGGTTTACAAAAGTAATCTATTTTAAGTACATTTTGTGATACAAGGTGTTAATTAATAATAATATCCTCAACTGTCTCATTTTTGTTTTCAACAGTAGCAGCACTTGATTGCTTTGATTACAGTAGAATACCGCAAATTGCTAATATGCAGTAAGTTACTGTAAAAGTTTTAAAATACCCACAATGCGGTACATATTACTGTAGTGAACTGTAAATAATGTATGATGTATTTTACTGGGCATTTTTGCAGTAAATAAGTGTAAAATTGTGGAAAGTCTAAAAGCATAGGCTCATTGGAAAATCGTGCCTGTGATGACATTTCTGCAAAGCGAAAACTAACTTTGCTTCTTGCATATTTTGCAGCATAAAGTAAAGTAACACTGCATGTTTTCCCCTGTTTAAAATAAATTCAGATTTCTCTTCGTTAAAGATACACAAAAAGTGATTGATTTTTCCTCTTTCTCTTGTTTTTTGATTGCTGCTTTAACACCTGCTGGTTTAATTTTGGTGCTCTAGCATTAACATGAATTTAATACACTAATGTACGTGTGTTTTGTTTCTCTTTACATTCACTTAAGACAAGACAACCGCCTATATTCAAGCCTACTTTCCGTGACAGAAAAATGCAAGTGAAAAAATGAATGAACAAAGTCAAACTGGGGTGCTGTAACACTATAACAAAACACTTAAGCTGGGCTGAATGAGACAAGGGTCAATCAGCGAGAGAGGAGGAATGGCCATGTAGATCTGTAGTGCACATGAACATTCTGTCACCGTAAAGAGAGAGAAATTGCAGCTGTTATTTATGTTTTAATACTGTTAAAAAGTATTCGATTTGTTTCAAAAGTATAGGCAGGGTAGGTGATTTGGTTCAAAAGATGTTTTGTTATTCTGGTTGAAAGTCTTGTCACATCTCAATACTCTTAAATTAGTGGTCTAAATGTTCTTTGTATCTATATCATTTGTGGAAGGTGTAGAACCAAACAACAACAAACAAACTGCCCAATTAAAATGTTCAGTGGGAACTTTACACAGTGTGAAAATACAAGGTTCCATACAAGCAATTCACATTGTTCCAACACAAATTGATTAAGTTAGCAGATTTAATAGGTTTGAACATGAAACAATTAAGTTGTCCCCCAAAAAAGGTTCAACTAATTTTAAATAAGAATTTTGAACAAGTCTGTTCAACCTGCCTGTCAATTGCTAGCTTTTCTGAAATCACCTACCTTAAGTGGATAGTTCTCCCAAAACTTTTTTATTCTGTTCCAACCAGGTTTATTTTTTTCTGTTGAACAAAAAATATGATATTTTGAAGAATGTTGGAAAGGAGCATCTATTGACTTCCATAGATTTTTTTTGTTCCTACTATGGATGTCAATGGCTGCTTGTTTGAACGTCTATGTTCAACAGAAGAAAAAAAAACTCAAACAGGATTGGAACCACTTAAAAGTGAGAAAATGACCACATTTTTAGGTGAAATATCTTGTGAAGTGTCAGTATGTACCAAATATGTTACTTTATTTTTAACAACACTAGTTGCTTATGTAATGCAACACCAACATATGCCTTTAAATATATTATGTCTAACGTCCAGATCAAAGCAAGTCATTAAAGTCATTTTGCATAGTCATAATTTCATTCATTTTCTTTTCGGCTTACTCCCTTAACCAGCATATGTTTTTACGCAGCGGATGCCCTTCCAGCTGCAACCCAACACTGGAAAACACACATACACTCTCATTCACACACATACACTATGGCCAATTTAGCTTATTCAATTCACCTATAGCGCATGTCATTGGACTGTGGGGGAAACCGGAGCACCCGGAGGAAACCCACGTGAACATGGGGAGAACATGCAAACTCCATAGAGAAATGCCAACTGTCCCATTCAGGACTTGAACCAGTGAACTTCTTGCTGTGAGGCGACAGTGCTAACCACTGAGCCACACAGAAATGCCAACTGACTCAGCTGTACCAGCGACCTTCTTCTGGTGAGGCGATCGTGCTTACCACTGTGCCACCGTGACGCCGTCCTAATGTCAGTACACAGATAAAAGCATCTGGAGTTTGTTTGCTATCAGTAAACATTAGTTTTTGCTGTTAACTGCAGTGAATTGTGAATGTATGAGTATGCAAAAATGTAAAGGCATTTTTTTCAGCCTATGTGGTTTTTCCCCTTCTACAAACTTCCTTCTTTATGTTTCTGAATTAATGCCTGCATTTGTGAAGTATAATTTACAGTGTCGTCCTTGTGTGTGATGTAGAAGCGGCTGAGAGTTTCAGACGGAGAAAGCTTGAGTGTGTTTGCTTTTTTCTCTGGCCCAGCTGATGAGCAATGCGATATCAGTGTTAGAACAGTCATAAGATAGGGCTCTGATTAAACCCTGCTAATGAGCAGCTCAATAAAAATAAATCTTCCTGATGCAATAAACACCGCCTTGATTGCAAGCACCCGGGGGTGTGACAGCGTAATCCTTTTGTGCACAGCGTGTTAGATGCATCCAGCGCATGCTTGAGAATCAGCAGTAATCATAGGCATGTCTCGTCTGATAAAACAGTGTTTCACATACGGTCCTCTGTCTTTCTCTCTCTTTCACTCCCTTTTAAAAGTGCCTGGAATAGGTAAATCATCTTAAGAGTCCTCTTTATGTACTGTTAAAAAAGTTTGAGGTCAGTAACATTGCTACAGAAATATAAAACTCTCTCAAATAAATGTTTAAAAATAAATCTGTATAAATAAATCTGTCTATTAGGGCTGCACAACCTATCTTTTTAACATCAATATTGCAATGTGTGCATCCGCAATAGTCACATCACAAACATGTCCAATGTTGAGTCTGAATTATAGTTGAACAGGAGCTACAGAACTGTATTTAATCACAGATTTTATACAAAATTTATATTTAATAATGCTTTTTTTGGTCTTGTTTCTAGTCCAAATGTCTTTCAAAGCAAAAACAAGATTTCACTTACCCCACTGGCAGATATTTTGCTTGTTTTAATGAAAAACTAAATTTTTACTTATTTCTTCTGATGGTGAAAACTAAATATTTGACTTGCTATGTTACTTGAAATTTGGGCTAGAAACGAGACAAAACAGTGAAACGAATTTATTTCGTTGTGATTATTTGATTTCTTTATTTGAATACTGACAGTTTCTCCAGAAAACCATCAAATAGTGCTAGTTACTATTTACAAACTTCCTTATGAAACTGTATTCATATCGCAATATTTATTGCAGAAAAATAAAATATCACAATATCATATGTTTTCAATATTGTGTCTATTCTAAATAAAAGCAGGAAGTTTTTCACAAAATAAAGGGCATCAAAACTGATTTCCACATTAATATGTATATACATATACATTATAATACATATAAATGATACATCATCTTTCTTGATAAACAAATAATATTAGAATTATCTTTGAAGTTTGCCATCACAGGAATAAATGACCTGTTAATTTATTCAATTGATACATTTTTTAAAATAATCAATAATAAAATGTTTATTTACAATTACAATATTACAATTTTGAATGTATAGTTTTATCAAACACATGCAGCTGTGTTTTGCTATAGTATAGTTGTTTGCTAGAATTTAATGAAACACTTTTGTAGGTTACATATAACTTTTTAAATATCTGTATTACAAAATATATGGTAACACTTTATTTTGACGGTCCATTTGATTATTAGTAGACTGTCTGCTTAATATCTGTTAATACTGCTTCTTCAACAGACATTTAACTGACTATAACAAACTTTGCAAGTACATGTCAACTTACACTAACCCCAACTCTAACCCCAACCCTAACCCGAACCTAAAAGTCTACTAATAATCCAATGAGAATTAATTGCAATGTAACTTAAATTCAACAAACGGACCATCAAACTAAAGTGTGACCATCTTATTCTGTTTATTAGGAAATGGGGTGAACACAAACCAGAAGGTGATGCATATCGGTTGCACACTGCAAATAACAATTTATTATTATCACTTGAATCAACACCAAAACATTGTAAAAATACGTTGATAGAATATTTTATTAGCATATTTCACATTTTTTATATTTTTGTACACATTCTGCTTGTCCAAATACTTTTTTTTTTAAAGGAGACCTATTTTACCCCTTTTTCTAGATGTAAGATAAGTCTTTTGTGTCTCCAGAATGTGTCTGTAAAGTTTCAGCTCAAAAAACCCATCAGATTATTTATTAGACCTTTCAGAATAGTGGATTTTCTGCATTACTATGGAGACATGTTAATATGCGGCTGTCAATTAACATGTCATACAATTCAGTGGGCAGGGAAACCACAGTCCTACATCACGTCATTCATTTTGGCTTAGTCCATACCTGCCAACATTTGTCTCTGAAAATCCGGGAGAAAGGGGAGGGAGGGGGGGAGGTTGGATGGTGAGCAGAGCGACCTGAAGGGGTGCCTAGTCAGTCGGCGATCCGGGGGTGTTACGCCCCATTTACAAGGAGCGTCAGCTCCAAAGCACTGCATTGTGGATCCGTCGGCGCCGCTTCAGTGGCGTTGATCGCTGCAGAAGTTGGGACTTTCTCAACTTTTCAAGTGCCGACGTCGACGGAAGCGCCAGCCAATCAGATCGCTGTATGCAAATATACCTGTTCAGACAGTAGCCGATTGCTGACTAATTTCATTGGCTGACGCTGCTATGACAATCGCGTCAGCCCCAATTTCAGACATGCCCTCTGTCAAGTGTTGATGCTGAAGCCCCATGTGAATGGGGTGTTACAGATTTTACCAATCACTTGAGGACTGGGGAAAGGGGTTGAAATTCTGTGAGTTTTCCAGGAGAATTAACAAACCGGGAGGTGGGTCTGAAATACGGAAGACACCCGGGAAAAACGGGAGTGTTATCAGGTATGGCTTAGTCTCTATTTCAAAGGTCGACACATTGGAATGAACTGCCAACTATTTCAGCATATGTTTTACACAGCGGATGCCCTTCTAGCCCTTCCACACTCATTCATACTCATTCACACACACACACACACACACACACACACACACACACACACACACACTATGGCCAATTTAGTCAAATTCACCTATAACACATGTGGGAGAAACTGGAGCACCTGGAGGAAACCCACACTAACACGGGGAGAACATACAAACTTCACACAGAAATGCCAACTGACCCAGCTGGGACTCAAACCAGTGACCTTCTTGCTGTGAGGCAACAGTGCTAACCACTGAGCCCTCGTGTTGCATATAGGTGTCAGAATAATTATAATAATAAAGAAATAAATAAAACCTAATGCAAAGATCTCCGCTGATTGACAGATTTCTATTACATCACATTGGCCAGGACTGGACGGAAGCATCATGGTTTTGATTTGTTATCAGACACCTCTGTGAAGACAGTTCAGTTCTGTTAACACCACACATTGTCCTATGAAATGTGAGGTGGGGGGAATTGGTAGAGATATGCAGTTTAATGTGCACTCTAACACAACTCAATTTAATTATGTGTTAGAGGAAGGGAAATCTCGTGGATTTACTCCGCAAGCCCCACAGCAGTCTGGCCCTTTTTTATGAGGAAGATAAATTTCTCATCTATTTGGCTTGTGTGCCTTTAGTTCCTCGGATGAGGCTCAAGGTTGGAGGAAGAAGCACCTTTCCTCCGTTTGCGATTGGGAACATATGGTGCAGGGCGCAGCGCAGGAAGGAAGTGTGGAAATTGCAGAGAATGAGAGTTTGGATTAATGCATCTGAACTGGGCATGGCCAGACAAATCCACACGAGCGCGTTTGCCTGGACCCCTTAAAGGCCCCTTCTAGATGGAGGGGAGGGGGGAAGGGAGAGATAGGTAAAGGAACGTTTAAACCCCTGCCTTTTTTCAAAGGCACTGCATTATGAGCTGTAGCACTCTTTATTGATAGGAATTTGAGGGGCGGAGTGAAGTGTGCTCAGCGGGCATGCTGGGTAAATGAGCTATCTGAGCAGATACTGAAACAGTAAGAGGATGTATATTTATATACATGCATATTTATGTACAGTTGAAGTCAGAATTATTACCACTCCATAATTATTAGCCCCCCTGTAAATATTTTTCTCCAATTTCTGTTTATTTATTCATTCATTTTTTTTGGCTTAGTCTTATAATTAATCAGGGGTCACCACAGCGGAATGAACCCCCAACTTATCCACCATATGCTTTACTCAGCGGATGCCCTTCCTTTCCCAACACTGGGAAACACCCATACACTCTCATTCACACACATATACTACAGACAATTTAGCTTACCCAGTTCACTTATACCACATGTTTTTGGACTCTGGGGGAAACTGGAACACCCGGAGGAAACTAACTGCCAACTGACCCAGCTAAGGATGGACCCAGACATTCAACACATTTCTAAATATAATAGTTTTAATAACTCATTTCTAAAAACTGATTTATTTGATCTTTCCATGATGACAGTAAATAATATTTGTCTAGATATTTTTAAAGACACTAGTATTCAACTTAAAGTGACATTTAAAGGCTTAACAAAGTTAATTAGGCAGGTTAGGGTAATCAGGCAAGTCGCTGTATAATTGTGCTTTGTTCTGTAGACAATCCAAAACAAATATTGCTTAAGAGGGACTAATATTATCCTTAAAATGGTGCTAAGAAAATGTTTTTTTATAGCCAAAATAAAACAAATCAGACTTTCTCTAGAATAAAAAATATAGGAAATACTGTGAAAAATTCCTTGCTCTGTTAAACATCATTTAATAATATAAAAATAATAATAATTGGTTATTAATTAATCATTTACTAAATATTTTTGACTTCAACTGTATATTATGTATGCTTTAATTTACACCTTTATGAGTGCTCTTGGTCTAAATTCATTCAGGATTGCCATCTCAGCAATAAATCTATTTAAAAAATATATTAAATGGTTAATTAAAAAAAACAGTTTTATTGGGGTTGATTGGCATTTTGTTTTCCAAATCTTCTTACCAGATTGACTAAATATTGTGTGTTATCCAAGTTTTGTTGTACTGTTTATTGATAGGAATTTGAGGGGTGAAATTAAGCACGCTCCGCAGGCATGCTGGGTATTTGAGATATTGGAGTATACTGTATACTGACAGAACAGTGAGAGTCTGTATATGTGTGTGTGTTTGTCTGTGTTTATATAGTTGAAGTCAGTATTATTAGCCCTCCTGAATTATTAGACCCTGCATATTTACCCCCCAGTTTCTGTTTAATGGAAAAAAAATGTTCAATATTTCTAAACATAATAGTTTTACTTTCTCCAGAAGAAACATATTATAGGAAATACTGTAAAAAATCTTTTGGGAAATATTAAAAAAATAATAATAATTCTGAGGAGGGCGAATAATTTTGACTTCCACTGTATATAAAACACACACAGGCACACACATGTATGTTCTTTCATTTACACACCTATATGAGAGTATGAGTGCTCTCAGCCTCTTCTAATGTCTGGGATTCTTTAGACAATAAGAGATCAAGCTGTCTTTAAATATCTGGCTGGTCTTTTTCTCTGTTTGGCTAGATCTCAGATAACGTGTGCTATCTGAGCTGAAGAGCATGCCAGAATAAGTGCTGGTTGTCAGCACTCAGTGTATGTGACTGGGAATATGCAAACTAATGCAGGCCACAAATGAGTCAGTCCAAATCGTTAATTGGCATTTTGGAGCAAATGAGTAACCAGGGTGTAGTTTGCTTCATATGAGTCCCCTCACTGCTTTCATCCAGTTCTTAAAGTGTATTACTGTTTAAAATAGGGTTTCAGCATGGATATCGCAATGTGTGTGTGTCAGTAATAGTCACATCGCAGGATATGCAATATTGTGTTGGGATTACAGTTGATCAACAATTGAGAATACATGATATTTGTGGAGTAATTGCAAAGTATATAACAGAGTGAAACTGAATTATTTGTATGCGTTTTAAAGGCATTTCAAGAGAGCATTCAGGGACACAAAACTACAACATGTGTAACTTTCATGAATAATATTTTACTGAATTATTAGTGCAATGAAGACTTTAGACTATATTTACAGTGTTGTTTTACATTTCTGAGTCAATTTCTGTAACTGAATACAGTTTGACTCTCCACAAACCATATATATATTTTTAACTTTGCTCTGTTATTGCTCTGTTTACTTGATTGCAATTTAATTATTATTTTTATACATGATTCACACCCTTACAAAATCACCCAATCCATCTAAATTCAAGTAGTATTTTTTTGCAAAAAGAGCTAATCAAGTAATCTGGTGAAATTGTATTCATATCGCAATATAAATTGCAGAAAAACAAAATATCTTAATGTCAGGTTTTTCCAATATTGTGTATCCCTAGTTTAAAGGACACCACAGTATTGTAAGATGTCATGTTTACATTGTCATTAAAGGGAAACTTTGTCTCTAAATTAAAATCTCTTTGTTTATGAATCCCTTTTTTATGCAGACTAGAAAATTAGAAATGTCATAACATATATGAAGAATTTGGGAAGATATATAAACATATAGATTATACGTTATGGATTTCTTACATTAGACAGTGTTTTCACTATGCTTTACTTCTGAATCTCCAGCAAAGTAATGTTGCGTTTAGAGAAAAAAAAAGACATCCCAGTAATAATAGCAAGAAAACATGTAATTTTATTGACTTGTCCTTGAACACTACATAAAAATCTATGAGGTTTGTAAAGTTTGATTCATTTGCAATTGCATTTAGTGATGTTCTTTTATATTTCGAGCAAATCTTATGCTCACCAAGGCTTCATTCATTTGCCAAAAAGCCACAAAAAGTAATTTTGCAAAAAAAGCCTTGATACATGGTTTTAAGTTCCTTGGATGAATAGTTTGAAACAAGTATTTAATTGAAATTAGGACTGCATGATTAATCGAAAAAAGATTGTGGTCTCCATTCAACCCCCTATACCAGAAATGCTCAAAGTAGGGCCCGCGGGCCAAAGTTGGCCTATTGTAACTTTTGATTTAGCCCTCCATCCCATCTGAAAGGAGAGTGTGAATGATGGTGATGGTTGTTGGCAAATGCCTTTAACACAGAGATCGTTGTTTCTAATTTGACGTAACCTTTTTTGTATTTTATTGCTGAGCTACAAAAAAAAAAAGCAAACACAAATGTTTCAATTAAATGTTGTGAATAAATCAGATATTGAAAAAAATTAATACTGTCACTTGACGGATAAAGAACTATGCAGAAGACATCAGCAAGCAAATCAAGGCAAAAACTAGTGTAATTCTGTTATAAATAGTTTTTTTACTGTAATAACTTCATTATAAAATGTATAAAATCACTCTATTAGATAATATAAAGCATTATTTTATAGTTATTTTTAAACATTATTAAATAAATTAGGAAATGAGCCATGGCAGCTATGTTTTCCTTTGACCCACAAGCCTCAATCAAGTTAGGTTTTTGACCCTTCATAAGAAAACGTTTGTGCTACTCTGCCCTATACGATCTTAATCCAGCGTCTCTACGATTCAGCCAATTATATTTTCAAGTTCAGGCGAGCAGCATAAAGGCGGTCGCAGAAGTCTTTACATTGTTTTATATACGTTGCTCAGCAATGTGGACACCTACAAATGGTCCGCATACCGTATTCATAAGGTATAATTCACCCAAAAATATAATTTCTGCCTTAATGTAATGATGTATGCTCTGCCACAAAATCACACGTGAGCTGATTGAAACACTGTTTGTTTAATACCAAGAGGACACCCACGGACGCGAATGATGTCTACTTTAGTAAACAGAACCTGCAGGCTGTGATTAACAGTTAATAAAATTGTAAATAACGTTCAGTTTGTTGCACAGAGCGATTGTTTGGGAGTCGTGTACGAAGTATGATTTGCAAGTATGTTTTTTTATCTCAAAGTGACGGCAGCCTTGACGAGCATACTCGGCACTAAAAGTGAAACCAAAACCACGTACATTAATTAAATGATCATATCGCATTTTAGAGTTATGATTATGACAAGCGTTTGACATGTTCTGTCTTTCATAGCGAACACAAAGTGTTGTGCATGACAATAAAGCCAGTAATACTACTCCAGCCTATTATAATGTTGAATATAATGCAAGAGGAAATCCGATAATGACAAAAGTCTCATTTTACCAGTAAAAACGGCAAGCATATGTCTCAAACAATAATTTAATTTCAGAATTATGAATAGTTGTATTCTGATGTCATTACTTTCCTGTGCATTAACGACCAGGACAAATTTAAAGTCTATTTAAGTCCACCATTCCAAGTCTATACAAAATTTAGCACAACAGACAATATACACATAGGTGTAATATTATTATTGTTTTTTAATCATATGTTTAAGAATAGCAATAATAATAGGCTACTCATATTAACCTTTATTTTACATCTAAAGAATCATGAGAAAATAATAGCAATAATAATAGGCTACTCATATTAAGCTTTATTTTACATGAACAGAATCGTGAGAAAATCATGATCTTTATGTGAAGCAAAAATAATTGTGCTTCTCATTTTAGACAGAATCGTGCAGCCTTAATAGAAGTAGACTTTTCTAACATGTAAAAATGCCTTTTGGATCAATTGTGCATCCCTGTGATCATTTTTTTAAAAGAAGACACACACATGCATTAACATACTTTACTCAGAATGTAGGCAGGACGTCTGTTTCAGTGACCCGGCTCTGCTAATCAGAGGTGGGGCTGTTTTGAAAGTCAAATAGTCTCTCCCTGATGCGCATAACCAGGTTGTTGAAAATCTCCAAAAAGCGTCTTGTTTGCATGTATGAAAAGGAGCTCTGGCACTTTTACAGGCCTCCTCCCACTTTGACAGTGTTTTCAGTTTTAATTTAATGCTGCCATGGCCCTTTCTCATGTTGATCTCTCTATCTCCCCGCCATCATTTAATCTCTACACCATGAATGTGTCAGAAGTGTGTGTGCATGTGTAAGAGAGAGAGATGTTGTTGCTGTTGTACGGAGCGGCTGTTGTGTTGGTGTGATTCTTCAGTGTCCTCCATGTGTGACAGACAGTGTGATGTGACTCGCTGCATTTGGAAGCGAGGAGGCCAGTCTAATGAAGATGCTTTTCCAACCATGACAAACTCCCTTGTCAGTACCACTGCGCTTCAAGCTGCCTCTATACACAAGTAGCATTTCTCTTATGTTGTCATGCTGCAGAGTGATTCCTCATATGTGGAATTGTGTAGGTTTGGTTCTTACTCTGGTGGGAATGTTTTCAAATGTACAGATGCTCTTGTGCTTAGACAGACAGAATTATAATTGTGGTAGTTTTTTTTTCTTCTCCATTTGTTTCTGTAATCTGCAAGGGTGTCAAACGTGGCCTGCAAGTAATAATGGATGGAATCAACGCTCAACTGAAATTCTAAAAAATAAAAAATAAATATAATAATGCATTAATTTATTATGTTAATATATTTGAATATTAATTAAAACGTGGCATGGTTGTTGGTGCCAGAAAGGCTGGTCTGAGTATTTCAGAAACTGCTGATCTACTGGGATTTTCACACACAACCATCTCTGGGGTTTACAGAGAATGGTCCAAAAAAGAGAAAATATCCAGTGAGTGGCATTTCTGTGGGCGCAAATGCCTTGTTGATGCCAGAGGTCAGAGGAGATTGGCCAGACTTGTTCCAGCTGATAGAAAGGCAACAGTAACTGAAATAAACAGTCGTTACAACCGAGGTATGCAGAAGAGCATCTCTAAACACACAACACGTCCAACCTTGAGGCAGATAGGCTACA
>CAIGQZ010033024.1:3904603-3930197 GCA_903798205.1 Danio tinwini
CAGATTTTGGTAAAAACCCAAATGATACAAACATCAAAACAAAACAAAATCTGAACAAATGAGTTCTGTGTAATAACAATGAAAAGACAGAAGGAGAAAGTACTATACTACTGAGACATACACACACCGGCCACTTTATTAGGTACACCCTACTAGTACCGGGTTGGACCCCCTTTTGCCTTCAGAACTGCCTTAATTCTTTGTGCCATAGATTCAACAAGGTACTGGAAATATTCCTTGTTTTCAGTTGTGTAGTTAGCAAGCAAAACTTGTCATCAGTCTCACTCATCAGTCTCACTTTGTCCTAAAGTGACTACTGTATGCTTAGTGCTTGGTTGGCGGGGTGCAGGAATTACACTTATTTCTAAGCCACACTTACATGCTATTTCAGACAGAATATTCAGAGTAGCATGGTAAACAATATAGGGAGCGCGTTACAGGTTGTCATTGTTCAAAAATGAACCAATGTGATGTGAATATAAAAGCTACTTCAGCTCAGTAAAGCAGGCTAGGCTGAATAGCGCTATTTACTGATGTTTTGTTGTTAAACTAATAAAAAATCTACATTATCAATACTGTAAAAGGTCTGAAACTGAAAAAAGTCACATCAATCTTTCCATGGAAGATTTCAGTGGCTGAACAACACTTCTGTGCAAATAACCCATTCCTAAAACAACACAATCTACATCAGCTTTGCCTGACTAAACTACTTTTAAAACATAACATTATCGGTCTAAAAGAAATACTTTAGCCATGGTGTCGTCCTTCCTCCAGTGTGCAAAAGCAACTCCAATATTGATTCAGGATTTAAAAAAGTTTTGATTGAGCGTTTGTTTTCAGCTCTGTCACTCGTTTCCATTTGACCATGGCTCGCGTGAACGAGCATCGGCGGATCTGCATGAACAGTGGTGCACAGTTGTACAAATCTACATTTGTTGACAGACAGTTTGGGCTACTTATCAGAATTATGGGAATTATTGGCCTGGCTAATTGTAATTGAATAAACATTTTCTTTTATCTTCTGCCTTACCCATAATATAAAAATACATACACGTATAAAACATTTAGATCATTTACTTTAATCATTACTATTGAAATGTGAAGAGACTTTCAACCAGCACAACAAAAATTTCTAATGACGATCACCTACGGCATCTTTAACTATAGAAGGAAAAACTCTCTTTTTTAGGTTTGTTTATCAGAATAATAATATATTCAAATTAAGTATAAATCCAGTAATTGAAAAAAGTTTGTTTGCATTGTGCAGTTTGTATTTGTTAAAAAATAATTGTAAAAAAAATGTAATAAGAAAAAAATAATTTTCAAATACAATTTTATGTAATCAGGCTGTTTTCTTTCTTTATTTCTTTATTTAAACAAATATACAGTTGCCTTAAAAAAAATTATGTGTGGGTCTGTTTTTTGCAGGGTCTGTAGAATCTAGATGATTGAAATGATTCCCGCGGTTGCTAATCTATGGAATGTGTAATGATATTGGCACTGGCATGCATACAGACATTATCACTGGCATGCAAACGATAAAGAAAGAGGTCTATGTATTTCATTTAAATCACTTTTTGTCAGATACGCATTTCTTGTAATAGTTTTTTTTAGTTACAGTGGATGTTTTGTTATAGGTGCTATAAATACTATTACAATGTGAGAAGACTAAACATGTGCTAGTCTAAAGATGTATGACCAGCAAACCATTCACATGACTGCTGCACGTATGAGCTGATGAGTGCATGTGCAGATCAATGTGGCTCTGTGCTTTTGCATTAATGAAGTCTGACAAGACCATGATGGATGATTTGGTGAAACGGATCCTAGGTGTAATTGACAAATATTTTATCTGTATGTAAAATGTGTGTTCAGTCCTGCCGATCCTTCACTGTAAAAAAAAAAATGCTGGGGTCCACATAATCCATTTGTGTTGGGGATTACAGCTGAAGGAATTAAGGTAACCTATTAATTTTTTACAAATTTAAATGGATTGAACACAAAACAATTAAGTTGTCCCCCTCAAAAAAAATCAACAATCATGTTGTTTCAGCTCATTTTAAATAAGTAGTTTAAACAAACAACAAAAATATTTTTTTTGTTATACACAAAGTACTCCTAATGGCAAATTTGATGTGATTTCAGTTTGCTGTATAGTGATGGTGGCTCCCTAATGAGTGCACATTATGTACTTTAACAGTTTTTTAATATTTAACATGAAAGTGTCATACTTAAAACTATTTTTTCTGGTTTTGCAGTATTTTTATACATACCAGGAAATATGCGTTCGCCGACCCCTGGACTATTCCATTATAATGAGTTGAATAGTTTCTTAGGCTACATTGACACCACAATTTATTCATTAATTTTCCTTCGGCTTTTATCAGAGGTTGCCACAGCGGAATGAACCGCAAACTATTCCAGCATATGTTTTACGCAGCGGATGCCCTTCCAGCTGCAACCCAGTACTGGAAAACACGCATACACACTCTCATTTACACACACTCATACACTACGGCCAATTTTGTTTACCCAATTAACTTATAACACATGTCTATAAGTCTATAGAAATGCCAACTGACCCAGCCGGGACTAACCACTGAGCCATGTGATGCCCTGACATGACTTTAGCACAGTGGTTCTCAAACTGTGGTACGTGTACCCCTAGTGGTACGCGGAATTCCTTCTGGTGGTACGTGGAGGCAATATGTCATACGCACATGCTACATATATTTAAAAATTTATTAAAAATAGTTAATGACATATAGCCTATATTTATAAGGTCCAGGCAATATTTCCAGGTGTTGATAAATAGACTACTATATGTTAATGCTTTACATTTAAGTACAGGAGTTTTTTTTTTGTACTTTTTAAGAACAGTAACCTTCCATTTTTAACTTTTAAAAGCACATTTTAATTTAAATGTTGACGCTTTTTTCTATTTTTTGTTTTGATTTTTTTACATATAACCACAGTGCAGTGTTAATGTTCAAATAATAAATAGTAATAACAATAATAAATATTCTTAATACTATGAATTAATCTGCCTCGTTTTTGAACTGTACAGAGCTGTAACTGCTTTACTGGGCCTACGCTACTATATTTCAATACTGCTCATTATAGTGGTACTTGCAGAGACAACTTTTTTCTGAGGTGGTACTTGATGAAAAAAGTGTGAGAACCACTGGTTTAGCATGTATAAAACAAGGATTTAAAAATGCTCCACATTTACACATATCAGCGGAAATGGCCAAAACTGTGCGGTCTTCTTGTTAGTAAACAGTACCTGTGGAGAAGTGACTATATACACTGGTGTGTACAGTATGTAGGATTTTCCGTGTGTATTATATGATACATCTCCGCTATTGGTTGTAATATTGCTATAAGCTGATGAAGTGTTTGGAAAGTTTTGAGCAGCAGCAACACTGCCATGTACTCTTCTAAAGTTTGTGTGAATCTGAAGTTTTCAGATACATTCATTTCATGTTGTTTTGCATGTTGGTGCACTTCCAACTGAAATGGAATATTGAGTAGGGGGCTTTCTTTTTGTGGTTTTGGGGGTGTGGTTAAGAAATTCGTCAAACTGACGTCAACAGAGAAGGACCGCTGCTCCAAAATGCAGAAGCAAAGGGTCAGATTTAGATTGAAGATTACCAAGACAAACTTTGTTTTTCAGTGGATTAACTTGCACAGATTAATTATTCACCTAAAGCAGAGGTTCTCAATGTGCATTAAAAGGTCCAAATCTGAATTTTTATTAAGGTCAAAGAGCCAGAACAATTGCATTGTATTGTAGTTTTGTGGTCCTTACATCTGTATTTTGTGGATACTGCATATAAAACTTCCTTGTTTTGTTTTATAGTGGTGTTTCACATTTGCACTTTTTAAGTCCAATTGTCTCATAACAAATCAAGAAGAATGGCTTTGTGCTGGCTTGTGCCAATATAAATGCATACTTACCTGTCCATTCAACTTTGAACTGTCTATTCTCTTCATCAAGTTTTCTTTTCCGTGAGACCGACATCTTCATCCATTCAAATTAGCACTTTGCTAAGGTGCATTAAAGCAGGCACGTGCGCGATTAGCCGGCTCAATCACGTGAAGCCTCGTATGATCACTGGATGTCAAAACAACCATGGAAAACTTTTTTTTTAAACTTTTTTACAAAAATACAAACAACTAAATAGTTGGTTTTCAAGGTTTATGCATTTATCAATGAAGGAAATCCACAATTTGAATCCTTTACGCATGGTCTTGCAATAGGAAATGGAGTCAGGTCCAGATTGAATACCCTCGCACTCTGGATCTGCACCGGAGTCTGGACTTTGAGCAGCCCTGATCTAAGGAATAACAATGTGTGCTAGCAAAATAAACATCCGAAATTTTGATTTCACAGACTTTAAAATTGACATGTTTACATATTTAACACTTACTACTAACACACATGATATCACCATTTTTAAACATAAATGTTTTAAGTGTTTACACAGAGACCATAACTACAGCATTTTAAAGAAAACATTTACTTTAAAAAACATTTTCAAATTCATGTTTTCAGTCCCAAAATGTCAAATGTTGTGTAAACCAACAGGCAAACCACATAAAAAGTGCTGTTTTTTTCCTTACAATGTTGTAGTGTAAAAAGCCCTTTATTCTCATTAACCGAATCCTGTTGATGCTTATGTAAAACCAGTTAGTGTGGGTTGCTTACAGCAGTAATCAGATCATTGACATGCAAATAAATTATAGTTCATTCATTAAACATGTTAAATAATTTCAGTTAATGAATTTCCCTGTTGTTTTCCAAGTCTCCTCTCTTTATTAGATACAGTGTGATGAAGGAATACTTATTCAGGGTTGTTAAAGTTTCACTGAGAGAGGATTCTTTCTTTTTTTCTCTCTCAGCCAGTATTATTTGATTAATTCTCTCTAATTTGCAAATGGTTTAATGCCCCCGATGAATGACATCCCCCATTTGTTTACATCTAAAGGGATACATCACCCAAAAATTAAAACTAACTTGTTACAAAGATGTTTGAGTTTCTTTTTGTCTGTTGAACACAAACAGTTTAAATGGCACCCTGTAACCCCCCCTTATATAAGTATAACTATTTATATGTATTATTATTATATAATTTTTATTCTAAATAAATAACAGAAATCAATCCTAAAAAATACTGGAAAACATGTAACAACTGGACTGATATGCTAAGATCACTTAAGAAATCTTTTACATGAATATTCATTAATTAATTTATTCATTTCTTTTCGGCTTAGTCCCTTTATTAATCTGGAGTCGCCACAGCGGAATGAACCACCAACTTATGCAGCATATGTTTTACGCAGTGGATGCCCTTCCAGCTGCAACCCATCTCTGGGAAACATTCTCACACACACACACACACACACACACACACACACACACACACACACACTACAGACAATTTTAGCTTACCCAAATCACCTGTACCACATGTCTTTGGACTTGTGGGGGAAACCAAAGCACCCAGAAGAAACCTACGTGAACGCGGGGAGAACATGTAAACAGAAATGCCAACTGACCCAGCCGAGGCTCGAACCAGCGACCTTCTTGCTGTGAGGCGACAACACTACCTACTGCGCCACCGCGTCCCCCCACATGAATATTAATTATGACAATTCTATAGAATACAAAAAAAATTATCTGTTAAGACCCGACTCTTGGATAAGAATTAATGTTATGAAGTCTTACCTCCCTGACTCTTTATCCCCCGTTTCTGCTTTATAGCCATGCTTAGTGAAAGTAACATCATCATCATATTACATAAACTTTAGTTTTGTCGACTTGCAAAACTCACTGTGTGCTGACACCTCTGCACAAAAGGCTGTTTTCAAAGCGCATGAGCGGCGCGTAATTTATCGGCGTGCATGCAAACAACCAGGATTCACACAGAAGCGTGTGTGAGGGGCACGGGAATGGCCGGGAATGGGATGTTATTATTTTTTTTGTGTTTTTTTTCGCCACTGAACACAAAGGAAGGTATTTTGAAGACTCTTGAAGCTGCAAGATTTGGAGAAAAAAATCGAATTGAGATTTATCTGATCAAAATTGTGATTTGCAATTTAATATGAGATTTAATATAATTTGATACCGTTAGAATCTTATACCGGCCCATGCCTACACACACACACACACACACACACACACACACACACACACACACACACACACACACACACACACACACACACACCCACACACACACACACACAGTGAGAGTGAAGCAGAGCAGATATGGAGCTCACAGCGGTCATCATCTCCATAGCAGTGAAGGGGCTTATGGGTTCTGCTGTAAAAATCGTCTGCTTCAAGTAACGTTAGTTGGATCCTTTTAATTACTTGCGCTCGCCTCCCTCGCCATAGTAATAATTGAAATAACCGCAGCCTTTGCGATTTGAAAATCACACCTTTTCAAATCGTAATTTTAGTTTAAAATCGATTAATCGTGCAGGCCTATTCCATAGTATTTTTTTCCTCTACCATGGAAGACAATGCCTTCCAGTTTCCAACATTCTTCAACATACCTTATTTGTGTTCAACACAAAAAGAAACTCAAACAGGTTTGGAACAAGTGTAGAAAGATTAAATGGTGAGTAATTAAAATGTTTTGGGGTAAAAAAAAGTCATCCCTTTAAAGCACAGGTGTCAAACTCAATTCCTGGTGTGCCGCATCTCTGCACAGTTTATTTCCAACCCTAATTAAACACACCTGATCAAACTAATTAAGTGCTTCAGGCTTGTTTGATACTTACAGATAGGTGTGTTGGCGCAGGACTGGAACTAAACTCTGCAGGGCTGCGACCCCCCCCCCCAGCAATTGAGTTTGACACCCCAGCTTTAAAGCATAAGAAAGTTAAATCTGCACTATATTCGTTTCAGAAGAGACCGGGTGCAAGATCTCCGATTACTTGGTTCCGTATATCTGAATGTCCAAACAATTCAAATCAGACGGTAGATTCATATCTCTTCCACTCATAGCCAAATGACCACTGGTCTATTTTTGCATATCACGGTTTTGGTGCTTTGACAAGCTTTGAGGCTTTATAATTGTTTTCTTTTCCTCTGATTTTGTTTGTGTAGCTGCCTTCTGCTTAGTTGTGGCACCCGTCTTATCATGTTATTTCAGATGAGTAAGTGTGCTTCGGTTGTATGGTATCAGTTTCGCTAATGAGAAGTGAGCAGTCATCTCTCTCTCTCTCTCTCTCTCTCTCTCTCTCTGCGTACTGGGATTTGATTGGCCGTTCTGATGAGGCCAGTGATGGAAGCAGTACCTCTCCAGAAGCCTGTGTTCACATCATTTATCCGCTCTGCGCTTCCTCCCCACGACTCAGTATTGATCGCCGAAGGCCCGTCTGGCCTGCAAGGGGGATGTTTGGTTTCTGTGGCAATTTGGCAAGAAGCAAATTCCACCGAAAGACTCAGACCTCTTGTTTTGTGATGTCACGTCTGGGGCGCTTGTTTTCACAGCAGTGGCAGGCAACGGTCAATTGAAGTTATGAATGCTTTTTCTTTTTTTTTTTCTTTTTTTTAGCTGCTCGTTGCCAGAGCACGTAAGTGAGCCACTTGCTTCAGGAACAATTGGTACATTGCCCTTGTTTCTCCTCCCTCCTCACTGTGCGTCTGTTGTGGAGGGGTGTGGACACCTGTTCGACAATTAAACTCCAGGAGAGAGCCAGACTGTGCCAAGAGAAATATTTGCTTCTTTGTCAAGGTTGCAGACGTATGTGGTGCATTGGATGTGATGGACGATTAGATCAGTTCACTGTTACATGGACTCATGAGTTGGCATTGATTTGTATGCAGGTCAACTTTTTTTTGCACATTTTGTGTTGATGATGTTGATATGAAGGACATACACACCTTTTAACATGAGCATCTAGCAAAATTATTGCTGTGATGATAGTATTTTTTATTTATTTAATTAATTATTTGTTACCCTATTCAGAAATGCAAAAAAGGGAGTTAGACATATTGTATAGTTTTACACTCTCCTATAATATATTTTTAAAGGCATTTATTTTTATTTGGGAAGGCAAAATATTAAATATTGAAGCATGAAATTTAAAAAATAAATGTAGTCTAAATACTTGTTCAAAATTGTTCGCAAACAGCTGACTAGCTAAATTTCCTTCTTGAGTTTGAATAAAAAAAAAAAAATTGAATTGTTATTCGTTTGTTTAATTATTCCTGATGGTTTTGAGAGGTGGATATGGAAAGAGAATTGAGAATCATTATAAGACTGTGTTTACTTGTATATATTTTAAATAAACATTTCTCAGTTTTAATAGCAATAAAAATGTGCACAAACCAAAAAATATTTGCTATTTAATTAAATTTCTGAAGTAGAAACACTGAATTATGAAAACAAAAGAAGATATTTTGAAAAATGTTGGAAAACAGTAGCTATTGACTTCCTTAGTGTTTGTTTTTCCTATGGATTTCAGTTTACCAGTTTCTAACATTCATTCATTCATTCATTCATTCATTCATTCATTTTTCTTCGGCTTAGTCCCTTTATTCATTGGTGTCACCACAGCCGAATAAACCACTGATTTATCCAGCATATGTTTTACGCAGTGGATACCCTTCTAGCTGCAACCCAGTACTAGGAAACACCCATACACACTCATTCACACTCATACACTACGGCCAATTTAGCTTATTCAATTCACCTATAGCGCATGTGTTTGGACTGTGGGGGAAACCTGGAGCACCCAGAGGACACCCACGACAACATGGGGAGAACATACAAACTCCACACAGAAATGCCAACTAACCCAGCCTGGGCTCAAATCAGCGACCTTCTTGCTGTGAGGTGACAGTGCTAACCACTGAGCTACCGTGTCACCCCTATTTTATTTATTTACTAATTTAATTATTTATTTGTTAACCTATTCAGAAATGCATATGAAAGTGATTCAGATATACAGTGACTCTCCTATGATGTAAAAAAAAAGCATTTATTATTATTTGTGAAGGCACACAATTTTAATATTAAAGTTTCCTCTTGAGAATATTTTTTATTATTATTCTCAATTGTTATTTGTTTTTAATTATTCTTTATGGTTTTTAGAGGTGATTGTGTAAAGTGAATTGAAAAATATTTATAATGTGTACATATACTTTTATATATTTTATATACATAAACATTTCTCATTTCTAACTGCAATAAAAATTGCACAAAACAACATTCATTTTTGAACCAAAAGCAACTAAAATATTTCATAAATATTTTTTCCTCCTTTTTAAACTAGTTTGAGTTTTTTATTCTGTTAAACACAAAAGAAGATATTTTGAAGAATGTTGGAAACCAGTAGCTATTGACTTCCATAGTATTTATTTTTCCTATAGTTTATAAGTTTCTGACATTCTTCGAAATGTAAAACGTTTTTAAAATAATCATTGAAAATTAAATGATAAAAACAATAACACCCTGTTAAGCTATATTTTTTGGTCATAAACTTAATAAAGATCCTTGCAAGTATCTGTACAACCCATTGGCTTCCCATTACTAACTGCAAAACCATTACACCTTTTTGCCCCAATGCAAAACTACTCAACTCGGCTAGGCGTTTTGTTATTAACATCGCCTTGCATTATTGTTTATCGCCATGTATTTTTTCCTCATTAAAGCTGACATGTAGGATAAAGACGTGCTTAAAATCTCCAGTAATTCCATGAAAGCTAATTAGAGAAAAATTCTTTATTAGTCTGGAAATGCAGAAGTAAAACAATGTTAAAGAAGAATCTCTCACGGTTGCCAGACGCTAAAACAGGAAAGACAAAGATTTGCTCACAAGGCAGAGCCTGTGCCAAGTTAAATCCATATTTAAATCCTTCTCTGGACGGGAGCTGCATGTAAATGAATGCTCTTTGGCATCGAGCTCGAGCACAGAATCCACAGCAGTTAGGTCGGGATGCCTGTGCGTGCATAATTTGCATTTATTTTGGAGCTAATTTTTATAATTAAGCATCAAAAAATTACGCCTCCGAAATAATTAGAAAGATGAGCTATATGATGCACGTATAGCTGACGATGCTGGGGAAAAGCAAGCTGAGGGTTTGTCAGAGGCCCTGATTTTAGAGCTCCAGCGTACTTGGAGTTTGATTATACTTGTGTAATTAGCACATACCCTGCAGAAAAATCCAGATGAAACTGGATCGGAGTCTGTGTTAAAAAAGGGGTTTGTTCACTGAACTTAATTCATTTAAGGAACACCTTTCTAAATAGTTAAGTTTAGATTAATACAACAATACTATAATACATTTATTTTAACTAATCATGTTTTGTTGAACCAGCTGTATTTAGTGCTAACTAGCAAAACATGCTAGCATTAGGGATGTAATGATTCACCTGGCTCACGATTCGATACGATTCACGATACTAATCTCAAAATTTAGTCACGATTTTTTAACACAATTATTTGAAACAAATTTAAGGTGAAAAGCCCTTTAATTTTTTCTTAAATGCTGCAAGTTTTTGCTAAATAATATATATTTGCCATAACCAAATTGCTATTTAAAAAAAGAAGAAAAAAAAAGAGCACTACAAACCAAAGAAGACTCAATATAAACAAACTAAAACTGTGACTGTGCTGGAATTTCACATTTTAAAGAGAAATATCAGAATATCTCTGTTTTCCACCATGAGCTGAGGTCTTTACACATTTATAATGTGCCCTGCTGAAAAAAAAAAAAACTCTTCCACTGGGGACTGAGATGGCTGGTGTGGAGAGGTAAGCCTTCCCTAGACCAGAGCAGTATGTACAGAGGTGGACAATATGCCCTCTGCTCCAGGGGACTGGCCACTGGCATAAAAAACATGAATAATTAATATAACTTGTATGATTAATTAGTATAGGTATCAGTGATACACTTTAAAATTTGTAAATATTCAATAATATTAAGCTAATTATTAAAATATGCATACATTAATTTAAAAAGGAGAGGGTAAAAATAATCTAATATCTGCTTCTTTAACAGCACAGCTTTCTCTTTCAGTCTGAAAAACATCTTCACACTATGAAAACACTGATTCACTGTGTGATCTCTGTAGCCCTCGGAGCAAGTGGAGCTGCGAATAATCTGGTCCGCGTGGTTTGGATTATTAATAGTTTTCTTTTTCGTATAGACGTCTGTGACAGTAGTTTTTCACTGTGCTGATGGTTTATGTGCATCATATTCATTGTTCTGTTAGTGTAAGTAAACGTCTTCACCACTGTCATTTTACTCTGCCGCCCCACCTCTTGCTCACTGTTGATGTCCAGGTAAAGAGAGTTTGTGCCTGTAAACACAGCACCCCCTCTGTCCAAAACATGTATTGTGATTTATTCAACATTTCTACTGATTTGAATATTTGAATCAAATTTCAACCGGCTCACGGTGAATCATTACTTCCCTAGTTAGCATGCTAAAGACTGGAAAAATATGGCAGCAACAACATTTTAGAGCGAAATTTGATATTAGGTTGCCCCAAAAAAATACAAAATTTAAATATTATTAATGTTATAATATAATAATTTGTGTAGGCATGGGACAATAACCAATACCGTGGTTTGGAAAAATAATTTGTTCTGTTCTTTTATTAAATTGTGTCTGTGTTTTGATCCAGCTGCAATGATGGAACTCATTATTATTTAGTGTACACAGTGTCTGTAAAAAAAGAGGAAACAAATGAGTAAAATTTGCATATATATTAATATACAAGTAGAATGTGGCAACTCATTAGTTAATTCATAGCATAAGATACTTTTTTATAGTCTTAAAATGCTCTATTGTAAATAAAATGTGACAGAATTGATATTTTTGTATATCAAGGGCTGCTAGACCATCTAAAAAAATGATTTTTTTAAATGTATTTGTACCTGGTAAAAGCCAGTTTGTTCACTACATGGTGCACACTCAACTTTTTTTAACGGTTAAAGGCTTTTGTGGAAAAAATTGGCCTTTAGGAAGTCATTCAAAGAAAGTCATACTGTATGTCCATTGAGAGGAATGGGGGATTGTGAATAAATGAGTGCATTGGTTGTGTGTGAGTTGCTGTGAATTGGCTGTCGGCTCTGCAGCGGTAGTGTTACACACTAGGCGAGTGGGAAGAGTGTATGTTTTATAAACCTCTCACACATGGATTGTAGGGGCAGGACTACTGGTATAAAAGTGATAAATGGCCGTTAAGAGAGGCTATAGAGGCAGGTGAAGCTCTGCGCCACTAGACCAGCTCAAGTAAAAGAACAGTTGTAAATTAGCCGTTCGGGAAATGGCAAGCTTTTTCAATCACTGACCTTGACGTAGAACATCTCATGACATCGGTCCTCAGTGATTTGGCAGATGGTTAAATTGAGCAGCTGACTCATAACAAACTAAACCGCAGAAAGGAGGAGGCTGTTTCTCTCTTTCGCACACAGACACCCTTTCTGTTTTTTCAGTGTGAAACCCGTCTGAGTTAGCCTGTCATCTAGCGCTACTCATATGGGCAAGATTAGTTGTTTGATATTTAAATGAGATAAGCTGAATTGAACTTTTTTTTTTATTTTTATAAAACTGATTGATGGTGTTGTAAATATATACAAAATTCCTCAATGATCCTCAGAGAGGAACTTCCCTATGAGGTAATTTCCTCTGTTGCAAATACTAAACACATGTCTCCCATTTTACACATTCCAGCTCTTGACACTGAGTGAATTACACATCTCAGCCCCACACTTGCCTCATGATCTAATGTTTACACTTAGTTTCCATTTATTTTTTATTTCTATTTTTTATTGATTTGATTATACACTCACCGGCCACTTTATTAGGTACTCCTTTCTAGTACCGGGTTGGACCCTCTTTTGCCTTCAGAACTGTCATTATTCTTCACATAAATTGAACAAGGTACTGGAAATATCTCTTAGATTATGGTCCATTATGATATGATAGCCTCACACAGTTGCTGCAGATTTGTCAGCTGCACATTCATGAAGTGAATCTCCTGTTCCACCACATCCCAAAGGTGCTCTATTTGATTGAGTTCTGGTGACTGAGGAGGCCATTTGAGTACAGTGAACTCATTGTCATGTTCAAGAAACCAGTCTGAGATGATTCATGCTTTATGACGTGGTGCATTATCCTGCTGGAAGTAGCCATCAGAAGATGGAGAAACTGTGGTCATAAAGGGATGGACATGGTCAGCAACAATACTCAGGTAGGCTGTGGTGTTGACTCGATGCTCAATTGTGGGCCTAAAGTGTGCCAAGAAAATATCCCACACAATTACACCACCACCACCACCAGCCTGAACCGCTGATACAAGGCAGGATGGTTCCATGTTTTTTTGTTGTTGATGTCAAATTCTGACCCTACCATTCAAATGTTGCAGCAGAAATCGAGACTCATCAGACCAGGCAACGTTTTTCCAATCTTCTATTGTCCAGTTTTGGTGAGTCTGTGTAAATTGTAGCTTTAGTTTACTGTTCTTAGCTGACAGGAGTGGCACTCTGTGTGGTCTTCTGCTGCTGTAGCCCATCTGCCTCAAGGTTGGACGTGTTGTGTGTTCAAAGATGCTCTTCTGCATACCTCGGTTGTAACGAGTGTTACTGTTGCCTTTCTATCAGTTGGAGCCAGTCTGGCCATTCTCCTATCACCTCTGGCATCATAAAGGCATTTGCGCTCACAGAACTGCCGCTCACTGGATATTTTCTCTTTTTCGGACCATTCTCTGTAAAGTTGTGCATGATAGTTGTGCGTGAAAATCTCAACAAATCAGCAGTTTCTGAAATACTCAGACCCGCCTGTCTGGCAACAACAACCATGAAGTCACTTAAATCACCTTTCTTACCCATTCTGATACTCGGTTTGAACTGCAGCAGATCGTCTTGACCATGTCATGCTTAAATGCATTGAGTTGCTGCCATGTGATTGGCTGATTAGAAATTTGCGTTAACGAGCCGGTGAGTGTAGGTCTAAAGTCTCTCTCTCATGCAGAGAAATGTGACTCTGTTCAGCTAATATTGTGACAGTAATATTTTAATATTACTGTCTTAATATTAGCAAACATTATCCAGAAACATGCTCTTTCAGTGAATTACAGTCTTAATGTTTTATAGGTTTTTAAAGAGAGAAACTGAGGACTGACCTGATGTGCGCACACACACACTCACACACGCACACACACACGCGCGCACACACACACGCACACACACACGGCTCTGTACACTGTCTCTGGCGTTAGATCAGACCACACACACACACACACACACACACACACACACACACACACACACACAGATTAAGTGTGTAAGACTTGTGTTAAGAAAAAAAAGAGGAACTTGCTCACCCTCTCTTGCTTTTTTTTACATGAATCTATTTATGTGTCTCTCCTAATCATGTGAGCGTAGAAGCTGCATTAAAAATATGTAGCATGAATCGACTGATAGAAATTGAAAGAAGGAAGAATTGATAAATGGAAAGATAGAGGGGTGGATTGAAAAAAATTAGATGCACATGTGATAGAAATGAGAAAAGACAGATAAACTGAAAAGGGGAAGGTGAGAAGGATAGATGTGAGTAAAAGTGAAAGGATGGATGATGAAGTTTAAAAAGAAAGAGAGGGAAATTGATAGTTGAATGGAAAGAGAAAGAAGGAGCAAATAAAAGTAAAAAGAGAGTGCAAACTGAAAAAAAAAATAAGGAGCATCAGATAGAAATAAAAAAGATAGATGGAAATATAAAAAAGAAAGCTTCTAAACTGGTGGATTAATTGAAAATCAGAAAGAAAATATAAGGAAATACAGATGGGTGAAAGAAAGAATTTATAGAATATTAATAGGAATGAACTGGAAAGGTGAATGTGTTGAAGAACTGACAGAAAGTTTGTATTGGAAGAAAGGAGGAGGTATGGATGAAGCCATGTTGGATGAGTAGAAAGAAGGTGGATAACATGATGAAAACTACCAATTCACTGGCTTCCTGTTAAGTCACTTATTGATTTTAAGACCTTGATGGTAACATATAAAGCAGTGCATGGGCTAGCATTTAACTACGTTTGTGATCTGGTAACTTTCGCCACCCGCAGTCTTCGTTCTTCATCTGGACTTATGCTGTATCAGCCATGCTGTACACTAAAGACCATGACTGCTTGACCTTTTTTTGTACTGTGCAATTTTATTATTCATATTTTATTCTTTTATTGTGGTGTTTTTACTGTTTTTTTTATTGTTCTGCTGTCTTACTGTTTGACTTGTATGCCTTGTAGCACTTTGGGTCTGAGAAAGAATAATAAAATTTATTATTTTTATTATTATTCATTAATTAATTTATTTTATTTTCGGCTTAGTCCCTTTATTAATCTGGGGTTGCCACAGCGGAATGAACCACCAACATATCCAGTATATGTTTTACGCAGCGGATGCCCTTTCAGCAAACTCCACACAGAAATGCCAACTGATTCAGCCGAGGCTCGAACCAGCGATCTTCTTGCTGTGGGGCGATTGTGCTACCCACTGTGCCACCATGACGGCCTATTATTATAATTATTATTATTATTATTATTATTATTATTATTATTATTATTATTATTATTATTATTATTATTATTATTCATTCATTCATTCATTCATTCATTTTCTTTCTTTTCCTCGTTTATTTATGCATTTGAGATGCATTTTGGGATCTTGATCTTTGTTCCAACAACCTGTAACCTGCAAAGATGGAAAAAAAGATATAAAACATTTTTATAGTTTAAAGTGATATACGCATTGTCTGGGTTGGTTTTGTATTACGCTACAGAAACCTTGTAATAAACTGCCAGTAAATTTCCTTTTAATTTATAGACTTTTTCCTCTCTATATTATTTCCTACACATTATATTATTTCAAAGTCACTTTTTTTAAACTGTAGAGTTGAATTTTCAACATCAAAAATCGACAGAGCAGAGATAAAAAAAAAACCCATAATGCAATTCCCAACCATAAATAAGCAGAAATAATCAACAGATATTTTTTTTACAGTGTGGCAGATTTAAAGATGGATATAGATCATTTCAATTGAGTGATGAACATTTCCTGCTTGTTGTCAAACTATTTCATATCTGCAACAAGATTTAATCATAGCAGCTATTATAGCATTATTTATCATTACGTGGAACCTTTTGGACTCTCAGAAGCTATGGAAATTTCAAATGTTAAACAGGAAATACGTCAAGACCATTGTTATGGTGTACATCCCTTAAAATGCTCTATAAAAGCAAAAAATGGATGGATGGATTGAAAAATGGAAAGAAGGAATTGATGGATGTAGGCAAAGGTGATAGGAAGTATTCATGTGATGATGGTTGGATTGATAAATAGATAAATATGTAAAAAGAAGGATAAATAAAGAGGGGAAAAGATGGATGGAATGATGCTAAGAAAGAAAACTGAATGTGAAGTGGATGAAAAATGATGATGATGATGGAAAGAACTGAAGAATGAATGGAAAAAAGGATGAATGATTGGAAAGAGAGGAAAGTATGGATTGCTGTATCAGTAAACAGCAATCAGACTCTCTCTGTGTGTAAATAGTTTGTTCTCTATGCAAATGTTCAGCTGATAGTGATTTGAGTTTATTTGAGACTTAGCCCAACATTTTTGCATATTGTCAACAATATCATAATAACACTACGTTTATTTGATTTCTTTTAAACCCTCTGCTCAATGTTTCTGTAAAGACCTTCATAATTCCCCCACTGATTGTTTACTTGCATTTTATCCACGCTGCCTGTTATAATGGGCTGGAATCAGATAAGAAAGAATTGTCGAAATGACAAACATGGATTATCAATAGCGCACAGCGATATTGATGTTTTCTTTCTCGGCAATTTGGAGACTCATACATGAGACCCAAGAACGGAATATTGTTACCTACACAACAATATTGGCTCAAACAGCCTGAAGAAGCCAGCAATCGTATATCTTTACCCAACAGCCTCAGCCAAATGTAATTTTCAAAAGCCAGATATTGTTTTTTGTTCATCACGTACCAGATGTTGGATCAAGTCAATTGTGTCAACTTTACGTTTTTATTTATTTATTCGTCTCTGTGGCTGGCTGGCTGTCTTTTGGAAGCGAGAGGCGATGTAAAATATGAGGTTTATCAAACTTTCAGCACTCAGCTCTTTTGATGAGCTTCAGCAATACATCACTGACATCTGCGAGCGGCTCGGCTGCACCGGCGCGAGCGGGAAAGGGAGCCATGCGTTTTTGAAAATGATTTATGCGAGGCAAAATAAATGACGCGGCGTGGCCGGCTTGTAAAGTGCAGCCATTGAATGGAAGCATAGCGAATTAACAGCTCTGCTGCACTTCTTTCTTTATTCCTGCTGGACACAAGCATTCGCCATGAGCTCAACATTTCCACTCCTCACGTGTACTGAAGTGTCCACTACTGGAAAGCTGAGAACGGAGACAGGAAGTTCTGACAACTCCCCCGCTTTCATTTTAGAGAAAAAATACATTCCACTTTAATTGTCAGTCAGTGAATGCGCGAGTAAATAATATATGAGATAATTTTGTTCCATTGAAACCGAATTCAGCAGAACGCTGCACTGTGGTTATTTAACGTTTCAGACAAGGTCTGTTGCTCCCTGGTGTTTTATTATTATCATAATTCATTAGATTTAAACTGTTTGCTGATTATGATCAGTCTTATAGATGAACAGCCATCATATATACTGCACTCTTGGTTTGCTGTGTGAAGATACACAATCCTGCCAGGCTGAATTATTGATTTATTTAAGCTGTAATTTAATTAGACAAATAGCTTTCTTATTTAGTAACAGTTAGCAGTAGTAATATTCAGTTATGCTCACACTAAAATAATGTTAGATACTGTAGATTATGCAAAAATGAAAATGTCTTTACACTCATGTGCATCAACTTTTATGTTTTTTTTTGTCTTCTGTTAAACATAAGACTAAATATTCTGAAACCAGCAGCCATTGACTTCCATAGTATTTCTTTTCTTTACTGTAAAACCCAACAGTCAACTTTATTAAATGAAATGAGTGTAGTTAACTCAAAATTGACTAAAAGTTAATTCTACTCATTTGAAAAGAGTTTCGAACTCAGTGTTAAAGGTAATGAGTTAATTAAATACCTCATTACTTCAACTTAAATGGAGTAAGTTCACAGTACTTGTATAGATTAGTTTTTTAACTCAAATGGTTTGTAGCAATCTGTTTCCTCAAACGGTGTGAGTTGCCTTAACTTATTGGGTTTTACAGTACTCAGTTGGTTTGAGTTCTCTTCATTTATTGGGTTTTACTGTGCTCAAATTGTTTCATTTATGGAGTTCAGACTGCATGATTTTCAAAGTAGTTGCATCACAGATGTTTTCATACTGCATGACTATCTAGGGTTTCGTCGCTGCTTTATTTAAACTACAAGATAGATTGGCGACAGAGGGTTTCACACTGCACGACTTTAAAATAGGAAGAATCTCTGACAACCTTGCCCAAACTATGTCTCACAACCAAACACAGACGAGAAGTGACATGGAAACAATGCGAGGTCACATAGAATATCTTTTGTTATTAACTACATAATGAGAAAGAGGCCTTTAGTGGGGTAGAAAATTTACTTACTTTGCTCAGCTGGGTTTGAAGGGAATTAGCAATTTCCCTTGAACTTTTTCTTTTTTGACCCTGTTGTGGTATTGCTCAGATGAAACGTCAAACAGACACGGGTGCTCCTGCCAAATTTACACTAGCTTTTCCACAATTTTTGGGTGCAAATAAACTGAAAATAAGCATTAAGCATTCACTTTTAATTTCTCCCCCAACCTCCTGCTGGCCTGCAGGTACCCACACTGCTGCTCTGTCATTGGCTGTAGGTAATCAGCGGTGTTATTTTCAATCAGATCACATTTCACACGACATGATATTTAGTACATGACGGGTGTCGGCGACTCATTGGTGATTCTCTCAGATCGCATCTTTGATAGTTCACTGTGTGATTGTTACTCATGTGAACAAGCACATATTTACCTGGGATTTCAGGACTTTGTCAGCAATTTCTCAAAACCTGTCAGCGAAAATCATGCAGTCTGAACTCGGCATTACTCAAATGAATTAAGTTCACAGTACTATCAGATATATATCTTATATTCACATATAAGAGTCAAGATTTTAATGTTAATGTATTTTCTAATATAAACTAAGTATGGACAATCTTGTAGAGCATTTATTTATTATAATTCAACATTTACTAATGCATTGATATGATTATTAGGATTTTTTGAATAATTATGATAACATTACTTTATGCAGTTCAAATGAACTAACAATAAACAACTTTTTTTTTATTAACTAACGTTAACATGAACAAAGTTTAATATATATTGTAATAAATGTATTGTTTGTTGTCTGTTCATGTTATAAAATAAATTAACTATCATTTACTAATAGACCATTATTTAAAAGTTCTACTTTTAAAGTAGTTTTCTTTTATTTTATTTTTAGGTTACCTCAGTTAACACAGAATTATGGGACTGGGGACATAATTTAATAAAAAAAATCAAGTATACTTTTTAAAAAATATGAAATTAACACTAAATCAATGTTATTTTTAGTATGTGTCTGTGAGAAGGTTTTGTTGGGTGGGCATTTATTTGATGGAGTTGTGAATCTGTGTTTTGGACAGGTATGGATGAGAGGACGAGCCAAGCATCATGGGCCTCAGGTGGCCAGTCCAGTCCGTCCTATGAGTCCTCCAGGGTAAGACTGGTCTTGCTTCACCTCACTGCACTTCACTTGCCACACACACACACACACACACACACACACACACACACACACACACACGAAAACTCACCAGATAAAGTGAAGACTCTAGTAAGGTTCTTTTCCATTACACCAGTTCAGATTTCTGTTCTCAGAACTTGCTTGTTCACTGGCTATACACTACCTGACAAAAGTCTTGTCGCCTATCCAAGTTTTAGGAACAACAAATAATAACTTGACTTCTAGTTGATCATTTGGTATCAGAAGTGGCTTATATGAAAGACAAAGGTCTCTAGATTACGCTTATTTGACCAAAATAAAATATGATCATGTCTTGATTTTTTATGATTTCATTAGGACAGTAAGGTCTGACTTTGCTGAGACAAAAGTCTTGTCACTGAACAGAAATAATGTCCAGTATAGAATATAAAGTCATGCTGCAGTGGAAAAATAATGAATATTGTGTATGACTCCCATGAGCTTGGAGGACTGCATCCATACATCTCTGCAATGCCTCAAATCATTTAATAATAAAGTCATCTGGAATGACAAAGAAAACAATCTTGCAGGACTCCCAGAGTTCATCAAGAGTCTTTGGAATTATCTTCAATGCCTCCTCCTTCATCTTACACCAAACATGCTCAATAATGTTCATGTCTGGTGACTGGACTGGCCAATCCTGGAGCACCTTGACCTTCTTTGCTTTCAGGAACTTTGATGTGTAGGCTGAAGTATGAAAAGGAGTGCTATGCTGCTGAAGAATTTTTTCTCTCCTGTGGTTTGTAATGTAATGGGCAGCACAAATGTCTTGATACCCCAGGCTTTTAATGTTGCCATCCACTCTGCAGATCTTTTGCACACTCTCATACTGAATATAACCCCAAACCATGATATTTCCTTCACTAAAATTGACTGATTTCTGTGAGAATTTTGGGTCCATGCG
Organism: Danio tinwini; assembly: GCA_903798205.1. Taxonomy (NCBI): domain Eukaryota; kingdom Metazoa; phylum Chordata; class Actinopteri; order Cypriniformes; family Danionidae; genus Danio; species Danio tinwini. The sequence goes on from CAIGQZ010033024.1 coordinate 3,925,322, forward strand.
GGTTCCAGTAGGTCTTCTGCAGTATTTGTGATGATTGGGATGCAGTTCAACAGATGATTAATCAGAAAAATCCACCTTCTGACACTTTTCCAAATGATCAATTAGAAGTCAAGTTATTATTTGTTGCTCTTACAACTGGAATCGACAACAGAACTTTTGTCAGACAGTGTATATTAACATAAAGTCACTGTTGATTTGATTATATATAACCTTCCTTGCAAATGAGAAAGAAATCTCTTGTGATATTTTTGGGCTGCAATTATATGATAAAAAATTATGCAAAAAAGTTATGATGTGAAAAAGTATTGCTATTTGAAGTAATTGATTGCTTTCTAATGTATTTTAACATTTTAATAATTTCTCTTGTTGACAACATCTCCTTTTTTCATTGTCACATGATGCTTCAAAATCCAAATATGCTGGTTTGGTGATTATGGACTTTTTCATATCTCTGTGCTGAAAACAGTAGTACTGCTTTGTGTAAACCATGTAGTTAAAAAACACACACACACACATATATTTAAATAATAGAATGTATAAAATTAGGCAGCATGGTGGCTCAATGGTTGGCACTGTCGCCTCACAGCAAGAAGGCCGCTTGTTCGAGTCCCGGCTGGTTAGTTGGCATTTCTGTGTGGAGTTTGCATGTTCTCCCCATGTTGGCGTAGGTTTCCTCCGGATGCTCTGGTTTCCCCCACAGTCCAAAGACATGCGCTATAGGTGAATTGAATAAACTAAATTGGCCGTAGCGTATGAGTGTGTGTATGATTATGGGATGTGACTGGAAGAGCATCTGCTGAGTAAAACATATGCCGGAATAGTTGGTGTTTCATTTCACTGTGGCGACCTCTGAAATAGAGACTAAGTTGAAGGAAAATGAATGAATGAATGTTCAAAAATTTAAAAACACTTGGAATCGGTGTATGTACATTAACTTTTGATCACTTTAATGCACTCCTGCTAAATAAATGGAATAACTTGTATTTAAAAAGTCTGAATGACCTCAATCATTTTATCCCCTAAATTCTCAACCTTTTAAATGGTAGAGAATTTAATGATAATGCATAAGGTCACAAGGTGCTTACATTTTCATTTTGTTTGGAAATTTATAATGAACTAGCTTATAGAAATGTGTAGTGTAATTGTTATTACAATTTTGGTAAATTTTCTATTATAAATCTTATCACAAATCTAAAACTTCACAAACTTATTACAAAACATTATTCTAATTCTTATTACAAAACTAAAGCATCTCACAGTGAGGGGGTAGGAACTTACAGATTCAGTAAATGGCAGTTTTTTTATATCTAATGACATGTCAATATTGACAGGAATCCACTCATAACTAAGTTATTGTGTTTCCTCCCCCATTTCCTAAGAGACATTTAGCAAAAAGCTTTTCTCAAATGTTTATTTTTGACTACTAAGAAGTATTACGAGCAGCTGTTCTGCTCAACGAACACAGTAAAGAAAATATCCTAGTTTTTTTCCTCCAACGCAAAAAAAAAAGGATATGTTATTGTTTTTTCCGCTTTGTTAGAAGAGACAGATGAAAGTACACATGCAGCCTACTTGACGTTGTGATTATATTAGTAGCGTTACAGACAAATAACAAATTGTATACGCTTCTTCCAGGCTTGCCGTGTTTGAATGAACACAGTTGGTGCAGGAAGCATTGACATACCATAAACCCAGATTGATTTTCATGCATGCAAATGAAATCCACCTCATCCTAGAAAAAAGAAAGAAATAAGCAGTGGTTGTGATTTTTATTTTACAATCAGACATATAGTATGGAGTGTGAGGATCTCTCGCTTCCTATTTGTTTGTTTTGTCTTTTCCACGGTGGTGTGTTCAGGGTGCCCTGTATGAATTTCATTTCATGTCAATCTCCTGTCACTTCCTATCAGAAATCAGTCAAATGTCAGAGGCTCTCACACCACATTGTCTTGTTTATTTCCGATGCCCTTCCCCTCCGCACTTCTACAGGCGATGGCTATGCCGCCGGCCTGATTTGAATTATAAGAAGGAGACGCATGTGATATCTTTGCTCTAGGTGAATGGAAATTAGTGCTTGTGACATTGCTGGGGATAGGATCAGCAGACAGCTGTTTGCACCTCCGTACAGTGTACACTCACACATGTGCATCAGATAAACAAAATCAAAGTGTTTAACTGGACTGAAACTCTGTGTGTGTGTGTGTGTGTGTGTGTGTGTGTGTGTGTGTGTGTGTGTGCATGTGTGTGTGTGTGTGTGCGTGTGCGTGTGCGTGTGTGTGTGTGTGCGCACTTGGATTTCCTTAAAAAAAAGATTAAACATATTTGTCACTTCTGAACCATTTGGCTTGTAATGTAATTTATAATGATCAAATTCTTGAGAAAATAAATCAGCACTTATTTGTATTAATGACCATTTTTTACCATTTATATCTGGTGATGAGTCTAAAAGCTTCATTGTATATTTGAGGCTAAGGAATGGTAAAATCTTATCTAAGCTGCAGTTTGATGCTGTTAAGATTGAGTTAGTTTAATATTTTTATTATAAACGGTGCACTTTAATCAAGACTGATTTTATGATTTTTCTTTTACTATTTAATCATCCAGCAAAAAAGAAACATGTTATATTGTCGCACCTTATTTTAAGGTACAATTAACCAGCGATGGGTATAACGGCGCTATAAATAAACAGCGTTACTAAATGGCGAGATTTTTTCAGTAATGAGTAATCAAGTGAATTACTGTTTCCCCCGTTACAATGGCATAGCCATTACTGACAATAGAATGATCGTTATTATATCTGAGAACACTGAAGCGGTTTTAATGCGAGCAGTACAGTGTTAATTTTGACAGCAAATTTTGATTTGGTTTTAGACTTAATCTTTTAAAAGACACCTCTCATCCTGCGTCTACTGTGGATCAGTTACTTTTTTTAAGTGTGTGTGTGTGTGTGTGTGTGTGTGTGTGTGTGCGTGTGTGTGTGTGTGTGTGTGTGTGTGTGTGAGCGCGCGCGCATCATGCATCACACATCACACATCAAGATTAATTCTGATTGGATATTTTCCAAAAAAACGTCTCTCAATCACATTCTCGTCTCGTTTTTATTAGTCAACGAAAATGTCAGTATGTTTTCATTATAGTTGTCGTCAACAACACTTAATTTTTATTTAGTTTTCGTCTAGTTTTTGTCTGTAGAAACTTGTTTATGACGAAATTATGACGAAAACTTTTTCGTCAACGAAATTAACACTGCAGCGTCTCTCTCAGCCATAGGACCTCTCTCTCTGGGGTTGGGTGTGTGTGTTCGGGGCTGGGGTGGGACACACCCCAGTGATGTGACCAGTGATGATGATTGGTGTGTCTGTGAATGTGGTGTAACTGAGAACGTGATGATTGGCTAATATAGAGTACATTTCCGTTTGCCAATCAGAAGTAGAGTAGTGCTGGTGTTTGCACACAAGCACGCACAGTCAATCGCACACATCAACGACCAGGAGTTAGAATGATGGCAAATCCAACAAGTTCAAAGGTAGTTTTTGTAAACTGGAAAAATAAGCACTACTTCACAACATTAAAGTAGTGTAGATTAGTGTACAATGTTTTTATGACATTTTTTTTTTACTTTTCCTGGTATTTAGTTACTTGTATAATTATGTAACTCAGTTACTAGCTCAGTTCTCTATTTGTGAGAAGTAACTATAACTAATTACTCTTTTAAAGGAAAAGTGCCCAACACTGGCTATTAACAAACTTTTAACTAAACTCAATAAACCACTAATGTGCATCTTATTAATAGTTAGTAAGGTAAAAATTGGGTTTAGGTATTGGGTAGGATTGGCAATGTAGAATAAGATCAACATTTATTTAAGTACTAATAAATAAATATACCAATATCTTATCAATCTCTTATTAATAGGTAAAAAGCCAGTATTTAATAGTGGGAATTGGTGCTTAAACTAAAGTGTCACTGTGATATTTGTTATACTGTTAGTATATCAGGGTTTGTAAGATTATTTTAAAGGAATGTGTATTTTAATTTGGCAAAAATGGAGTAAACTGATTTAGAATGACAGATAAATTCAAACATTTTAATGTTACAGATACATTAATTTAACGTAGAATTCAAATTCAGTTCATTTATATAAATAATTTGTTAAAATAATAATTTAAGAAATGTTGTTAAATGAATGTTTTCTGAAGGATCATGTGTTCATCCAAAAGAATTAGAAAATCGAGCAGACCCATTCATTTGAGAGGTGGCACATGTAATGGAAGGAACGTGTTAAATCACTACATTATATAGTGGACATTCTGAACTGTTTAAGATCAGCCTTTGCAGATTGATTTAATTTGCTTTTTATATGAGTTTGGATGTCAGGAGCACTCAGACCACCACTGTTGTTTTACTTGGAAATTTGTAAAAAATCTAAATGTGTAATGATTGTGTGCCGGGCAACGCAACAAGGAATTTTTGTTTAGTTACAGCCAAGGTCAAATGAAAGGAAGAAAAGCACTGTAAAAAAATAATATTCTGCAATCACAGCCGCTCCTATCCTGACAGGATTAGATTTCTCAGAGGACCTCAGAGTTAGACGAAAACCAGCAGGTAATTTGCTCCATCGTTTTTACAGAGTAAGAAAAACACAGACGTCTTCAATTCCGACACAATTAAAGTCACATAGTCTGTGTATGAAATGGTTATATCGTTTGAAGGCGAGAATACTCTATACAATGTTTTGCCCAAATTTTTTGCATGGATATTATTTACATTAGACTTAAAACTGATCATATAACGTGAAACATGGTTAATTTTTTTTGTAAGTTAAATTAACATAAAACATATGTTGTCATGACTTACTGATTATATATATATATATAT
>CAIGQZ010033024.1:3930297-3947556 GCA_903798205.1 Danio tinwini
TACCATTTTAAAACGTGAACACATTTACAAGTGTTAAACAGGGCTTGGAGAAATTCCCAAAAAAATGAAAAAATGTATTCTGAGACATTGAGAATCAACCATCAATTCCAAAGTTTGCAATTGGGTCTACAAAAGGAATCAACTCTTTTCAATTTCATTCATTCATTCATTTTTCTTCGGCTTAGTCTCTATTTCTGGGGGCACAGCAGAATGGACCACCAACTATTCCAGCATATGTTTTATGAAGAGGATGCCTTTGCAGCCACAACCCAGTACTGGGAAACACTCATTCACACATGCACTCATACACTACGGCCTATTTATAGTTCTTAATTCTTCAATTCATCTAAACCGCATGTCTTTGGACTTTGGGGGGAATCGGAGCACCTGGAGGAAATCCACACCAACACAGGGAGAACATGCAAAATCTACACAAAAATGTCTCCTGGCTCTGCCGGGACTTAAACCAGCGACCTTCTTGCTGTGGGGCAACAGTACTAACCAGTGAACCACTGTTTCGCCCATTCTTTTCAGTTTAAAAGAACTGATTAATAATTCAACATTCTTTTGCTAATCAGATTCATTCCCTTCAATGAATTGGTTCAAATAACCATATCTGTGGTCCACTTACCATTCCTTTAATTTCAAATAGCTAGTTATGGTATATCATGCTGAAATATCCAAATAAAAGACTATGTAAATGTTTACTGCTGATTATTACCTTTAAATTGCTTGTTAATGGTGTTTATCTAACTTTTATCTTAATTCTGCACCTGTCGTGATGCACACATTGATACTACACAATATTTTTGTTTAAGGCTTCACCATTTTGAAAAAACTGACTTTGCCATATATTACTATGCTATATGAATATAATTTCACAATACAGTATACAGTATTGGGGTACAGAAATTCAACAATCAAATGTAAAATAACATGTTCTGAACTGTGGTTCCAGGTTAATTATAATCCCAACTTGATATTGTAAATTCTGTGATGTGACTATTGCAGATTCGCACCTTGTGATATCAATGCTGAAATGATACATTGTGCAGACCTATTTTTGTTGTACATGCCTTATAAACATTACAGCATGACATGATGAAATTGAATTATAGTTCACAACAGAGGATTTTAAGCTCCACTATGAATACATAAAAAAATAGCAAATGTTATTCTATGTTAATCTTATTTTTGTTGTAAATAAAGTGATTTAGTATAAAATACTGCTAAAATCCTGCCATTGCTATAGCAAAAAGTCGACACACATCTGAATGACACACTGCAAACGGGACTTTTAACTCAAAATCATAAGTAATTGACAAAATACACTTTATTTGAAAGTATATTACCCACAGACATCACCTTTTTGGAATTGAATTGAATTGAATAAACTGCCCTCTTATAAACTGCACATATTTCTGTGTATAGTTTGCTGTTTCTATTTGATAGTTGTGTACATTAATTTTAGATGCAATATGTTAGAGCAGTATGCATTGCTGTAAAGGTTGTGTGCTTGATTGAGCTTCTAGCTTACTTGCTATTGGCAGGGTTTAAGACTAAAGAATCGTAACAGCAGTAAAGAATCAATTCTCACAATCGAGTCCATTGATTCCATAATGTTGAATCAGAATCCTAAAATTTTGTAATCGAACAGCCCTACTGTTAAAACAAACTTCTTGTTATTAATGGCATCACAGCAGCGTCCATTGGTCATGGCCGACAACAAAGTTAGGAGGTCCTTGTTGGAGGTTTGATCTTATCGTGAGAATCTAGCACACTCTTTTGTGGTTAAAAAAGCCACAAGAGCTTCAACAGAGCTACAGCCGGTTTGCTGTGAAGTACTCGCTAAAGATTTAATCAGCGTCTTCATCCATCACATTACTTTTTCACAGCCTTGTTGCACTCAGATCTCCTATCAGATATCTAATAGAGGCTATGTCTTTTCTGTATTTTTCTGTTACCTGCAAAGAACACTGGATCCTATCGACTAACATTTCATTTGTTCTCTCGCACGGAAATTGTGAAGCATTTTAAACAGGATTTTTTTTCCTTCAGAAGAGCGACTCTCTGGCTGTGTTCTGCCTCTCTGTACGCGTGTGATTAGTGGACTGTGAACAGACTGGAGCCCCAGCTAGCTGACCTTGGCCCACAGCCAGGCATCACATCCTGGGCAGCCGTGGCTTCAGGCCTCCCATCTGACAGCCCAAGTCGCATGCACCACCTCTGCAGTGCACCCTGCTGTCCCACAGTGCCTCGCTCCCGTCCATCACGCCACTATCACCCGTCCCCAATGCCTTTAAACGAGACCAGGGCGTTCACCTGGGAAGCCAAGGAGCATCTGAGAGATGTTTTCTGCAAACGCAGTGCTGGTTTGCATGCTAAAGCAGCTGCGTGGACGGTATTTAAACCAGTCTAACCATTCACCGGTGACAGCTAGAACATGCACAACAAACCCTTCATTCAGAGATCATGAGACAGTGGTGATTGATGATCTATTGGTCTCACAGATCTATTCATCTTCATATCCACTGTCCTTTTCTGACACTCCGGCAGCTGTCACTGGGCGGCCTTAAAAGACCAGGGAGGACAATACAAATGATAAAGAGGTTAAAGGGGGAGTTCAACATTTAAAATGCTGTCATCATTCACTTTTGAACCTATAAGCACGTTTCAGCTTCCTCAGGAACAATTGCGGTTGTTCTTAGCACTTACCTTAGATGTAATATGCTTAATGTGCTAATATACATAAAAAAAAGCCTCAAGTCGATCGGTTTACAATATAAAGCGAAGCAGACTTGAATTTAGGACTGGGTGTTATGACAGTATAAGTCATGTCAATAATATAAAGAAAACATACATGGATTAGAACATTTCAATTATGACAACAAGCAAACAAGTATAAAATATTTGTGCTAATTGATAGGCCTATCATGTAACATGTATTTTTTATTGGACGAAATATTGCACCAAAATATATTGCGATAAATGATAATATTGTCATTTTAAAACCATTTTATGCCACTCATTATATAATGCCAGAAAGACTGTAGAATTACAATGCAAGTGCACTCTTCCAATTTGAACACATCATATTTTATTTTTAAGAATGTTTCATGTAATTATAGTCATTTTAACAGTTTTAAAATCAAACATTGGTATCAGATTGTGAAAACGCATATCCTTAACAAATAAATAATAATACATGTTAACAAAAAAGGTGAAGACACCAACATGAAAATATACTAAAGTAATTAAAAGTAATTACAACAGTGTTTTTTTTTAAACCATACTGACACTGACACCTCCAATAGAGAGAGAGGTTGTGCATCAATTAAAATGTTGCTAGAATTGTTTTTTTTATATATATGGGCAATGTATATATTGCATCACCAAAAATGATTAAGTGTCCATGTGTTGTGCGATTAGTTGGATTATTGATTATTGTGACAGGCCTACTAATTGACACACATTTAACACAATTTCTTACTACGTGTTAAAACTTAATTCTAGTATTGCGATAAATAACTACATTGTTAAATATCGTTATCGTAATATAAAATATCTGACGTCTAATACTGTGAAAAATTATATTGGTCTGCTTGGTTTGCATGGATAAACTTTTAGTGCTCTATTTTAACGTTCTAGGTGTATGGCGAAAAAACATTAAGGGCGTGTTCGAATAAACTTTTGCTATTTTAAGAATGGAAAATTATGCTCTGCGCCGTGGAGCATGGTCTTACAGGGTTGTGCTTATTCTCTTAATGAGTTATTGGTGTGTTTTGAGCATAATGTGCATTAAACCTATTAGAGTCTCATCTCCCGTTCCTGTCTGTTGCGCCAGGGCGCATTTGCTATTTACATGGCGGACTTTGTAAGAGGAAAAACTGAATGCTTCAGTGAGGAAACAGTTAAACAGACCATCTGTGCAAGGATAAAGAACAAGCCTCCTCCATTCGGCCACTTTACTTTCTCTTTTCTTTACTTTTACTCTTTACTTTACTGCTTTACTTTCGTGGATAAGGAAACTGTGTTGTACACTCCACTGAAGACATCCATTAGCCTACATAATTAACTTAGTTTGTTAAGTGCAATGATTTGGTTCAAAACTATTTCTAAATTCAGTTCTGATTTCCAGCAAACGAATAAATGAACAATAATAACGAAGTGTGGTCAAAAACCATGAGTTATATCCAAGCACATGTCCTATTCTTTTCCCCATATGGTTCAAAACCCGACAGGTGGACAAATCTAAGCTTGTTTTTAAATAAAACAAATATAAATATGCATATAATAAATATGATACTGCTATTGAAAAAAGCCCCCTGAGGTGAAGAGTGCATGAAGGCCGTGGTTTTTGTACCACTATGTAGTAAATAATAATTTTTGTTACATTTTAATCCTTTAATTTTGTTTTCATATGTAAAAATATTTGTGTATTGCTGTACATTCTGTGTGTATTAAGCAATGTGTAAGCATTTTGGACTCGCATAGGCGTATACCTAACATGCTCTGCTCTGGACTTTAGACCTGCTTTTAGCTGGTTTGTGGTGTGGTCTATTTCAGTTACTCAAAATAGCAACACACCAACAATGCACCTTAACACACCTCCTTTCTGGACAAACACACCCATGAGTCCACAGAGTGGCGCAAATGGATTTGCTATTTAAGCAACGTGGTGCAAAACATGAAAATTAGGGTTGTACTGGTCTGAAAATAGCAACAAATAGCGCCATACATGTCTTGCGCCTTATTGTGCCGGGTGTATGATAGGGCCCAGAGAGTCTTAAATGTTTTGTGGACATTGACTTTCACTGGACACACAATTCTTTCAGGTTTCATTTAAAATATCTTCATTTGTGTTCCTAAGATAAACAAAAGGGTCTTTTGTGTTGTGTATGTAACTGATTCCAGAATCAGTTTTTGGGTGAACTATCCCTTTAATTGTATTTCTGCATGCATCTGTGAGCTATCCTTCTGTCAAAAAGCTTACTAAATCATGCTTACCAAATTGCTGGGGAGGACGGTGCAGTTCGGAGGCTTGTTTTCACTTGCCATCCCCCCTCCCACTGTGTCTCTTCAGGGGAGAAGCTATTAGTCAGGCAGTTCATAGTGTTATTAACACAAACGGCAGGGACACGATAGGGAACCTCTCCATATCGATTCTGCCCCGCACAACACTCCACCGCCTTTGAAATTACTCAATCGCCTTTCGTTTGGAAAACAGGAGTAGAAAAAAAGAAGAAAATTGCAGATTTTAATTGTCCGGGATGTATATATTTTTGAAAGCAGAGAAGGAAAAGCTCACAGTAATGGACAGCCGGCAGCTGTAGGCCCCTCAGGAGAGAGTTAATATGGTTTGGGGGACACATTTGACTGTAGCGCCAGGCGGATTTTCACCGGCTCCAGGATTAACACAGCCACAGAGTATCCTTTATTGGGGGGGGACTCCGAGTTTTAAAGGCCCACACTGTGACCGATATTTAGACCTAAGCCCCCCAAAGCTGATAACGGTCATGAAAGGGCAGACCTCAGCTGCCGAGAAGAGAGAACCCGACTTATTTTTTCTACTTTTTAAGTACAAGCAGGCTTTCAGCATAAAGACGTGATCTGTGTCAAGCTCTAGCAAACACGTCACTTCATCAGTTTTATGTCATTTTGGATGCATCGTACCACTATTTTGCATGCATAAATCCTCAGCAGTGCTAGCAGTTTATTTTAACAGTGCACACAGCATGAAATTCTGATCATGAATGAAGAGATAGTCAAACAAAACCAAAACATTGCCTAGTAACCGCATTTACAATCATGCTAGAAACTTCAAGCTGCATTTTTTCTAAAGATGCTAATTGTGACGGATCTTAATAATAAGCAAAACACAACGCAAGCTATACTCCAATAGTCAGTATTGCTTAGAGATCTAAGGAAAGTAATGTCTGAATTGCTATCAGATCCCAGTGTGCTAACATTAAAGGGAATGAGGCGAAAAAAAATGTTAATGTGACGTGAATTTTGTTGATAAATGCAAATCGCTCATTTTCTGTTGTTGTTTGTGCCTCATTAACTTTATTACAATTACACAATCCCAGCACAAGCGCTGTCATCTCTTCTGGGCTTTTGTTTGCCCTTTTAATGAAATTCATCAAAGACTTTGAAGAAAGTGTTTTTTAATGAGGAGAGTAGAGAAGTATTGATCGTTTCAGGGGACAGTTGACCAGTCGTGCTCCCCTCTTTTCCCCCAGTAATTAGAAGAGTGTCATAGCACTCAATTAGCAGGTCCGGCTAATAATGTGTTTAATGCTGTGATCTCTTTTCCCCAGGGGTTTGGAGACTCTCATTATGCTGATCACTTGAGTGACAGTCGATTAGTGTCCCATGAAGGATTGTCCCCAACACCTTTCATGAGCGCCAGCATAATGGGTGAGTATCCAAGGTGATTTTGACCCTGTCTCTCTTTCGCACCCATCTTTCTGTCATCAATCCATTTACCAATGTGTGGACCGATCAGGCACTTCTTCCCTCATAAGCCAGTCACCACAGGAAGTGATAGAAATGGGTGAGGGTGTTTGTGCATTTTTTTATACTGCATATATGTGTGTATGCAGTTTATGTTATGCTAAAATACTGTACATAAAAAACTCATTTAGATATGAATGTTTGTTGAAAGACGTCAAGAATTATTGATCAGTAATATTGTGAGATGTTATTTCGATTAATATTACTATTTAATTTTTTTTAATCAGTTTGTTTCAAGTAAATACAAAAGTAAAGTTTAAGTTTCAGCATCATTACTTAATGGCCCATTTCCACTGAGTAGTGCAGTATGGTACAGTTTGTGTCGGTACAGGTCACCTTTATCAGGCTTGCGTTTTCACTATTTACTATTGGTACCCTTTTAGTGGGTGTGGTGTACGACAGAAAGTTTCAGTCAATGTCATTCTCGCTCGAGGAAATGTCAAAGTAAAGCTGTATAGGTCATTCACATATCATATGAGAAGCACTTCTCACGAAACAGAGGCTTTATATATAAATAAATACTTGTGTATAAATGTTTTTTATTAACCTTTCTATTAACATGATTTGATTATAACTGCAGATCAATGATCTGAATGCAAAATAGCCTACTGTAAGGTCTGCATTTATATAAAATAAATAAATAAATGCAACATATATGAACACATACAGCCCCTTACAGTCTCCGATATGTTACCAATTACAGAAAAACTACACACAGCATACATTTAGTCCCTATTTGGCTTCAAAACCAACACGCAAAATATAGCTCACAGTCAGTGCAAACCTCTCATCTGTATCTTTAATCTTCACCAGCACATGTAACCTCTGTTACAAAGTAATTCCGTCATTCAGAGTTCATAATAGTCCAAAAGGTAATAATAATAGTTAAACATGGCAGTTTGTTCATCTTTTAGGTTGCTGAAACAATCATTTGCTCCTTTGTTTTGTCAGGCTTCTCTTTAGTTTTTTCGCGATTCACTCTCACGTTTGTCCATTTCTGAAAGGATCAGATGTCGGAAGCACTTCAATAAGCATGCGCACATTATTATTGTCAGCTTAAGGAGTTCGTTATTTCAACTATAGACACGCACGCAAGTGCAAGCTAGCTCTGGAGAAAGTAAAACCACTCGCACTTTTAGATGGCCTCGTAAAACAAAAACAGGACACGGTAGATTCTGCTCTTCTTCGTGGCTTTGTGGCTGTTTATCAAGACAACTACAAGGTTTATTTAAGCTCGGGTCGACCATGGCTCATTATTATATGTATATAGTATTACGATGTAATGTCTTTGCTGTTTATTTAAAAATGGCGGATCCTTTATTTTCATTCTTCTGGTTTGTGTACTCTAGTGACGTTTTTCTGTTCAGCTGTGCTTCTAGCTCCGCCTTTTGGTACTCTTTGTTGTGCTAGGTACCCTTTGCTTTTTGGTACCTTTTGACAGTGGAAACGGCTATAAAAGCACGCAGAACTAAACATTACCATACCACTAGTGAAAACGGGCCATAAGTGTATCTATTTTTTAAACATATGTTGACACATTTTAAATCTATTTACTCTCATTTTTGCTGCATTAGTTTATTTAATATCAATTTAGTAAAGTAATACATATAAAGGTAATTATTAGCCAATTTTTATATGGTAACTTCTGTAAATATATATTTAAATTAGTATCGTTATGTGAAAATAACAATCCTGAGATGAGATGGACATGAAAGTCATGCTGTTCAGTGAGTAAGTCAGGATTAGTAACCACTGATTCACTGAAGAACTTGATAGAATGATTCACACACATTTGTCACAGTATTTTTCATACATTTGTTAATTAGTCCTTTGTTCACGAATTGACTGTAACAAGTAATATTACATGAATCAAATTAATTAGCATGTTATATGATCGTATATTGAATATACACACACATATGTTAGGCTTTTTTCTTCTATCACATCTGTCCCTAACTTCCGAGTCTTCCTGTGGTGTGACTGTCTTCAGGAGTTGACCCTCCCCCAGGGTGGAAGTCACACCATCAGTACAGTTTTCCATCACAAAAGACTGTCTTCTAGCAAGCAGAAAAGCCAGCGGCTTGTTCCAGTGGCACGCTGCATTTTTTGCAGAGGAAAGTGAGAAAGGAAGGGAAGGAAGGGAGAAAGCGAAAGAGAGAGAAAATGAGGGGTTTTATGGGTGGTAGTGAAACAAACAGATGGGCCAAAGATCATTTTACACACACACACAAACCCCCTCAGCCACGGGCTCTCTCAAATCTCTCTCGTCTTTCCGATAGAGGTGTGCGAAACTCTGCTAAACTCGCTCCACTTCCTCTTTTGCTTCCAAAAATGTTTCAGATAATTTTCCATCGGTATCAGTTTGTGAGTTTGTGCTTGTTTGGCCCCTTGTTTTGTTTGCTGACTCCACAGACACAAAGCATAATACACATTATTCAGCATCAAGATGACGTGCAGTGCAGATTCTGGAAATTGCACACGCTCATTTCTGTTGTGTAATTTTGGAACATGTTGATGTTGTGGATAATTTTATCATTGTGAAGCGAATGTTTTACTGCACATATTGCTGCTGCGTCTGCAAGGAGTTACACCAATATTTCACAGCACCTTTTCCTTTTTAATCTCAAGGGTGTCAGACATTTTCATGACAGTCAAGGATGGTATGCCTTATTTCTTTTATAAAAGTTCAAAAGAAGACAACGATTTAAGCACCTTTAGTGGGATGCTCTTAGATATTTATCGGGCTTAATGGCTCGATTGGGGTCACAATAGGCTAGTTATCCCTTCAACGTGATTGATGGATGTTGTTAGAATTGAGGTCTCTGTGTCTGCCGCTATTGTGATGTGCATGCACATGACAGCTTTATGGGCTGCTGAACCCCGCTTCTTTGTAGCATCACCCTGGAGACCGGTTGCCATGTAAGGTGGCAAGTTTTACGGATGGGTGCTGCTGCACGAAGCCCACCGAAACGAAATGTTATCTCTCTGCCAATTGATCTGCGCTCGCGTGCATGCGTGCAGAGGTAGGGAGGATGTTTGGTTTTCCTCTGTCCTGTTGATGCATCACTAATTATGCCTATAAGTAGCAAAATATGGAAATGATCTGGAACAATGATGTGTCAGGGAATTAGGCAATCTGATTGCACGGCTAAATTGCCTGCGCTATCTTGCTGGGATTGGACGAGAAGACTGAGTCTTATCAAATTGAATTTCAGCAGTAATATCTGGGATTTACATGGAATTACCCATTCCGGAGCAACCTCATTAAATCATCTCTGAAAGGTTATTACTCACCAATGAAAAAGGCAGAGCTGGAATGTGAATGTAATACAATTAAGCATTACCATCACACAAATGGCATTTCTGAGGGAACCCTGGCCCTATGAGTTACTCGTGGGTTTATGTGACCCATATTTTGGTTTCCTGCATGTGCCGTTTAAAAACAGAGCCGTGGTAATCTAAGTGGATTATCTCAAGACAAATCCTCGCGGTCTGCAGTTTCTTGAAAGAAATAGCGATCGTAGGCTGCCGCTTGTTTGTTTACCTTTTCAGACTGCTCGTGCCTGATAAAACCTTCTCGACACATGAAACAAAACGTAGCTTCATTTCAACGATATAATCGTGTAACCTTGTTTGTGCCAGTACTAAGAAAGGCCTCCGATTTGCTTTTATAAACCATTATCCCATTAAGCGGTTTAATTTGAATGCTTCATTTAGTAGTCTTAAATATGCCTGTGGGGGCTGCATGTGTTGACCTGGTTCCACGCGCTCTCTAAGTGAAGTATGACATGTTGAGAGCAGCTTGGGGTTACCTGGGGTCAGCTATTGTGTATGATAATGAACTTGTTTCAGTTTATAGAGCTAGGCAGATGGCTGGTAATGACTGTTTATTTGACATAACATTTTAATTAGAGTAACCGCTGCTTGTTCTGAATAATGGAGATCCATTTTAAAGGTCAACACTGCTGCGTTTGTAATGGATTTGAGCTTGTGTAGAACTAGATGTTGGAAGCAGAGTTGGATGCGTGTCCGCCTTTTCTGTGCATTTCCTTTGAGCTTTGTGTTTGAATGGATAGTTCTTTCACTTTGTTGCATCATCTTCCTATATGGTGCATTTAGACTCTAGGGACGGGTGTGTGTGTGTGTGTGTGTGTGTGTGTGTGTGTGTGTGTGTGTGTGCTTGAAGAAACTCATGGGAGTGTCAGTGTCAGTGTCAAGGTCAGAGGTCAGTCAGTCTGCGGCGCACGTGCCGGCGCCCTGGTCCAATCCTCTTACCCAGCATGCTCCTTGCTTCTCGGTCTGCACGTGGCACTCACACTGTGGCTAAAACCTTTCTGCGTTGTACACAATCCTCTGATGTGGCAGTGGATGACACGGAGTGATGAATAATCACACATTTTGTCTGATATGACGCTATGAATGTGACGTTATGAAAATGTCATATCATTATTATAGTGACCATAATTATCACGATTATCAATATTAACTTGGTTTTGAAAAAATTACCTAAAATTTACAAAATATATGTCTCACACATATATTTAGGCATGGGACGACAACTGTTTTCAAGGTATTCCGTGATTTGGAAAAGTCAGGGTTTTAAAAGGGCCAACATTTTTTGCTTTAAATGTTCCTACGGTATATTTTTTTTAAGAAACAACAAGTATCTCCAGCAGAAATGATACCCAAAGATGCTGTTTTAAGTAGTAAAGAAATCTGTGTTTTTGACCCTAATGAAGGCAGCAGAACTCAATCATTCATTTGAATTATTTAGCCTGACATGTTTACTGCTCCAAAATGTTAAATGTTTCTCAAAATAAAATATATTGTGTTCAAAGGGGAACAAGTTTTAGTTTTTAACTCAGACATTTAAAAAGAATATATTTTAGAGAAGTAATCACAATACTGTGAAACTGTGATATTTTTATCTAAGGTTATCATACCCTCAGAATCTTATATCGGCCAATGCCTTCATGCTGTTGTGGTAAACAGCCTAAACATTGATGCTTTTTGGATTTGTTTACTTGATTTACTTCATTGATTGATTTATATGATTTCATGTACATAATTGTTAATAGGTATTTTTTTGTTAAACCTGAAAAACTACTTCACAGTGATCTACGTTTACATAGTTTTCACAAAATTGCAGAAAGCTGATTCATAAAAACAAAGTTGTTTGATGTGATGAAAATATAAAATTGCAATTTGATTTCCAAGTTCGTCAATCTTCAGCTCTGTATTATCAGTAGTGTGCAGGACACTTTAAATGAAGCAAATATAACGTACTTTAACTATCTACACTATACTTTAACTATCTACACTATAAACAAGAAGAACAAATAACATTTGAGATGAAGTGAAGTGCCTGAATTAAAATCCTAGAGGAAACACTGTATATATATATGCAGTTAACCAACATCTCTTGCTTCATCACCATAGTAACAAATTTATTATGATGATTTATTATTATTCATTATTTATATAGGGCTGTGATGGTAATGAATTTTTTTACTGTAGTAATGAAGCAAGAAATCTGTATGTTGGTTAACTGCATATATATATATATATATATATATATATATATATATGTATACACACACACATACATACATACATACATACATACATACATACATACATACATTGGCCTATATTATTATTATTATTATTTGTATTGTAAAAATTGTAATCAACAAACCAGTTTGTGTTCATCTCCACTTTACTTCATCTCAAATGTTATTCATTCTTCTTGTTTATTTTGTAGATTACTGACCAACAAAAAACATATTAAAATTAAGACACAAATTGTACCAAACAAAATTTGTTCCAAAAATATATTTTCCAGACAAAAATATATTTATAGTGCATATTTTTGTATGTCCCCATCCTCTACACAACTGTGCAGTGTTTGTTTCGATTCAGGGGAAATAAGGATTTAATTAATGCTCCACTATAGGCCTAACAAACCTCTGTCATATATAATGGTTACACTTTTTTATAAACTTATTTATACAAAATTATTATAGGCTATATATATAGGAAGTCTATATATAACTAAATAAGTCTGTATATATGACTCTCTGTATAAATATGCATTTGCATTGCAGCTTTTTGCAATTAGCTAATCATAATGTTACAGAGTTTACTATGAAATAATAATCAATTACAGTTTTATTATGAAATAAAACTGTTAATAAAAATATTATGAATTACAATGAAAATTTGAAATGATAATACTAACCATACAAAATGACAGTGGTTTACCTTGAAACCATTAATCATGACAACACTAATATAAATTCAGACCTGCAAAGCATAAAATATTTGCGTTTCATTTTCAGAAGCCTAAGCATAATTTATACCACAATTAAACCCTATAATAAATTTGCAATAGCATCGATCAGCCAACTGTAAAGCAAAGCCTGTGCGTGTGTCCACTTGTAATGTGAGGCTGGAGCGTGTTGCATAATGATGACTCTGTGTTGAAGTTTGAAGCAATATTTAATAAGGCTTAATGCAGCTTTAGATTAAGCAGAAATCTGCATGCACATAGAGAATCCTGCTTCTTCAGCGCAGCCAGTATTTACTGGTCAAACAGATTACCATCACAAAAGACAAATTAGTTTAGTACTTTGTTGACATTCCAAACTCTGTGGGTAACAGTTGGCACAGACAGAGCTGGCCTGGCTTTGACTTGATGAAACGCTCTACAACAAAACACGCTACATGAGTTTTAAATTGAATGCTCACGGGGAGAAATGCCACAATCAGTTGTACATGTGTTTTTATGTAAACTTCCTGAAATCTAAGGTGAAGCTTTGTTGCTCTTAAGCTCAGGGGAAGCTTATGATTTGTGTTCGATGGGAATAATGCACATGCGTGGTCTCAGGAAGCTGTGTTTCCTGGCAAAATGCTCACCTCCTCTGGTCTGTAAGGTCACGCTCATTTCCAGTGAAGCTTTTCCCCCACCAAATGCAATGTTCATACATGTTCATCAAACCAACTCCATGGAAATCTGCAGAATTAGAAAGCACATTATTCAGAAAGTTACATTTAGATTTGTCCATTTGGCAGTCACCTTTATCAAGGCACAAATTCACATTTGATCGGTTCTTGCTTTTCAAAGGCTCAAACTCTTGACCATTTTGAGGCACAATAAAGCTCTTCATCATCTTGAGTTCATGTGCATTTTACTTTTTTGTGATGAAGGTTGTTTATTTTTAGAAAAAAATGACAATTTTCAGTTCAACCAAAACCATTGTCTAATTGGGAATGTAGGAATTCACTGTCATATGAATGACATTTAAACTAGCAGACATAGACTAAAACCCACAGAGTCTTTAAAGTTGGCTTGAAATGGAAATACTTGTATTTAGGGCTGCAGGATATTGGAAAAATCTGACATTGCAATATTTTGTTTTGCTGTGATATGTGTTGCAATATGAATATAATATCACCAGATGATTTGAATAGCTCTATTTGGGAAGATTTTATTCATTTAGATCAACAGGGATAATTAAATTATTTTCTATGCAGTGCATCAGCATAAAATACAATAAATTACAAGCACCTCTAAATATGAAGAGCAAAAAATAAATAGTGCTTTATGGTTTTCTGGAGAGTGTAAAAGCCATCAAGTGCAATGAAACATAAAATAACATGATCATCATTGTATAAATAATTTTTAAAAATTATAATAGCTTTAACTTTTCATTTTTATTACACAATCTAATTTTGCAATGTGGCAATTGCAGCTACACACATTGCAATTTCGATTGTTAAACGATATATTGTTCAGCCCTACTTGTAATTATTTTGAACCTTAACTATTTTGTACAGTAAATACATTTGAATGATTTTTTTCTGGACTACATACTAATAAATATCACAAACTGTTGTTCTTGTGAAGCAAATCTAAAGGCATGTGTTGGATGTATCTAATCATTAAGGCCCTGTTTTTTTCTAGTGTTAACCTGAGTTTTCAGTGATTTGATCACAAGTTGTCAGTTGTCACACGCATTATTGTTTCCACCTGTTTCCAACTATCCATTAAAGGGATAGTTCACCTAAAGCTAAAAACATCATTTACTCATCCTTCACTTTTCACAAACATTTTTATGTTTCTTTCTTTTGTTGAACCCAAAAGTAGATATTTTAAATAATGATTGAAACCTGCAACCATTCATTTTCATGGTATTTTTTTTACTTCTATGGAAGTTGATGGTTGCAGGTTTCTAACATTCTTCAAATTATCTTATTTTGTGTTCAACAAGAAAAAAGAAACTCATAGCACTTGAGTCTGAGTAAATAGTAAGTACATATATTTTTTTGAGTAAATCTATTTAAGATGCATCCAGATTTTTCTCTTGTGACCCCTTGTGTTTGTATTTCACTTACAGCCTTCAATTTTACAGTATTTTTGTTTTCGCATCACTTTTGTAATAACAATCCTATGTTACATAGCTTACGAGCAAGTGGGAAAGCAAGCAAATAAAAAAGATGTGGATGACAACTACAATTGTGATCAGGATCTGCATTCAAAAAAAATGAAAACGATTTTTGATGCTTGTTCAAACTACTTATTTAACAACACAACTCTTTTTGGGACAACTTAATTGTTTCATGTTCAATTCACTTCGATTTGTTAAGTTAACTTAATTGATTTGTGTTGGGACAACATGAATTTGCATTGGAACCCAACATTATTTACAGTGTGTGTGGCTTGGTACAACGCAGTGAAGTAATACCTTGTTTTGGTGTGATTTCTTAACTCGTCCTATACAAACACGGGTTAGATCATTAGGCAGAAACTAAATGGTCAGTTAAAGGGTCAGTTCAATGATAAATGAAAATTTACTCACCCTCAATTGGAGTTTCTTTATTCTGTTGAACACCTGAAAACATGTAACCACTTCCATAGTAGAAACAACTAATGCTATGGAAGTCAGTGGTTTACAGGTTTACAGATTTCCTCAAAATATCTTCTTTTGTGTTCAACAGAAAAAAGAAAGTCAAACAGCTTTGGAACCGGTGAAGGGTGAGTAAATGATGACCGCATTTTCATTTTTTGGTGAACTATTCCTTTAAGGTTATATGAATGTACTAATCGACTAGTCGAATTTAATGATCTGCCGTGTGACGCTTTTTGATTGACGTCGACTAGTTGTGCTGCGCAGGTCACATGGTTTGACCTGAACTACATGACCGCTTTACACACAAAGGTGGTTCACTGTATGAAACAGTCCTTGGATTATTTAAAGTAATTTAAAAAAAATATATTTTCTTATGTCAATGTCAAAGATTCATGTAAACTTTAAATTGATGGCAGTTAGGTCGCTCCATGCAAATACCCCAGAGCAGATGATAGCCAATCATGTTTACGCAGCGTAAGAGAAGTCATTTGATTGGCTGTTGTCGTCTGCGAAGCAAAGATGCTGTGTCATATTTTGTGAATGAACCATGAAGCGTGCAGCCGCCGAGGTGTGGCAAACTTTATAGCGTGTTTGAACATCATCCCCGGTGAGCGTGGTGAAGATGTGCAGAGAGCAGGTGTCTGATAACCACGATGAGCAGTAACCGGAAAAAAACGCCCAACTTGAGCAGGATTTTAAGCAGCTTTCTTGCGTGCACCATCATAATGGTGAAATATGCATCTGAGCAAGTTTCTGACAGTGTAATAAGGCTTAACGTTATAGCCTAGCCTTTGTCTTTCCTGTGTTATTTTGTTATGAAATAACTTCACATGAATCTGTGTGCTGACGACATACGCATTACTTCTGCACTAAAATATGTCATTGCTACATTGATACATTACCTGCAGTGATCAATGTGTTGACTGCATATATTTAGTAGTAAAATTAGCCAGCGCTAATGCTGCATTATTAATGAAAAAAAAGAGTTGACAGTGCTTATATTTTTCACTAAAATTAGTCATTGGTAATGTAGCTGTCAAATAGCATGTATATATTTTTTTTGCAAATAAATCGCAAATTGTGGGACGTTGCAAAATATTTGCATCATGTGTTTTATTGATGACGTCACTAGCGACTAGTTGACATCGACTCGACTTTGATCACATAAAAGTCGACTTTCAAAAATCTAGTCAGTCAACCCCTATTGACCACATTCACACTATGAAGGCTATCTAATACCTCTGAAAGTAGTTAAAAGTGGACAAACTCAAAACATTTTAGAACTTCTTTGTCTATACCCCTACTATTTATATATATAAATAACGCTATTTATCATTGTTCACGAAAAAGAATCCTAATGCCAAGTAAGAACAGGCCGTTAGTCATCTTAAACCCTGTCTTGTCTTTATAATCAAAAGTAAGCTCACATTCACATCTGCATTCATTCAATCGATGCATGGCTAGTACTGGGATATATCACAACACAGAAGAAATGTTGCTACTTCCATGATGTCAAACCTTTAAATCCCTCCAAATAAGTATAAACATGTAGAAAAAACTCATCAGTGATCTTTAGTGCTAAGCTACTTTTCATAATGACCTTCCTTTACCCTTAACAAGTCAAGCGCCCTCCTGCTGTGATTACATTCATCTTTAGCATTTGTCTTCTTTTACCTTTGATTTTCTTTCTCTCATAACACCTCCTGTTTTATTTCAAGATGACATTGATTGGATATTTGACTTCACACACTCTGAGATGAAAGTTTGAGAAGAGAGAGAGAGAAAGAGAGAGAGAGAGAGAGAGAGAGAGAGAGAGAGAGAGAGAGAGAGA
>CAIGQZ010033024.1:3947566-3958330 GCA_903798205.1 Danio tinwini
AGAGAGAGAGAGAGAGAGAGAGAGAGAGAGAGAGAGAGAGAGAGAGAGCAAGATCAGGACACTGAAGTTACACTCTCATTGTGGAATTCTGGATTTCTGCTTTCAGTCACACTGATGGCTGAGCATCAAAGAGAAGACACAAGATATTACAAGGACATTTCCGGACTTCCTCGTATCAGAGAACTTCTCTTTTTGCCATTCCATTCCTCCGCAGGGCACTCATGAAAGATTTCAGCTGGTTTAGATTAGTTCGTTTTATGTAATTACCATAAGTGAGTGTGTATTAGTGTGTGTGTGCGTATGTGTGTGTGTGTGTTGAGCATGTGTCTGTGTGCTTGTCACTCGCCAGCATTTCGGTCCATGTGTCTGTCTATATTTTTAACAATGCTGACTGGCCTGTGGATACACTCACGTTCCTGTGGCCTGCCGCACATCCTCTCTGTTCTATTAAATATAATCTGCTTATTATTAGCAGCATCAACGCTTGCGCGCACACATATACGCACACACTCTCAGCTCTGCTCACTACTAAAGTGATTCAGTGAGACTTGGCCTTCTGTACAATCTTTTTTTAGCTGTGTTTGTCAGAGCTGATCTCAGAAGACGCATCTAGAAATTGCACCCGTGGATAAAATCTATTAGTTGGCTTAATGTAAACCGGGAGCTTGTGTTCCTCACCTGGGACATTCAGAAGGTTCACCAACGCTCCCTCAGGTCAAGTCTTTTTTTATTTTCTCCTGTCTCACCCCCAGAGAAGATGATTGTGGCTGCTTTGCGACCTGTAACCCTAGTGGTTCCTCTCACGGAAGCGATATAGAAGAAGAAATCAGTAGATATTGCTAATGTTTTCTTGATGACAGAAAGCAAAGTTGAAAGGCTTCTTAAATTCTCACACTGTGCTAGCGATATATACAACAGTTAAATGTTCGGTTTTGCCCAATTTCATATCATTTTATTTATCTGTGTGTTATTTTTTGATTCAAGAGGAATTTTTTTTAAAGGTTTTGGAAAAAATCTCGTAGTCACCAAGAAAAAAAAAACAGACATATTGTCAAATGTCATATCCTTAAAAACAAACTGACCTCAGACTTTTGATTGGTGGTGTACAGTGCTCAGCATATACTGGGAGTGCAGAATTATTAGGCAAATGAGTAGTTTGACCACATCATCCTCTTTATGCATGTTGTCTTATTCCAAGCTGTATAGGCTGAAAGCCTACTACTAATTAAGCATATTAGGTGATGTGCATTTCTGTAATAAGAAGGGGTGTGGTCTAATGACATCAACACCCTATATCAGGTGTGCATAATTATTAGGCAACTTCCTTTCCTTTGGCAAAATAGGTCAAAAGAAGGACTTGACAGGCTCTGAAAAGTCAAAAATGGTGAGATATCTTGCAGAGGGATGCAGCACTCTTAAAATTGTCAAGCTTCTGAAGCGTCATCATCGAACAATCAAGCGTTTCATTCAAAATAGTCAACAGGGTCGCAAGAAGCATGTGGGAAAACCAAGGCGCAAAATAACTGCCCATGAGCTGAGAAAAGTCAAGCGTGCAGCTGCCAAGATGCCACTTGCCACCAGTTTTGCCACATTTCAGAGCTGCAACATCACTGGAGTGCCCAAAAGCACAAGATGTGCAATACTCAGAGACATGGCCAAGGTAAGAAAGGCTGAAAAACGACCACCACTGAACAAGACACACAAGCTGAAACGTCAAGACTGGGCCAAGAAATATCTCAAGACTGATTTTTTTAAGGTTTTATGGACTGATGAAATGAGAGTGAGTCTTGATGGGCCAGATGGATGGGCCCGTGGCTGGATCGGTAAAGGGCAGAGAGCTCCGGTCCGATTTAGACGCCAGCAAGGTGGAGGTGGAGTACTGGTTTGGGCTGGTATCATCAAAGATGAGCTTGTGGGGCCTTTTCGGGTTGAGGATGGAGTCAAGCTCAACTCCCAGTCCTACTGCCAGTTTCTGGAAGACACCTTCTTCAAGCAGTGGTACAGGAAGAAGTCTGCATCCTTCAAGAAAAACATGACTTTCATGCAGGACAATGCTCCATCACACACGTCCAAGTACTCCACAGCGTGGCTGGCAAGAAAGGGTATAAAAGAAGAAAAAATAATGCCATGACCTCCTTGTTCACCTGATCTGAACCCCATAGAGAACCTGTGGTCCATCATCAAATGTGAGATTTACAAGGAAGGAAAACAGTACACCTCTCTGAACAGTGTCTGGGAGGCTGTGGTTGCTGCTGCACGCAATGTTGATGGTGAACAGATCAAAACACTGACAGAATCCATGGATGGCAGGCTTTTGAGTGTCCTTGCAAAGAAAGGTGGCTATATTGGTCACTGATTTGTTTTTGTTTTGTTTTTGAATGTCAGAAATGTATATTTGTGAATGTTGAGATGTTATATTGGTTTCACTGGTGAAAATAAATAATTTAAATGGGAATATATTTGTTTTTTGTTAAGTTGCCTAATAATTATGCACAGTAATAGTCACCTGCACAGACAGATATCCTCCTACAATAGCTAAAACTAAAAACAAACTAAAAACTACTTCCAAAAATATTCAGCTTTGATATTGAGTTTTTTGGGTTCATTGAGAACATGGTTGTTGTTCAATAATAAAATTAATCCTCAAAAATACAACTTGCCTAATAATTCTGCACTCCCTGTATACTGTAAGTACACCTCTCACAAATCTCTCTTTGAAAATAATATTTTCTATAAGACGATTTACAATATTATATTTGTGCAAATATATTGTGTAAGTCTGGAGCTTATCTAACAAAATAACTTGAAAATTATTGTATGTTAGGAAAAATATAAAATTAAAATTATAAAAACTAAAAAGAGCAATCTTCAAGAGAAACAAAAAAAAGATATAACATTTTGTTGAAATTTTGTGTAATGTAATTTTTTTGTGCAATATTTTGCTAACTTTTTATGTATTACCTTTCTATTACGGCGTCACAGAGGCGCAGTGAGTAGTACGATCGCCTCACTGCAAGAAGGTCGCTGGTTCGAGCCCCGGCTTGGTCAGGTGGCATTTCTGTGTGGAGTTTGCATGTTCTCCTCGTGTTGGCGTGGATTTCCTCCGGGTGCTCTGGTTTCCCCCACAGTCCAAACACATGCGCTATAGGTGAATTGGATCATTTAAAATTGGCCGTAGTGTATGTGTGTGAATGAGTGTGTATGGGTGTTTCCCAGTCTTGGGTTGCAGCTGAAAGAGCATCCGCT
Source organism: Danio tinwini (assembly GCA_903798205.1). Classification (NCBI taxonomy): domain Eukaryota; kingdom Metazoa; phylum Chordata; class Actinopteri; order Cypriniformes; family Danionidae; genus Danio; species Danio tinwini. The sequence continues at coordinate 3,950,813 of CAIGQZ010033024.1, forward strand.
GTGTAAAACATATGCTGGATAAGTTGTCGGTTCATTCCGTTATGGCGACCCCTGATTAATAAAGGGACTAAGCCGAAAAGAAAATGAATAAATTATTCTTTCTTATAATTTTCTAATACTAAACATGTTCGGTGACTAAAATATTATTTTAACAAATATATCCTATTAATAAATCTGTTTTGGTCAACGCCAATAGCCTAGTGGTTAATGCGTCAACACATAGCACCAAGATGCTTACGGCGACCCGATTTCCAGCTCGAGGTCCGTTGCCGACCATTCCCTTATTTTTACTCCCCATACTTTCCCGTCTGTAAATGTCCACTGTCCTATCACAATAAAGTTGAAAACCCCTAAAAATAATTATTAATATAAATAAATAAATAAATAAATAAGAAAGAGAAATGGATACAAATATTTATGGAATTTATAAATTATTAATAGGATATAATACTCATTTATGCTTAGCACTGTATAAGTCAATTGTTGATGGATAAAGAGATCACTAAATATCGTCATAGTTCATCAGTCATATCAGATAGTGTAGAAGACTTGAGATTACAGACCTGGCTGGGTGATGCGGTGACGCAGTGGGTAGTGCCTCACAGGAAAAAGGTAGCTGGTTCGAGCTTCGGCTGGGTCAGTTGGCATTTCTGTGTGAAGTTTGCATTTTCTCCGTGTGTTTGTGTGGGTTTCTTCCGGGTGCTCCGGTTTCCCCCCACAAGTCGAAAGACATGCGCTATAAGTGAATTGGGAAAGCTAAAATTGTCCGTAGTGTATGTGTGTGAAACATATGCTGGATAAGTTGGCAGTTCATTCTGCTGTGGTGACCTCTGATTAATAAAGGGACTAAGCCAAAAATAAAATGAATGAATGAATAAACACTCTTATGTAATCTATAACAAATTTGTGAACCCATATCCTATTTTTCTTGTAGAACATTACAAGATAGTTGTGCTTACACTCTAAAAAATGCAGGGTTGTTAAAAACTTATGGATTAAATATGGACAAACTTGACCATTGGGTTAAAAGGTGTTATTTAAATTTAATTGAAATATATAACCCTACCAACCTAAACAACCAGAACAGCCCGGCACAGAAACAGTTTCTTCCCTCGGGCAATCAATCTCATGAACACTTGATAGTAATTGTGAAACAAACATCACTACTTTTTATATGCATATACACTTATTTAACAACATACTTTACATGCCAGTTTGCACATAACAGCTAGATATATAAGGTTATATAGTAATATACATACATTTGTCAGTTTGTATATTTGCATTCACTACCTACTTCTATTTTTAAATATATTTATTATCAGTTTTTTTGTTATTCTGTTGCACAGTAGAAGCTCTGTCACAAAAACAAATTCCTTGTACGTGTGAACATACCTGGCGATAAAGCTCTTTCTGCTTCTGAATTTTTAATTTGTTGATATCTGACCCAATGTTGGGTTATGAGAACCCAATATTTTTAGGCTGTTAATTAATTTGTAGAGTCAATGATTTAAGTTTTTTAGTGGTTTTTTTTGTGCCAAAATGGTTATATTATTAGTTGTGTTCCTGTTTGAATCTTTTTGAATGAGTTTCAAGATAATCTCATTTATTTAATGCAAAGATTTGTAAAAACTGCAGTGAAACGTTAAACTGGCCCGTTTCCATTATTTTTACAGTTGAATTGAAAATGATTAGGCCAACTGTTAATTTTTTCTTCTTTCAAAATATTTTCCAATTAATATTTAACAGACCAAGGACATGTTCACAGTATTTGCAGTCATATTTATTTTAGTCTGGCTTAAATAAAAGCAGTTTTTAATAAAAATAATAATTTTAAGATCAATATTATTAGCCCCTTAGGAAATTTTTGGATTGTCTACAGAACAAACCAGTGTTATCCAATAACATGCCTATTTACCCTAATTTGCTAACATAATACATTTGTTAGGTCTTTAAATTGCACTTTAAACTGAATACTAGTATCTTGCAGAATATGTAGAGAAAAAATATGCAGTCACCATGACAAAGACAAAAAAACTGGTTATTAAAACTTTTATGCTTAAAAATGTGTTTAAAATCCTCTCACCATTAAACAATGCTCTATTAAACAAGAATTAAAGTTGCACAGTTGGGTAAATAATTTTGACCTCAACTGTATACTCATATACAGCTCTATATGTTTTGTCTGCATGCTTGGAGTAGCGCATTGTTTTTGAGTGCCACACAGGTGGTTTGCAGTCATTTAATCTCTCTCAGCGCTCTTACAGCATGCATGTGCAAAATAATTGCGGAACGGCACACTAATTTCTGAAATTTGCATCCCAACTTTTTGCCTGCAGTGCATTTGGTGTTAGAGTGGCGCTCCTGCGCATGCCGCGCCGTTAAATGAATTCTCCATGCATAAGAGAATTGTTCTCATCTGTTTCTCATCTCCTTTGATGAAACCTAATGGCTTTCCAGGAAATGAAATTATGCAGTCATTTAGTGACAATGCAAAGTGTGCAGAGCATTTTGTACCTTGTGCGTGTTTGTGTGCGTGTGTGTGCATGTGTGTGCGTGTGTGTGTGTGTGTGTGTGTGTGTGTGTGTGTGTGTGTGTGTGTGTGTGTGTGTGTGTGTGTGCACAAGAGGAGCAGCACAGAGATGCCAAGATGCATCTTGCAATTCTTTTGTTCAGCCAAGGGAAAGAAAAAAAAAGATTTGTGTCCCAGTGCTCGGCTTATCTGTACGTATCGCGTACTGCTTGTGATTTATTTATTTATTTGCTTTTTAATTATTCCTTAAGGCAGGGAGCTGTACGCTGTGTTCTGGCTGCGTGGTGTATAGCGGTGGAGGCAGGTGTGTGTGTATGCGCATGTGTGTGTGGGCCCTCTGAGGGCCGCTCCTCTGGCTGCCACTCTGATTGTGACCAGGTGCTGCTCAGGTGCATGATCCCGTAGAGCAGCTACACAGAACAGCAGGGCCGCAGGTGCAGTGGAGAACGATATCTCTCTTTCTCTTTCTCTCTCTCTCTCTCTCTCTCTCTCTCTCTCTCTCTCTCTCTCCACCTTCTCCCTCTTTACCTCCATTTTATCCTCCTCCTGCCTGTCACTCATTTACTCTCTAATGCACTCTCTGTCTCTAATGCATGTCTGTCTTCCTCCAAACCCTCCAATTATGTCATCATGACTCTCCATGTCGTTTCACTTGCAATAGCGCTCCGAAGTTTGGGTCAGAAAATACAGTACAATCAATGAAAGTAAACATGGTAGAATTGTGAAATATTATTACTATTTAAAATATTAAACACAAGGGCAACACTTATTTTACACAGGGCTATGTATTTTTGGATATTGATTTTGTTTTGTTTTTTTTTAATAATAAAACCTTCATTTACAAACTGCATGATGTGATTACTTGTTATCTGTGACTAATATTGAAATTAGTTTGATGATCTGAAATATTAAAGTGTGATGAACATGCAAAAATCTGTGAAAAGGGAAAAAAAAATTCACACCACTGTATTTAAATGTATAGTCAAGCCTGAAATTATTCATGCTTATTCATCATACATATTTAATTATTCATTATTTATATATACAGTGGGTACAGGAAGTATTCAGACACCCATACATTTTTAACTCTTTGCTATATTGCAGCCATTTGCTAAAATCATTTAAGTTCATTTTCTCCTCATGAATGCACACACAGCACCCCATATTGACAGAAAAACACAAAATTATTGACATCTTTGCAGATGTATTAAAAAAGAAAAGATGAAATATCACATGGTCCTAAGTATTCAGACCCTTTGCTGTGACACTCATATATTTGACCCATTACTTCTGATCATCTTGAGATGCCTTCATTTGAGTCCAGCTGTGTTTGATTATACTGACTGGACTTGATAAGGAAAACCACACATATAATATAACACCTTACAATGCATGTCAAAGCAAATGAGGTCAAAGGAACTGCCTGAAGAGCTCAGAGACAGAATTGTGGCAAGGCACGGATCTGGTCAAGGTTACAAAAGATTTCTGCTGCACTTAAGGTTCCTAAAAGCACAGTGGCCTCCATAATCCTTCAATGGAAGACGTTTGGGATGTCCAGAACCCTTCCTAGAGCTGTCCGTCTGGTCAAACTGAGCTATCGGTGAGAAAAGCCTTGGTGAAAGAGGTAAAGAAGATCCCAGAGATGCAATCGGGCGTTGGGAGGAAGTTGTAGAAAGTCAACCATCACTGCAGCCCTCCACCAGTCGAGGTTTTATGGCAGAGTGGCCCGACACATAAAAGTCTGCATGGAGTTTGCTAAAAACAACTGAAGGACTCTAAGATGGTGAGAAATAAGATTATCTGCACGGATGACATCAAGATATAACATTATGGCCTTAGTTCTAAGCAGTATGTGTGGAGAAAACCAGGCACTGTTTATCACCTGTCCAATACAGTCCCAACAGTGAAGCATGGTGATGGCAGCATCATTGTCTGAAGGTTTATTTAGCTGCAGGGACAGGATGACTGGTTGTAATCAAGGGAAAGATGGCAGCAAATACAGGGAGATCCTGGACAAAAACCTTCTCTAGAGTACTCAGGACCTCAGACTGGGCTGAAGGTTTACCTTACAACTAGACAAAGCACACAGCTAAAATAACAACAAAGTGGCTTCACAACAACTTTGTGACTGTTCTTGAATGGACCAGCCAGAGCCCTACTTAAATTAGGACCCAATTAAGTATCTCTAGAGAGACCTTAAAACGGCTGTCCACCAACGTTTACCATCCAACCTGACAGAACTGGAAAGGGTCTGCAAGGAGGAATGGCAGAGGATCTCCAAATCCAGGTGTGAAAACCTTGCATCTTTCCCAAAAAGACTCGTGGCTGTATTACACCAAAAGGGCTGCTTCTACTAGATACTGAGCAAAGGGTCTGAAGACTTAGGACCATGTGATATTTCTTTTTAATAAGTCTGCAAAAATGTCAACAATCTGTGTTTTTCTGTCAATATGCGGTGCTGTGTGGACATAAACGAGGGAAAAATGAACTTAAATGATTTTAGAAAATGGCTGCAATATAACAAAGCAAAAAATGTATGGGGGTCTGAATACTTCCTGTACCCACTTTATAAATAAATAAATAAAGTATTCAGACCCCCTTAATTTTTTCACTCTTTGTTATATTGCAGCCATTTGCTAAGGAAATAGATTAAATAGATATATATACATGTTTTAAATAATCTGACAAAATCTGTACTTTTTTAGTTTGACCTTTTTATCAGCTTTGTGTATTCCTGCTGAATAGAAGTAATAAAGACTAAAAAAGTCTCGCTGACAACAAAGGCTCAGAGATATTTTGAGATGCCACCTCAACACATGATGTTATCATTGTACTGTAAAAACTTTGAAGGCATTCATATTTGCGCATTTTTGGAAACTGCCAAGTTTTCAGTGTTGAGAAATAATAATACAGTCCGGTGCAGAAAGCAGGCATTTTTTAAATGTGCCAAAAACAGAAACAGACAAACAGCAGAATTGAAAGTTTTTGTTTTTGAAATGGTGGGAAAAAACTGACTATGTGTTAGCTTTAGCTAACCTGTGACTGTGCAAATCGTCTTTTGCCATTAAAAGCTGTCAGGGTGTTTTAAAAATAAAAATAAGAAGAGCAATTAAAAGTGTCTATTGGAATCTGGAATCTACTGTTAGAATTCATATAGTGATGCAAAAGGATCTTTGCCTTTTTTATGTTGGCCAGTGTTGCAGTTAAAACAAATACAGTGAATGAATTTTTTAGCAATGTGCGCACGCACAGAAAGCCAGCTATCATGCTACACATGATGCATGAATATTAACATTTTATTCAGCAACACCTTATTGCACTTAAAATGTCAAATACACACAGGTTTATTAAAAAACACACAGAAATCTGTTTAAAAGTTAATGTCTGTGAGCGTGAATACCTGGGAAAGAAATAATGTTTATATTAAATCTGTGTATTGCATAGACATTATTATAGTATCTATACTGCAGTCTGTGCTGTTAAAATAAATGAAATTATAAAAGAGAAACCAAATCATTGACTGCTCTTGACTGATTGATGTTACTACATTTATGAAAATATTTTTTAACTTAAATGCTGTGATCATTACTGATCTAATATCTATCTAGCATAATGTAAGGATGTGTTTTCTACACAGAAGTGCATTATTCACTGCTGTAAAGTTACATGACTGACTAATCGTATTTCTTATTGATAATTTGCCGTTCATCATGTTTGTTGTCAATTTTTAACTATCAATTTGATGTTTTGCTTTTTGGGGTGTAACGATACACCAATGCCATGGTTTGGTTCAGTTTACCTCGGTTTTCTGTGAGAGTATCGCGGTTTGACTGTAAGCGGTGTACCATGGTTTTCTAGTACTTTTTAAATATCGTTAAACCACATTCCCTATAAATAAACATGCTAGAAAGACATATTTGCAGTAAAACAGCGACAACACTTTAGCATCTCCTGCCATGATTTCAAATGCTATGTCAGGTTACGAGTTGGAAGTTGGAAATCCCTTTGCTTTTTTGCCCTGCATCTAGCTAATTCCGAATGCAACAACGTGTCCTTTGTGAGTGGCTCTTGTGAATTAGTCAAGGTTGTGAATCCTTAAACATGACATTTGAGCAGCCTCGACTTGAGCCACTCGCACACAGGAGTGTTTAAGATGCTGCGAGCGCTGTGTGCTGACACAGGCTCCGAGCAGACAGCTGTAGTGGTGTGGGAGTCTGGTGGCACTAGTGTGAAGTGTAGTGGATGTAGCTGGTCATTATGCAGAGCTCCAGGGTGCGCTTATCTGTTTCTGCGCTCAACCAAGCGTGAAGAGCCCAAGACGGCCTGAAAGACCACAAATCCCTCTCCTTCACTTCTTCTTCATCCATCGCCCCTCCTCCCTTCCCTCCATCCGTGCATCTATCCATCCACCCATCATCTGCCTTTGCCCCGGCTGCAGAGTCTTGGGCCCCGGTGTGCGGAGGGGGGCAGTCAGGCTGGGCAGCTGCAGAGATCAGCTGGGGCCTGGTGCGCTCATGTCTGCAGGGCTGTTCACTGAGGGCCAGCAGAGCTCAGAGCTGATAGAGCCCTGCTGATAGAGAGGTCCTGGAAGCCTGCTGTCACGGGCCACTGGGGGCGACCGAAATTAACGCCTGAGCTAATCTGTCTACAATGTGTCTGTGAGGGTCTAAAGAGTTCTGTTATCAAACACACAGAGGGAAAAAATCATGACAATGACAAAAAAAGGAAAATAAAAAAATATTAATTCCATACTGAAAGCGTAAGCCTGGAACATTTGCTGCACAATTGCTCAGCCACCTAAGCAAGCGTGTGACCCCTTTCTGTTCTGCTACTTGGGTAGTGTCTGCACTCAAAGCCAATACAATGTTATTGTACACACACACACACACACACACACACACACACACACACACACACACACACACACACACACACACACACACACACACACACACACACACACACACACACACACACACACACAC
>CAIGQZ010033024.1:3958340-3969758 GCA_903798205.1 Danio tinwini
CACACACACACACACACACACACACACACACACACACACACACACACACACACACACACACACACACACACATATACAGTATATATAAATATATATATATTTTCCTTTAATATTTTCAAACTAGTATGTAAACATTTTTTGCTGTTTAATAGTTTAAATAATTTTAAAGGGGTGGTCCACTAAGATATCATATTTTAAACTTTAGTTGATGTGTAATGTAGCTGTGTGAACATAAACAACATCTCTGAATGTAAGATGCTCAAAGCTCAATGCAAAGGGAGACATTGGCTTTTACAGAGTTAGCTTAGCAAAGCCTATAGCAAACAAAGTTTGGGGACTACAAAACAATACATTCGTGCTAGTGAGATCACAAATGCTTCAGGTTTCGCGCATACACCCTGCATAGTGAAGGGGCGTGGCCAAAGTTGCTGTAATGTTATAGCAGAGAAAGCTATTTCCATAGAGCTTCGTCTTTTTCTGTATTTGGGCTTCCAAGGGACACAACACAAAGAGAGAAGTGCTTACAGTTTAATTTTAATTATGTTCCTGAGAATTATAATAAAGATATAGCTAGCATTTGACAAAGGAGAATTTCCAGAATCTCTCCCAGTTCAGTGCTGCATTCGGCTAAAAGCTCCTCAAAGAACCATAATAGATGAAGCCGTGGATTGTAAGCCGCAGCCTGTAAGTGTTTTTATTTGCTAAAAGTGATCAAGTGTCTTGAACTTGCACAGTGTCTAGCATTAATGGTATGTTGTAGCAAGGACGTAAACAAGTATGTAAACAATGGGAAATGCTGTTTGGCATCACTAACAATTTAGCTACAAACTTATATTCAGCAGTCAAATCGCTTTGAACAGCCACAATCTTCAGCAGTGCTGCAGTGCCCCTCTATGCGGTCACTTTCCTTGTGTTCTACATCTCAAATAACAAACTCTCAAAAGATATGTGAACATTTCATATTATTACACATGCTTATAACCCGAATATATGTAAAAGATATTGGGCGTGAGGTTCAGCTGTGTCCTCTTAATTTTCTATCTGATTCAGGCTCAAGCTGCTAGGGCTAATGGCTAGGGCTAACGGCTACTCTGACTGACAGTATTTACAGAGCAGAGGCAAAGTTTGTGCTTGTAGGGGCATGATGCTTTTCCTGGTGACATGGAGCCGATCCGCAAATCACAGCACGTTATGTTAGCTGACCAATCAGAGCCTCTTGAGAACGGGCTTTTGGACGAACTAGGAAATATGACAGTAGTTTTCATGTTAGCTGAGTAGCTGTAAATAATCAAAATAAGATATATGAAAAAATAATGTTATATATATATATATATATTTATTTATTTTTAATTTTTTTTAAGCATCGTATAAACACAACCAAACCTTACACTCTGGATCAACCATTTAAAGGAATATATAGTAATAATAGATTTTCAAGTGTTATGTACACTACTAATAAAATGTTTGGGATATTTTTTTTATTATGAAATAATAGTTTTATTTAGCAATGAAATGTTGTAAAAATTATAATAGATTGTACAAAAACTTTCTCATAATTGCATTTTTTTTTGGAATTATCAAATCTTGATAAATGTATTACATTTTCCTCAAAAACATTAAGCAGCACAAGTTTTTACTTCATAACAATATGGTGTTACAGTAGGCCATATCAGCATATTAGAATTTGGGGTGGGTGGTATGACCAAAATACTGTGTCATGGTATGAGTAATTTTTTTTTTCATAGTAACAGTATATTTCACAAATAAATATTTAAATAGGTACTTATTCCAGAAAATCAACTAAAAGTGTTATAATGAATAAACCTAAATTCTTCAGAAATGAAAATCATTCATACATTAATTTTCTTGTCGGCTTAGTCCCTTTATTAATCCGGGGTCACCACAGCGGAATGAACCGCCAACTTATCCAGCACGATTTTTATGCAGCGGATGCAACCCATCTCTGGAAAACAGAAATGAAAATGTCTTATTCTTTTATTTGGACTTTGTTAAATATAACAAGGATGCAAATATGTTCAAACTCCTTTTGGCTGAGCCGATGCTGATATCTTTTGTGTTTGTGTGTTTTTTGAGGTGTGAATTACAAGTTAATTTACAGAATCAGGTTTGACATTTTTATTTCCCATAAGTGTTAGCTTCTCACAATACAATAAAATTAGACTTGTGATTTTATGACCTCAGTTGATGCTTTGTTCCTAGATAGAACTTAAAAATAATTCTTAAAATTTTATGAGTATAACATAGCAGTGTCTAAATACATTTCTCATGGGGGAATAGGACCCAGCGGGAAGCTGCTTGGGAATGGTATTGTAAAGTAACAGGATTAATAGAGCACAAACTGAATTAAGCTCTGTATGATTGGTGTCACAGTCGATCCTTTTTTCATATATTGCTTCCAATACATCAAAAAAGACTCACTCAAAAAAAGATGTTTGCTGTGTGTTCAAACTACTTATTGAAACTAAGCAGAAAAAAAACACAATTCTTGAGTTTTTTTTGACATTTTAATTATCTTATGTTCAATTCACTTAAATTTGTAAAAAAAAAATTAGCTTAACTTAATTTCTTCATGTTGTTCCAACATTTTTACAGTACAGAATTTTCTGACCTAATTTATAACATAACATGCTATTATTTATGTTTTACTTGCTAGTTTACGGTTCACATGTTATCAGGGCGATATTATAACCTGGGGGGAAATTTTAACCTGGGGGAACTTAATGAGATATATTGTTCACTGAGTTATTCTCTACTTGCATTCACAGTTTCAAGACAGTAATCCAGACAGGCAATCTAAATCACAGGTAAAAGTTCACTTCAGATTGCTGACCTGCTCTTACTATGAGCATTCAAATCAGCATTTTCATCAGTCTCATAAGCAACATCTTGCTCAGGTTCACATACACACTGCACATGAGTATGCCCATTTATTTACATGTATACACAGAATAAAAAATCTATTTGGTTGACAGTTAATCTGTGGTAGAAATATGTATCAACTTACCCCCAGCCATAAATTACAATGATTTGTAAAGAATAATTTGTCCTTAAAGACTGGTAAGTCTTTAATTCAATAAATTCATTTATTCATTCATTTATTTTCCTTCGGCTTTGTCACTTTATTAGTCAGGGGTCGCCACAGCAGAATGAACCGCCAACTTATCCAGCATATGTTTTACACAGCGGATGCTCTTCCAGCTGCAACCCAAGACTGGGAAAAATTCAATAAATTGTATTATATAATAATTATGTAATAATATGACTGCTTTTAATACAATTTTGATCAATCAGATAAATGCAGTCTTGATAAGCATAAAATGACTAAAAGTCACCTAGACCTCAAATATTTGAATTGTAGTATAATTTTTCTTTAATATTACAATATCATCCTCCTTGAATTGGTTGGAAAGTTCATGGAAAGTCATCGGCCAGTTGGTGTGTAAACCTTGTAATTTCAACTCACTTGCTCAGCAAGATTTTCTCTTTAAATGACAACTGTATCTAATGCCCTTAGCATGTGCCTGTGAGAATGCAAGCCATGCTTATGTTCTGACACGTATTAGTATGCAGCTATTATAAAAAGCATGCATAGCTTGAAGCATATATGTGTAAAGTATGTTTCAGGCGTTAGAGCAGTAAAAATATATATATTTAATATCTTGTGCCAACTAGTTCAGCTCATGGTGGCGTTTAGAAATGTGTCAGAAATCTCAATAATGCTGAATGACACATGAAAAGAGCGACGCCTACATTCTGCATCCATGTGCAGCACAGTTGGATTTACTCAGTAACACAAGCAGCATGTGGCACTTTGGGCTTTGATGACTGTATCATTAGCTGGCATTATTTAATCCAATCCCGTTACATGCATAACGAAGCTTGAACAAAACAACACCCAAATCTGCTTTTAGTTTTCATTGGAGGGTGTAAGCATGGGCTTTCGTGTTTTCTTTGCAGTTTTCCTCCATTCAGCATCGCTTGCGTTTCCTTGTATTCTCAATGACTCCACCCATCATCCTTTCCCAAGTGCTCTCCTCTCGTTAATGCCCCTCTTTTCCACTCATCCATTGGCATTTTTCATCCCTCTGTCTCTCTTTTTGGTGTGTATCTTTTCCACTGTCTTTATTCATCTTCTTTCCAACTCTCCAGCCTTGATCTATTCCTTGGTTCTCAGCAGCAGCTCATGCCAGTGAAAATGTTAGTGATTCTTAAATGAAAATGCAAAGTTGAAGGGTGGTGATTCATTAGGAAGGAATTCTGCCAGTGAAACAAATGCAGTCTGGACCCAGAGCTCCCAGCTGCTGTCAATGACTTTACCAGACTCTCTCTCTCTGTCTGTTTTCTGTCTCGCTCACTTCAGCGTTCAGTTTTAGAGTATTTTATTAGCTTGATTGTTTTACACACCTTGGTGCCAGAGCATCAATACAAATAATGACAAGTAATGAAAAAAGGTGCCAGTAATGGTCATAAAAAATAATGCACCATATACAATAAAATGAAACTCAATCAGATCAATGCAATCAATTAAATACAATTACTCTTTTTTTGTTGTTTTTGTTTTTTCTTGTGGTCTTACTTAATGTATAGACCCTTGAATATGTTTTTTTTCCTACAGTTTATCTGTATATGTAAGTTCTAAAAAGCTTCTACAAGATGACATATTGCTCAGAAATCAACTAAACATTTTGATATATACTCATCGGCCACTTTATTAGATACACCTTACTAGTACTGGTTTGGACCCCCTTTTGCCTTCAGAACTGCCTTAATCCTTCGTGGCATAGATTCAACAAGTTACTGGAAATATTGCTCAGAGACTTTGGTCCATATTGACAAGATCGCACACAGTTGCTGCAGATTTGTCAGCTGCACATCCATGATGTGAATCTCCTGTTCCACCACATCCCAAAGGTGCTCTATTGGATTGAGTTCTGGTGACTGTGGAGGCCCTTTGAGTACAGTGAGCTCATTGTCATGTTCAAGAAACCAGTCTTAGATGATTCATGCTTTATGACATGGCGCATTATCCTGCTGGAAGTAGCCATCAAAAGATGGGTACACTGTGGTCATAAAGGGATGGACATGGTCAGCAACAATACTCAGGTAGGCTGTGGCGTTGACACGATGCTCAGTTGGTGATAATTTGCCCAAAGTGTACCAAGAAAATATCCCCCACACCATTACACCACCACCAGCAGCCTGAACCATTGATACAGGATAAATCCATGCTCTCATGTTGTTGACTCCAAATTCTGACCCTACCATCCGAATGTTGCCGCAGAAATCAAAACTCATCAGACCAGGCAACGTTTTTCCAATCTTCTATTGTCCAATTTTGTTGAGCCTGTGCAAATGGTAGCCTCAGTTTCATGTTTTTAGCTTCTGCTGCTGTAGCCCATCTGCCTCAAGGCTGGATGAGTTGTGTGTTCAGAGATGCTCTTCTGCATACCTTGGTTGAAACGGGTGGTTATTTGAGTTACTGTTGCCTTTCTATCAGCTGGAACCAGTCTGGCCATTCTCCTCCTTTGGCATCAACAAGGCATTTGCCGCTCACTGGATATTTTCTTTTTTTCAGACCATTTTTTGTAAACCCTAGAGATGGTTGTGCATGAAAATCCCTATAGATCAACAGTTTCTGAAATACTGAGAGCAGCCCGTCTGGCACCAACAACCATGCCACGTTCAAAGTCAATTTAATCACCTTTCTTACCCATTCTGATACTCGGTTTGAACTGCAGCAGATCGTCTTGGCCATGTCTACATGCCTAAATGCATTGAGTTGCTGGCATGTGTTTGGCTGATTAGAAAGTTGCGTTAACAAGCTGTTGGACAGGTGTACCTAATAAAATGGCCGGTAAGTGTAAAATGTAAACTGATCAAATCCATATGATGATAGGCAGCCTAATCTGATGTTCGGACCAAACATTTTCATTTCATTTTCAAGTTTTTTTGGTCCAACACCATCCACCAATCATATAAATACTTACAAAGACCTTTGGAGCACTTAACTTAGTGAGGGCTATTTAAATATGAAGAGACAAAAAAAAAAAAATATATATATATATATATATATATATATATTAGTATTTATACCATTGGTATGTGGTGTCACAATCAATTTATGGTATAACACATGGACATGACCTCAATAATCTTTAATTATGCAATATATATATTGCCCATAAAAACCAATTCTACCAACATTTTAGCTGATTGTGAAGCCTCTTTATCTCTGTTTGAGGTGTCACTGTCAGTATGGTTAAAAACACTAGTATTTAAATTACTCTAGTGTATTTTCATGTGAGTGTCTGACACTCTCTCTGACTAGCCTCTGTTACTTTTTACCTTTCACTTTTTTGTTAACATTTATTATTATTTATTTAGGATCTGTGCATTTTCACATTCTGATTCCAATTCCTCATTGTTAAATTGTTAAAATGACTGTAATTAAATATTAAGAAAAAAATATATGATGCCTTCTTTGGAAGAGTGTACTTTCATTATGATTATATTTTCATTCCGGGCTTATACAATGAGTGGCATAAATGGTTTAAAAATAACATGACATATTGTTTATGGCAATATATTTTAGTGCAATATATCGTACAACAAAAAACAGGTATTGTGACAGGCCTCTTGTGGTTTATTTTTTTCAGGATATACTTTTGTTTTCATTGTATTGTCCATTGTACAGTGGACACTTTACAATAAAACACTTTACAATAAGGTTTTTTTTACATGCATTAACTAACATTAACATTTGTTACAGTATTTTTTTATCTACCTCAACTAGCGAATGAAACAGAGCTGTTCATCGTTAGTGTTTGTTAGCACAATTTACGAGTTACATTATTAAAATAAAATCAAAAGGAAGTGTTAATCTTTAGAAATCAATGTTTTAAAGTAGTTATTCATGCTAACTGACTGATGGAACCTTATTTTGAAGTGTTCTTCATTTTTCGTTTAGGTAAAAGTGTGTGTATCATTAACATTAATATGTAATGCTTGTATAATATTATTATTATTGTATTTTTATAGACATTTAACAATTATAGACCATTATATTGTTTGACTCTGCTGTACTTGCCAAAATTCAATATGTCCAATACGTTTCCTTGTGTCGCAGCTCTGAAAGAACATTATATTGTCGAATAGGTGTATTTTCAAGGTATTTTCAGGCACGGTGTCCAGTGGAAGACGGTCTCCCCCACAGTCTCTCACATGTAGGCATGTGGTGTGGAGCGATGTTGAAGCATATGTTCTTCTGAAGGCTGATGGCTAATGGGCTGTGTTGAGTATAATTACCGAACAACCTGTTGAAATGAATGGGGGCTCATGGGATGGACAGTGGGGCTTCTGGCTTCCACCTGTGTGTAGCTGAGCTCCTGCTGTGCCCCACAGGTGCTGCTCTTACATATACACACACACGCACACACACACACACCTGGCTTGGGGTCTCAGGTGGTGAGTGTTCAGTCAGTCTGAAATAACCCTTCCTCCCCCACACCTAATCCAGCGAGGAGAGATGAATCCCCTGAATGAGTGTCTCTCTTTGCGCCAGCGCTCCAGCATACACACATACACTGTACAGAAACCAAGAGTCTGTCTTTTTCATCAACCAAAAACTAATGCAACCTTCGGCTTTCAAAGCTCACAATAAACAAGCACAGATGTATGTAGGTTATGACAATTGCATGGCATAGTCGCGTATGAGTGGCTATAATTGTCTTACAATAAAAGCATCCTTCAGCTTCATCCTCTTTTGCTTGATAATAAAGCCGAGAGGTATTACAGTTGGATAAATATTAGATATATATCAACTAGGAAGATTTAATCTGACCTTTAAATATTTTCAAGATTTGCTGTTTGCAATTAAAATAACGTTTTAATAAAACATATTATTAAATATGTAATGTTAAAAATAAAATAAATAGAATAGAGTATTTATTTAATGAGTCATTGAATTGTTTATTCAAATGATTCAGTACAAATAGCTGATTCATTCAGAAATGAAGTGAATGTCCTTATTAATGGATTATTGATGTTATTTAAAAAAATATTTATTTAGTAACAAAACTAAGCTGATTTAATATATCTTCTTAAATATTCTTAAGATAGTTGAGAATCTGTGATGAATTTGTTTTTCACAATTTAAAAAAGTTTGACAAGACATTTTAATTAATATTTAATGTTTAAAAAAACTAAATAAATAGAAAACAGTACTTATTTAAGGAGTGAATCATTTAATCTTTTTTTCAAATGATTCATTACAAAGAGCTGATTCATTCAGAAATGAAGTAAGTGAATGTCTTTATTAATGGGTTATTGACTTATGAATAGGCCCACACGGAATCTGCGCTCGCAGAATTCCGCAGATTTTCCGCAGATTTCTGCAGATTTTTTAGCCCATCATTAATTCTGTTTATTTACTTGAGTAAATGTGTGTAAATTTATTCTGTAAAGGTAAAGGTGTCTGAATTTATTCAGTTTTTAAATTACACATATTTCTCATATTAAGGTTTCATTAACGATACTCCCAAAATAATTCAGCGGAAATCCGCGGATTTTTACCAAAATTCTCGGCAGAAATTGCAAAAAACGTCCGCAGATTCCGTCTGGCCCTACTTATGAAATATTCATTTATTAACAAAACTAGGCTGATTTAATATGGCCTTTAAAATTCTTGAAATATTCTCAATATTGTTATTTGAAAGTTTGTTTTTTTTGGAGAATCTGTGATGGATTTGTTGTTCACAATTAAAATAACATTTTAATAAAACGTTTAAATTAATATATAATGTTAAAAACTAAATAAATAGAAAACAGTATTTATTTAATGAGTGAGTCGTTGAATGGTTTATTCAAATGATTTATTACAAATAGCTGATTCATTCAGAAATTAAGTGATTGTCCTTAAAATGGGTTATTGACTTTCTAAAAAAAAAAAAAAAAAGATTAATTTACTGCCGTGTTGCTCTGGTTTTGTTTGGAACTATTTTTTTTTCATTGGTGGAAAAAACTCCATACTGTCTCTTAATGTAACTCTCTCAGGTAGGGCTCCATGATATTGGAAAAAAATTGACATTGCAGTATTTTGTTTTTCTGCGATTATATATTGTTTCACAAGATGACTCTTAAGAAAGGATTCCTCATTTTATATCGAATTTCTAGAGGAGTGCATCTGCATAAAATGTACTAAATTATACAAAATAAAATCAAGCACAGATGAAAACAACAGAACAAAAATAAAAATGAAATAAACAATGCTTTATTTCATTGTTTCTTTTATAATGCTTGTTTATAAACACAAGGTTTTTCAGTGGAGTTGAACAGTATTGAAGTATAGAAATTCAATATGTAAAATGTAAAATAACACTGCATTTAATAAACACAATTAATATTTGTCTAAGTGGCAAACTTCATGATTTCTTGTGCCCAAATGGTTTAAATTACATTGACACTCACTGTCACAGACCTTTAAAAACACATCAAAAAGTCTTTCATATTATTAGATTAAATTTAGCATGCTCTGAACAGCATTTTCCGGTTAATTATAATCCCAACCTGATATTGCAGATTCTGCGATGTGACTATTGCAGATGTACACATTGCTGAAACGATATATTGTGCTGCTCTACTGTCAATATTAACTTCTTGTTTTTTGAAATCTGTGGTTTCACTTATGCTGATATTCAGGATGCCATATCTTAAAAAATAATCCCAACCCAAAAGAAGCTATTTCTTTTTTAATGCCTGGCTTAAACTATCAGCTCACTCTTCTAACTGTACTATAACAGACTTAACCATTCAATAAATGTTTTTGTACTCTAAAAAAAAAACCTCAAATTTTTGCTTCTTTTTTTTTACAAATCAAATGACGGACAATCTTGCACATCTTCAAAACAACAATTACAATATCATCACAGAGACATAATAAATATCACACACCCCTAATACACTTATATTCTTGGTAAACCTATTCATGTCACTGTACAGCACCCGTAGCACTTTATCATTCGGTGAATGCAGCGTCCACTTCGCCAACAGCATTAAAAATATCCCTGCGAGCTGTGGCCGTCTAGGCCCCCCCGACACACTTTCACACATACACAGTGAAATGTGTTTGCACGCTTTCCCTCTCTGTGACACGATTTCTCTCTGACAGAACCTCGAGAAGTGTTACTAAACACTTCTCCGCTATGAAAAGAGAAATGTTTTAATACTGACAACTCTTTCATTGCTCCAGACATATGCCTGTTCTCTGATATCGGAGTCTCTCAGCCACTCCAGTGTGTCTTTAAACAGGATTTTGGCATGCTTGCATGCGAGTTTAAAGAGTCCGCCGGCAACACCGCCTGAACGGATTCGAAATTCCCCTCCTGCATTCATCCTTCTCCTCCATCTTCCCAATGAGGCCCCATTGTTTAACAGTTGCTTGGCATCTGATACCAGCCGGCTGCAGTGCCTTTGATGTGGCTCAGATGATGCGATATCCATCCTGGGACATAAAAGAACGTACCGCCCTCCTGTTTTTCCACCGCATACTCAGCTCCGTCTCCACACACACACACACACACACACACACACATATGAGTCTGCGTGGGTTTGCTCGAGGATAGGCATCAGGCCGACATGGCGTGATCTGCGGTTGGTGCGTGGAAGAAAGGGTTATTAGATAGCTCATCTCACTCCTCCACCGAGAGGAGGAGAAGGAGGAGGAAGGAGAGGGATGTGTGATTATGAAGTCATCAGCCATGAACCGGTGGGGTTGGGGAGAGGCGCCCGTCCTCAGGGGGCCATTGATTGGTGACCATGTGTTTGTGGCCGATAGACTGTGAAATGGTGTGTTGCTGCACGGCTGTGGCGCACCTGCGTCCCACCAAGGTGATTGATTGGTTTGGTCATGTGGAATGTTCCCATCTGGTCTGCAGTAATGCATTTCTCTCTGTCGCTCTTTCTCTCTCGCTCGCTCTCATATTGAGGAGTAGCGGGCATTGGCTGGAGAGGGTGGTTAAGTTTAGGGCCGCAGAGGTCAAAAGAAAACATTTTCCACCTCGTTTTTCTACCCCAAGTAACAACAGAAAATCACATTGGGCAGAGCTGGTCGTCCCATTGACTTTTTGAGGTGGGGGTGTTTAGGATGAATCCAGCTGCTGTGCTTGCTGACAGGTCCACACACAGGTCCCTCTTTCCCATCTGGTGAGGCAGGAGATGCTACAAAAACCTGTGAGATTCTAGAAGGGCTGTTCTCAGTGAGTAGGAAAAGAGTTGGTATATGGAGATTCACCAAATGGCATGATTTAATAATTGTGAAAAAAAAGCCTGTTTATGCATGAGATGTACTGTACTACAAGTGTAGTTATTTGAAATTAAAATTGTAATTAACTGTAAATAATT
>CAIGQZ010033024.1:3970158-3995847 GCA_903798205.1 Danio tinwini
TAAAATAAGTAATTATAATAAAAAATTTGAGATTAAAAGGATCCTAAGCAAGGTGGGCTGCAGGTGTATATTATTAAATAAATGTTCCATTATTTAAATATATTTTCATACTAAATAATCCTAAAACATTTTATGGTTCGACTACTTGGATAGTTGCAGCTCTATTTTATTTGATATTTCATAATTTCCATTTCATAAATTCCATATATTATAAAATAAAATATCTAAAATATTTTATATTTCATAATTTCCATTATATTTTAAACTAAAAAGTTAAATAAAAATAAATTTATTATGATTTTTTTCATTTATTTATTTATTTATTATTATTTTAAACAAAACATTGGAACATTATCATGAGATAATGTTTCTTATAACAGAGATCTTCAGCAGACCCACATAGGAAAATAGGGAATGTATTTAATATTAGATATAAAAATTAATTGTGTTAAAACTTGAAATAAAATATCATGCTTTTGTATTTACATTTATTATTATTATTAATAATAATAACAACAATAATAATAACAATAATAATAAAGTTAATGTTTAGTAAAAAAAAATACTGAATTCAAATATCAAGATGCAAGAGGCAGTATACATGTCACATGGGTCTAAGAGACAACAAGCAAAAAACAATTAACAGTTTACATATATCACACATCGACAAACAAACTATTCAAAACACCTATACGCCAGTGTTTCAGTTTCTAAATCATTTATCTTCTTTTTAAAAGCATTTAGTGAAATCATTTTTTAAACTGCAACTTTGTTTGTAGATTATTCCATGCAAAAGGTGCTGCGTGTTTAAAAGCCTCAGTCTCGGTCCGCACTTTAGGAACAGACAGTAAAGAAATATCCTGTGACCGAAGTCCATAGCTAAGGACAGGTTTTTTACAAATGTAATTCTGGATATATGTATTATTATTATTATTACTATTATTAATTAATTAATTTATTTATTTATTTATTTATTTATTTATTTATTTATTTTCTAAGCCTAAAATGTTTTGCACAAAACAGAATAGCGGCCACTGTTGACTGTAAAAGGGTGAAAACCATTGTCTTAGTTGTAGAAGTCACTAAGATTTCTCCATCATTGAGAAACACACTTACTTTAGAGACATGACTCACCTTAAGACGGCAGACTCATTCTCCACTCCCATAATCCTCTTCAATCTTTTTTCCATCTTTCTTCTGATTCGTCCTTAATCCTGTCCTCTCTCCCTCCTTTTAATTGATCTATTCATTCCATCTAATGACTAATTACATATCAGAGTGCATCAGCAGAGACATTCATCATCGTAGAACATAATAATCAATGACATTTCAACAAAGAAAAAAATAAATATGCAAATAAGAGCTCATTAACATTTGCGCTAGCTGTTTGAATAATGCCACTGCTGACAAGACTGTAATTAACAGAAATTGATGCTGAGCTCAGGGGTAGCGTGCGTTGGAGATTGTGCCCCTCTGTGCGCTTCCTTGGCACAGAACAGACCCCTCCACGCAAACCCCCTGCCTGTACCTGCTCGGATGGCATGGTGTAAGGAAGCCCCCGGTTTGGACGTTTGTGCCCTGTCCTTGCTGACAGTCAAACACGAGCCTTCTCAACATCAAACGCATCAACAGAGAGATACACAAACACTTCAAACGAGGAAACAAAAGGATCCATTTTAAAGCCACAGAGCCAGTGAGCGAGTGGGTGTGCTGCTTTGTTTGGCATTGTGATGTTTGTGTGTGTTTGCTTGTGTTCGTGTGTGGGCATTGAGCGTTCAGGACTTTGCGCTGATAGCTCAAGGTTCTTGCCGAAACAAACTTTAGACAGCTGTAGAGCTTTCTTTTTCTTTACCTCACCCTCCCTCCCTCCCTCCCTCCTTCTGCTGGCCTCCAAGTTTAGCCCCAGCCCACCGCTCGGCTTTCCTGCCTATGCTTTCCTGTTTTTGTCAGGAATTTTAGGAGAAAATGCAGCAAACACAATAAAGCTGTTTATGTCAGTTTTTGGACGGCCCAATGTGCTGATTATAACAAGTTGAAGGAATTTCCTTTATTGCGCGTGTTAGCCTTGCCATATGGCCCAACACGGAACATTAACTTGACGGCGATAATGAATTACTCCAGGGTTCCAGAACTTAGAACATGGAATTCAGGCAAGAGAATGCGGGATGGACTTTTGGGGAAGGAAGGGCATGTGAGGTCCATTTGCATTTGATGTTGTTACCTGCTATGAGGTATCGAGCACATTGCTGTTTTAATACTGTATCTTGGTATGTTTGGGAACCAAGTCGGTGTGGAGAATAAAAAAAAAACCTAGCAAGTCCCTTGGAATGTATTAATAGACCGAAAGAGAGCGAGTGGTGGGGTGGAGAAAGAGAGAAAGAGGGAGGCTGTGGAGTGTGGATACTAATTGGCTGTTTTTGTGGCTGCGCTTTTCAATTGATCCCTTGAGATGCTTAGATCACTACCTATCTGAGTATCAAAACAAGAGCTCTGGTCTTGCCTGGCGGAGCTGTGATCAATAGGGAGCCTCCCCGGGAGCCTCTCTACACGGTCACGTTTTAATTGTTCCATGCCTCTGAATGTAATCTCAATGTTTAATATCGCCGGCATATTTATATATCCCTTATTAACCCCCTCGACAGGAATCCCTCGCTTGTGTTGGCACTTGTGAAAGCGCATCAATGGTATTTACATAGTCCGGTGACTGTTAAACAAATCTCTGGGCTGCTTTATTCAAAGTGAGATGGTGTGGTGTTGAAACATACCGATTTGCAGGGTTTACAACAGCTCTTGTGGGGGGGGGGCATTAAAAATGCTATATTTTATATGTTAGTACTAGAGATGACAAATAGTGGAAATAATCAGCACACGGCCACTTTACCTCTCAAAAGACAATTTAATTGGACAAGGTTTCGACTTACTGGGCCTTCATCAGGTCAACCCTAGATATAGTCAAACTCTAGATATAGTCAAACTCCACATCACACCTGCAAACAATGATCATCCCAATTAATCAATGAACAACGTAGACTAACCATGTTCTGTACACTTTCCGATCTTCCGCGCACTCAAACGGCCACTCCTTCGCCATTCAAAGCCAGATAAGCATGTTTTTGTGATCATTCTCTGGGTGAATCTAAATTTTGATTGATGTGTTTTGGACTAGTAGTTTTTGAGAGAAGAGTGGAATAGCACCGCCTTCGCATGTGTACTGAAAATGACACTGATGTTCTGTACACGATTAAAATAGTGTTCCATACAGGACGCAAACTCAAACAATGACGGTGAACTGAAGTCTTATTAAAAACTTATGTCAGAATATACTGTTACTGTGTTTAACTTGAAGTTAATGTTAAATTGAATACCTTTTATGAAAGTTTGCAATGAAAGAACCTTACAATCCTTTAAGTTTTAGATCATGCTTATTTTATCACAGCGTGACAATTTCAAATATTAAAACATTAAATTCATGCAAATTAACTCTAACTTTACTGACCTTTTATGAATATAAGCATCATTAATGCACAAAGATTATGGGCAAATAGCATTTATAGCCTGTCTCTTAGGCGGAGTGTTGCGAACATCACAACTGACGTTTAAATATTGTCTTTTTTTAGGGTATAAACAATACTAAATTAAATACAACAATAATGTATTTAACAATTTGTGATGACATGATATTAATTTAAAAAACACTGTAATGCTGTTTTATGCATACATTAAATATATATGCATATTTTTACTCCTAAGCAACACTCACACCTTAAGCTTGCCCACATTTTATTTTCAAGTGCATTAGGTGGACGTAGCAAACAGACTGATTTTTTACAGAAACATTTGATAGGAGAGTCTCTGTTGTGATAAGGGATGAAAGAGTGAGACACAAAGATTACACAGATATAGCTTGTCTACGACCCGTAAGTATTTATTCATAGATTGGTGTTAAAAGGTAATATGTATGGAACATTGTTGTGTACGGAATATGGTTAGTCTACATTGAGTAAATAAGAAACGAAAAAACAGATATATACACATACATACATAAACACATATATACTGTAATTATAAAAACAATTTCAAGTCAAAACCCCAATTCAAACCCCTAGGAGACAATATATTAAATGTATGAATGTAAAAAGCTTCCCTCTGCAGTAAAGTATGTTAACTTGTTCAATTACTAAGTAGCATAGTGTCAACAGGTTATGTTTACTAGAGGGGATTTTGCTGATAATTAGAGCAGTATGGTTATGACCATGGTTATGGTTTAACCGCACTGAGCCCGTAATCAACCCATTTTAAAATAAATAACAAATTAAATTAGCAAAACATTCGGAGTAAAACAGCACTAAACTTTTTTTTTCCACTTAATGCACCGGACTGTATAAATGTAAATGTAAAATGTATCAATTCTACCTTCATATCTTCATCATACTGTACCTTCATCAATTGTGTTGGTTCATAGTGAAGTAACTAGTCTTAATAGACATATAGTTGATCTCATATAATTGAACAAAATGTTAACTGAAATCTTCAATTCAATTCACCTTTATTTGTATAACGCTTATACAATGTAGATTGTGTCAAAGCAGCTTCACATAGATTATAGTAATCTTATACATTTCTAATTTATTTGTTTCTTACTGTCACATAAACCTATTAGTTTGTCTTTTCACACCATCTGTTTTAAAAATACAATTTCAGTATCTAAAAAAGTGGGCGTCATGGTGGTGCTGAGGGTAGCACAATCACCTCACAGCAAGAAGATCGCTGGTTCAAGCCTCGGCTGGGTCAGTTGGCTGTGAATGTCTGTGAATGAGTGTGTATGGGTGTTTCCCAGTGATGGGTTGCAGCTGGAAGGGCATCCACTGAGTGAAGCATGTGCTGGATAAGTTGGCAGGTCATTCCGCTGTGGCGACCCCAGATTAATAAAGGAACAATGCCGAAAAGAAAATGAATGAATGAGTATCTAAAAAATTTACTGAAGTGACCAGCTAGATGTAAAGTAATGCAACTAGATAATCAGAATCAGAATCAGTTTTATTGCCAAGTGTGCTTCACACACACAAGGAATTTGTTTTGGCAACAGAAGCTTTCAGTGTACATAAAGTGACGAGTGACAACACAAAATTAAATACAAGAAAAGAAAAGGCAATAAACATTAAACATTAAGCAGAGATGCAGTTATAGCAGTGGTTAATTAACAGGTTCCGTATTTTGTGATTCACAGGTGTTTTCTGTTAATTTATGGCTGTGCATTGCATTATGGGAGTTTTATCTCTGCTCTGTCCACATTTGTCGTTGAAAATTTAACTCTGCAATTTAACAAAGTGACATTTATTGACATTTTAGTAGTTTAAGACAAGATCTTGTTTAAGAAATATATAATAATAAAATATATATAGTACTAGGTTTGTAAAAAAAAACAGGCAGTGTGCAGAAAATTTACAGGCAGCTTATTACCAGGTTTTTGTACTGTAAATTACAACACCAACCCAGAAAATATATCACTTCAAACTAAACTGATATAAATATTAATAAATTGTCACCTTGTAATTAAAAAGTTCTATCTGTGCTCTGAATGATTTTGAGATATTGAGCTTCAAAGTTTTTGCATTCCATATAACAAACAGTATGTGTGTAACATTTGTTTTTTTAAATAAAAAGACTTAAAATGTAAACAACTTACAAAAAAAAAACATCCCATAATGTAAATAAGTCATCATTTAATAAGAATATGTCAATAACTAAATTTTGACAAAAATGTCAGATAGAAACTTATAATTTTAAAGTGACGAAATGTCAAATTTGCAACCTTTAAACATCAAAAGCTTTTGGCTGAAAGATCAAGGTCCATAATGCAATTTAAAAGCGTACATAAGTGGAAAAATCCCTCACAAATTGTGGAAAACTGTAGATTTACAGGTATGTTTGACCGTGTAGTAACAGTGTAACCGCCTCTTAAGACTTTATAATGATATTATAAACTGTGCTTGAGGTGGGCTCTATACTAGTATGAATGTGACTCAATATCATGTTGTGCCCTGATATGGATTTTTTCCAATTTAAATTTGTCATTCATCAGGGATGCACTGAAAGTGAAAAGATTTTAACAGATGAGCTACGTTTTTGATGATGCAGTCAAATAGCAGCTGGCATAGAGGTCAAGAGGTATGCACTTAGTTAATGCAGTAAATATGTCGACATGTACAAGCTTTTTAAAGTATCTGAAAAAAGACACATAATTCAAAGCTTGCAGACACATTACTACAAGCTAAAAGGTAAAACTAAGGTGATAGTTATATGTTTCAGAGTGTGTACAATTTAATGAAAATGTGTTATTGATGGTACTTTTACAGTAGATGCAATAATACAGTATTCTAAATACATTCTAATTAACTTTTTAAATTTGATCTAAATAAAGGTATTTGATTTATGTTTCATTAATAGTGTACTGCTAGTTTGGCTGTTGAAATCGCCAACCTGTTTAAGTGTCATTGGCAGTGTTACTTCTACTTATTTGTTACGTTGAGGTCTGCAACAAGTAATCTGCCTACAGGTGAGTGTGTATGTGTGTTTGTGATCAGTGTATGTGTGTGTGTGTGTCAGACACAAACCACACGGACACGCATGTCAACACCTGGACGTCTCCTTGTTGCTTCTCGCAGTTCCTCACGGGGAAATTGATGAATTCATTTTCGCTTCCATCCATCACTCCTCTAGTACAGCCCCTGTTTTCCCCTGAGAGACGGGGTGAAAAACACCATTTCTGACAAGCATTGCCAGGCGATGCCGCAGAAGACTATTGCTTTGTTTTCTTTCTTTCTACTCAGCGCAAATTAAGGAGAGCTGATATGAAGACTGTATTTAGGAGCTTGGTTGCGATAACACAGGCCTGTGGTGAAAGATAGCCAACAGAAGACATGCTCATAACTAGAGAAGATTTCTTTTTTCTTTTTCCTAGTGTATATTGTTCCCTTGGTGCTGATGATATCAACAGGTCTTGAGTATTAGGTTGAACATCTTTTCTTTTGACACATTGTGCCTCTGAAATCTTCTTAAAAAACCCATTGGCATCAGAAGCATGCACAAGGGAGAGTGTTTTGGGGAGGGTGCGCACCTGTACAATCCTCTAGTTTAAGTGCCTTGTTTAATGGCATATTGGTGACAAGGCTGGTCTGTGTCTAGTGTCTTGATTGGCTTACAAGAGCTGCAACTGTTAAGCCAGCTGTTCACTTACCAGCTCAAAACATCTCGATAACAGTAAGGCATTTCATAACTGTTGCCGGTCGTTGTTGTTGAAATCTTGCCATTCTTCATTTGAATGTTCTTTCACATTCACTGCCTAAAAACGGTAGAGGTGTGATCAGTGAGACAACTGTCTCTGACATTTTTCACTGTTGCATGTGTTGCAAATGTGTCATTTTAACACAAATAACATGAGGCTCTCAGTAGGGATAGTTCACCCATTCAGACTCTAACTCTCATGTTGTTGTTTTTTTGGTCCAGAATTTTTTTATGTTCTATATAGGCCGTGTACACATTGACAATAATTTGACTTACAAAAATGCTATGTGGTGTGTGTTAAACCCAAACCAGAGCTGAGTGAATTGCTGACCATACCGAGTCTTCACATTTTTCAATTGCTTAAAATTGGTTCATATCAAAAAGTATAGCCTCATTCACAATGGCAGCATCAAAGCGACAAGTGACCGTTCATTTCAGTGGAGAGTGAGCGACTTCCAGGGACCTCCATCAACGCTAGCGACAGCAACTGTTGGCGACAAGATGGGCATGTCGAGCGTCGCAACAAAGTTGTGAATCCTTCAACGTTATGCAAATGAAGAGCGACTTTCTTGTGCAACATCAAATAGGAGCACTGGTAGGGCTCACGTGATCCTCTCTCAGGTCGCTCAGAGGCCGATTGTATTCTCCGTGCTGTAGACCTACACAGACCTGTGGTTGCAGCAGGTCGCAACCCAGAGCGACAGGCAGCTACAAAGTCACTGCTAGTGTGAATGAGGCATAAAAGGTTAGTTCACACAAAAATGTTAATTCTGTTATTAATTACTCTCATGTCGTTTCATTCCCCTACACCTTTGTTTATCTTCGGAACACAAATTAAGATATTTTAGATGAAATGCTGGAGCTCTCTGACTTTTTATATACAGCAAAGGTCAATTTCAAGTCTAGAAAAGAAACCAAAAGCATTATCGAAACTTTCCATGTGACTTCAGTGGTTCATATGTAATCACACAATATTTGTGCATCAAAAAACTGTAATAATGATTTTGTTTGGCTACTGTATGTCCTCCTCTCAGTCAGATACCGTTGTGTGTTTACTACGGCAATATGACACTTGTGTCACAGTGTGTCACAATATGACACGTTGTGCTGATGACCCTCCTGTCAACACTCCATACAGTCAACACTCCATACAGCCATAAATGTGCACAATGACAATCTGATGAAGAGGAAACATTGGCTTTGCATTGGTTAAACAACATAAGTTCATTCATTCTTTCATTTATTCATATTCCTTCGGCTTAGTCCCTTTATTAATGAGGGGTCGCCACAGCAGAACGAACCGCCAACTTATCCACCATATGTTTAACAGCGTATGCTACATAAGTTCATTCATTCATTCATTTTCTTGTCTGCTTAGTCCCTTTATTAATCTGGGGTTGTTACAGCGAAATGAACCGCCAACTTATCCAGCACGATTTTACGCAGTGGATGCCCTTCCAGCCACAACCCATCTTTGGGAAACATCCACACACTCATTCACACTCATACACTACGGACAATTTAGCTTACCCAATTCCCCGGTACCGCATGTCTTTGGACTGTGGGGTAAACCGGAGCACCCGGAGGAAACCCACACAAACAAAGGGAGAACATGCAAACTCCACACAGAAACGCCAACTGAACATAAGTTCATGTTAGTTCATATTAACTCATGGCGCATTAACTAATGTTAACAAGCACATCTTTGGGATTTTATTAATACATTAGTTAATATTGAACTTTGATTAATAAATATTCTAAAGTGTTACCCACAGGTCTCAGTGGATTGGAACAACATGAGTGTGAGTAATTAATCAATAACATCAATTTCAGTTTTGAGTGCACTAAACGTTTAAAATCTAAAACATTGCTAGCGTCAGACTCATTGCAAGTGAGTCATGTTTACTATGTGACCTTTGAGTTCCACAGAGAAAAGGAAATCATACAGATGTGAAACCTAAGGAAGCGAGTAAATAATGATAGAATTTATTCATATTTTTGGTGAGCTATCACTTTAAATCAGGTCGTGTGCATGGCTTTGACTGTTTACATGGACATCAGTAGCCAAATTATTTGACTTGGTCTGAATAAGACAGTAATAGATTAAGGTGTTTACATGAGTTGCTTCGGAATATTTCTTTCATAATCCTGTTTTATATGTTATAGCACATAATTCGACTAATGTCATTGTGTCACCACCCTATAAACATTTTCTCAGGAGTTTATGTAATTTTGGGTGTTTCATCTTTAAATTGTCTACTTTAACTGCAGTTTGGCACTTTCACTTTCATTCAGGAGCATTTCATGCATGCCCCTGTGACAAACGAGATATTGAATGTGAGTTTGAACTGCTGGAGGAGTGTTGTTTAATGGAGTTTGATACCGCACGCCATATAGGAAAAAAACCTCCATGTTTCATGATGCAGGTGTACTTCTTCACTGACTTTGTAGGTGCAGAGAATAGTGTCAAACAGCCGTGTGCGTATAGACTATCCTGACGCAAAATTTGATGAAAATCCTTCACAATGGTAATAGTTTCATTGTGGTGTTTACATGTCTGTACCTCTCTTCAAAAATACGACTAAAATCAGCATACTCCACATGTCTTAATGCCATTTCTGTTTAGTTTGATTATGACTTTAGTCGGATTTAATTAATTAATAATCGTTGTTTACATGGTAGACTCTTAATCATCAATCGTATTAAAATCGGTTTATTGGTGTCTGTGTTAACATACTCAGTGACAGCACTAGAAGAAAGTTGTAATGATTGATTTTAGCAAACCAATATGCTAACCAAAACGGTAACAACATAGAGCCAAGAGCCACCAAGGAATTACAGTGTATTTGTTGTTCCCAGAGGCCTTGTGGGGAGTTGCAGGAGCTGTTATCTCAGCAGGGAGTCAAATCGCTGAAGCCGTTAACGGTTCTCTGCTGACTGTCAAGGTCACTTACTCCAACTCTCCTAGTTTTGCCACACACCTATGCAAATGAGCGGACCGCTTCTTCACTGCATTTGCTCCTCCATACATTACACGCAGCATTCACCAGCTCTAGCTGACTCGTCTTCAATCTTCAGCAATCCCATGGTTTTCTGGCATACCCTTTTCTCATCAAACTTCATAACCTCATCAGCTTCCTTCTGTTACGTTCCTTCCCTGTAAACATCGCTCTGCTCCTCTGCTCTCCCCAGTCACCTGTTTGATAGATTGTGTGACTAGAACGCTCATTAGTTGTGAGTCAGCAGGGGCATTGATAACCTATAGCACAGTGGCTAACCTCCGCGCTTCCCTGAGCGCTTGTGCTGGCCTCGTCCCCCGTGTCACCACCCCGTCCCTTAAAGCCCAGCGAGGCCGGAACATTCATCATCCGCCGTCAGATCCTGCTTCTATAATGTATGATGTGTCGCGGTGCAGAGAGGGGAGACCGGGAGAAGCAGCGAGGCGGGTATCGATCAGGCCGACCCCCCTTTCATTCGTCTGTCATCGCTCCAGCTTAGAGGAGGAGAAGGCGGAGGGAACCATGAGATAAAAAGAGGGGAATGGGGTGTAGAGGACGTGGCTAATCGGCAGCCTTGACGCCCACTTCTTGGAGTTAATTTCTGGAGAGTTTCCCCCCTAATGACCCCTTCTCGCACATACACTCACTGTCACTTCCTCTCACTCTCACACACTCCTCTCTCACCTGCTGTCTCACATATTCTCTGAACTCTCTCTCTCTCTCTCCCTCTCTCTCTCTTTCAGTTCAAAAAGAGCTTGGCACATCTTGTCCAGTATTACCAAAGCATTGTAATTACATAAAGACAGAATAAAACTGTAAAGTGATTATATAATACATATATACATACAGAAAACACACACACACTAGTCATTTTCATAAATACATAAACAAATAAGAAATAAAACCTGAGTATAAAAAATATGAGAATTAAAAAGATAATAATGAAAGAGAAAACATATATATATATATATACAACACAATTAAATACAATACTCAACTGTACATTCATTCAGATGGTTTGTAATAAGGTTTCTCTCGCACTTTTTCAAACTTATAATTCAAATGAGCCTTATTGACATGACATGATGTCCAATACAGGAATAAAAACAAATGATTATATAATACATATAATACAAAAAAAAAAAAAAACAGAAATAGATTTGTAACTTAAGTAAACAGGAACATGTATACTTCATTTAAAATGGTAATGTATAATAATAATAATAATAATAATAATAATAATAATAATAATAATAATAATAATAAACTTTAAAAAAATCTCTCAATTCAATAATTGCTTTATTGGCATGACAAATGTTACAAATGTATTGCCAAAGCATTTATAAAGTTTACCTTAAAAAGAACATACCTATACACTTGAGTACAGTGAACTCATTGTCATGTTCAAGAAACCAGTCTGAGATGATTCGTGCTTTATGACATGGCGCGTAATCCTGCTGGAAGTAGCCATCAGAAGATGGGTACACTGTGGTCATAAAGGGATGGACATGGTCAGCAACAATACTCAGGTAGGCTGTGGTGTTGACACGATGCTCAATTGGTACTAATGGACGTAAAGTGTGCCAAGAAAATATCCCCCACACCATTACACCACCACCACCAGCCTGAACTGTTGATACAAAGTAGGATGATCCATGCTTTCATGTTGTTGACGACAAGTTCTGACCCTATTATCCAAATGTTGCAGCTGAAATCAAGACTCATCAGACCAGGCAACGTTTTTCCAATCTTCTTTTGTCTTATATTGGTGAACCTGTGCGAATTGTAGCCTCAGTTTCATGTTCTTAGCTGACACCACCCGATGTTGTCTTCTGCTGCTGTAGCCCATCTGCCTCAAGGTAGGACATGTTGTGTGTTCAGAGATGCTCTTCTGCAGAGCTCAGTTGTAACGAGTGGTTATTTGAGTTAGTGTTGCCTTTCTATCAGCTGGCCATTCTCCTCTGACTTTACTCCCCATTCTGATGCTCGGTTTGAACTGCAGCAGATTGTCCTGACCATGTCTTCATGCCTAAATGTATTGAGTTGCTGCCATGTGATTGGCTGATTAGAAATTTGAGTTAACGAGCAGTTGGACAGGTGTACCTAATAAAGTGGCCGGTGAGTGTTTATAATAGTAATATTAATAATTAACATTGTACAATAGTATAAAAACTTTCAGCTCAATTCAATAATTGCTTTATTGACATGACAAATGTTACTAATGTATTGCCAAAGCAGTTTACATAAAAAATAACATGCATATATATTTATATATAAAACATGGTAAACATAGTAAATAGTAGTAGTAGTAAAAATAATAATAAGAATAAAAATTAAATAAAAATACAAATAAAATAAAAAGAGATTAGTATAAACTAAACAATCAACATTTTAGGATGAAACAGTAATAACTAAATAATAATGTTCAGTAAATTAACAATGATTAATTTATAATAACCTAGATGTCTCTCTCTCTTTCTCTCTCTCTCTCTCTCTCTCTCTCTCTCTCTTTCATATTTTTGTCTCCAAGAGTGTCTTAGACGAGAGTGTGGAGGAAAGGAAGGGGTGTGTGTTTGAGGGTGGGGGCAGTGGCCTCACAGCTGCGCTAGCTGGCACTGCTTCCTCAAACATCAGCACCGCAGCCAGCAGCCCGTTTGGCACAAACACTCGCCAGTAACACTTAAGCAAATTGCTATAGCAGTGGAAGAGCTGTCTTACATTGTTGATTTTTAACATTCCGAGAGACTTTCCTCCCCTCCCCTCCCCGCTTTGCCTTTCTTCGCCTTTGGATGCTTTCAGCTTTTGGAACGCTCAGTGTTTTGAATGCGCGCCCAATAATTTTCCACCGCTCGCTCTCGTTCTTCCAATTTCTCTCGGAATATAAGGCCCCCATGGGTCTCCTCTTCCTCCACAGCTCTCAGAGTCATTCTTAATTTTTCTGTTCCCCTCATCCGGTTAATTTTGTTCGCACTTTTCTTCATCCGCTCCGCCTACAGTATGTTTCCTTGTAAGAAAGCAATACTTTTCCCCACATTTTTGGGGCCTGCATCAAATTACATTTCTAAAAGTCACTTGATAAACTTGCAGGAGAAGTGTCTGCTTTAATGTTTAAAAATAGCTTCTATGGTGGAAATGTTAAAATATGGGTGAAATTATGTTATTTCGCCATGTAGTGTATATACATATGTATCTAGAAATTAAACAACGCACTGATTTTGACCTGTATTTATTAAAGTTTTGAAAATAAGCAAATTATTGCTTGCAAATTCTTGGGACAAAGGATACTGGCAAAGCATAGAAACTGAAAAGTGTGATGTATACTATACATTGGGTGACACTTTAAAATGAGCATTACTGCCGTGAGTGGCACCACTGCTGCACTAACGCCCCATTCACACGGGGTGTCAGCTTCATCGCTTCCCATTCACTTTGAATGGGTGACGTCAGGCATTGCCGAACTGCATTGTGGATCGCTGACTAATTTCATTGGCTGACATTGCTATGATGATCGCGTCAGCCCCAACTTCAGACACGCTGTCAAGCGTTGACGCTGAAGCCCAGTGTGAATGGGGCGTAAAGGATTAAGAACATGTTTTTAGATATAACCGCAGTTTGAGACTATGCCGCCAGGGGGCACAAAGGGACGAGATGCGATCGGACAGAAATAGCCTATACAGTAGCTGTAAATACCCTGCTACTTGTAAATGAAGATGAAATAATGAAACAAAGCATTATAATTCCTTCATTAATCATTAAAAACATGTTAACAGGCTTTATTATTATTGTAAACTTGTTAAGTGAAATGAGGATTCATTTTGGAAAGGAGAATTAAAGAAATAAAAGACAACTAAAATGAAAGTACAAACATAAATACAAACAAGTAGGCCTAAATAAACAAGTAAATAAAGCAGTGTTTTAGGCTAAATATAGAGAGATGTACAGTGTTTGCTATTTTAAAGTGATAGGACTAAGAAAGTCAATAAATAAACTTTTCATTTATGTTATCATATACAGTTTTCATTTACATTTTCATTGTTCATTATATTTTTCTATCTCATTTTATGTCTTAATTTTTGTGCACAAATAAGAAATGAATAATTAAATGGGCCTAAATAATTATTTATTTAAAGACATTACCAGGGAAGCATGGAGTAACGGTCCGGCGCATGGTCTAATGTTGCATTTACACTTCAGATCTTGATGGTCAATTTCAATTTTGTGACTGTATCTGATTTTTTTGATGACCTGCTTACATAATCTTTCAAAAGTGACTTGTATCCAATTGTCTGTATTCACCCAGCACAAAATGACAAGATGCAATGACCAGGAAAAAATTTTTTTTTAATTCTTTTTGACAGATTGTTTTACTATCGTTAATGATAGAAAAGTTTACATTTGACCATCTTCTTTTAATCTAGGCTTTTTTTTTTAACTAGTTGGCATCTTAATGTAATGTCCATTATGTGATTTATGCACGTGATGTATGCAACAGTTTTCTATATTGTTATGTGGTGGATGTTGTGCTTTCTCTCTCTCTCTCTCTCTCTCTCTCGCCCGCTAACATGCTTAAATACTTGTGCTATATGACAATATAAATGCTTTTTTTTTTAATTTGTGAAATGTAAGGTTTTAGACTGAAAACTAAATGAAAGGATCAGAGTTAACGTCATTTGCTACTGTTTTTAATGATGTTCGACTCGCATTGACAGGTGAAACTCTGATCTACCTGCTTACACTGCAGACATGAGGGCACGAATCTGATTCATATTGGATACATTTCCACATATGAACAAGGCCTGAATCTGATCAATTTTCAAATTTTAAATTGTATAAAAATGTTCCTGTTTACACGTACATGGGCCACATCTGATCTATGCCACATGGGAGAAAAAAATCAGAATTGGGTCTCTTGAACCATGCAGTGTAAATGCAGCCTAAAGGGCTCTTAAGTTGAATGCTACTTTATCAAAAGCATAAAAATAAATTGACCTACCTCAGGCAGATCACTAAAATTATATTAAAATTTTTTTTGCTGCAGGACATAAATTAAGTCCCACAAGTTTATTTTTAATAATTTACATAACACATAATAAGTGTATTGTACCAAATGATTCATTTAAATGTAAATGCACAGTAGTTAAAGACCTTTACTGTAAAGTGGAGCCAAAATGATATTAGTATAATCATCTTTTTAAGTCCACTTTTTTATTGTCAACACATGCATATGTGCTCCTTGTCATTTATTCCCCAGAGACTTTAAATTTTTCGATTAATTTGTGTTATTTTTATTAATTTTCCTCACACATTAAACCTACAGTACAATATAAATGTGGCTGTCCTAATTATGCTGTTGCAACAATTAAAGCTCATTGAGGTGCATGTCATAATTTATGACGCTGACAGTATGTGGGTGTATATGCGTGCAGTCAGGTGAATAGGTGCATCTCTTTGTTCATCTCTGCCATTGTTGTTAGTGCAGGTCGTCTGTTCACTCTGGCATGCTAGACAGTTAAACGCATGTTTACCGTTCCCATCCTCTGGGACTCCTCCTTAGTGGCTGAGGTTACGACGCTGATCGCATTAAGGTCCCTCGACATGTTACAGCGCATGGCAGGGTTATGCTGCACGAGAGCATGCCAAACCATGCATGCAACTGCTCGCTGCATCAGAGCCCCAGACCGGCCAAGGGAGGATGTTTTTCATGAGCAGCGCTTCCAGCTCTGCCAGGATCTAAAACAACAACGCGCTCTTATAAATTATTCAGTGTGGACAGAGAGTGTGTGACAAAACACATGCTGTAAATGAATATTTCAATGCTGGACACGAGTACAACTGTAAAGGAAGGACTGCCTGCGTTGCGAGTTCATGTACACCACAAACTCCGAAACCTAAACCGAGCCGAGGAGCAGCCCAGGAAGTCTGGGTGGGAGGAAAAAAAGAGCCTGCTAACCTTTAAAGTCGCTTGAAGACAGATGTTTTATTCTCTTGTGGTAACTAAGGGGGAGGCAGCGCTGTAGCTTACCCACAATTCCCTCTTCCTTTGCAAAACGCAAACTTTCAAATGTTATATCACGTCGATTGAGAGCAGTTTGCACCACAGGGGAAGCAGCGTTTTCAGTTAAACCTCTGTGCCTGATTACTGCTGCATTTTGGGAGGCTGTGCTAGTGGAGAAACTTGCAGACACGTGACCGTGTGCACCTGAGCGCAGCAGAACTGAACCTGAAGGTTCAGAAGGTGTAACGCAAATACTTCCAGCATCCGAATTGAAGTTACAAAAATATTTACCTTTTCCCTGAAGTAAACAGAATTTAGCTTCACTGCTGTGTTTGTTCTAATGTTTGAAAGTCTGACAAGTATAATATACGATGTTTTTAGAGTTGTTTATCATTTTCCTTTAGGAGTCTCTTGTTTTTTTCTTTTTTTCTTTCTTTCTCGGAGAGAAGTTGAAACTGCTGAGTTTAGATATTGTGAAGTGCATGATTCATTCGACTGTGCGCTGTGCTCTTTTTATTTGCCCCTTGAAAGCTCACAGGCTGGTTCTGCCATATAAAAAGGCTGGAGATGGATTCGTATTGTTGAGTGAGACCCGACTGACCCTGTAGTTTATACTGTGAGACATGGCCTGTCTGATGAGAACATACGCACGGAAATAAATCACACCTTATTGATGAAATATGAAATATAAAACAGCCCTTTTTGACCTTCGACAGCCTTCAGCTGCCAAAACTCACACAGAATGTGTGAGCTTTGACGGTTATTGTTTGCCTTCCTTGAAAGCGCTCTGTTTTTCACATGATGAATGTTTTTTTATGGTTAATGTGTATGATTTTGTTCTGATTGTTTGTCTTTGTTTTTCCATAGGCAAGTCTGAGAGGCCTCCGTTCTCCGGTTATGGAAGAGAGCCAGGCGTCTCTGGATGCCAGGTAACAACCACAAATTCACTTTATTGTTGTGTTTTAACGTAGTGTTTGCTTTTGTGTGAACATCGCAGGTTTCTCACTTAGCCCTTGATTCATCACAGCTACCAAAGTGCCGAATCTGTGCATGCCAGATACTGTAACACATGCCTAAATGGCTAAAGTATTGTAAAAACTTTAAAAGTGTGAACTTCAGGCCTTTTGAACTCATGAAAATGAGTAAAAGCATAAGAGTCACAGGGATCTCTGGTCAGTACTTTTTGCTAGTTAAGTTTATTTGTTAAATGCCTTTTGAATGGGTTGTTGTACCTGGTTTCTTTTTGTGAAGAACAGTTGAAAAGCTTGATATTTTAATGTAAACTGCATTATTTATTTGATTTATTTTAAAATTTATTCAAAATTTTTTATTTTTGCTGTTTATTTATTAGAGGTGTGAACCTACACTGGTCTCACGGTTCACTTCGATTATGATTATCATGCCATCGATTCGGTTCAAATCGATATCTCGCTGCATCACGGTGCATTGACGATGCTTTCCATACACAATTGCATTTTTTCTTCACAAAACAAGAAAATTGTATTAAATCTATAAATACATTTATATACGTATTACTTGTAATACAATTTTGTCCTTTAATACAAGCAGTCAGATAAACAAACTCTACCATTTGTAATCTCTGTAATGTTTCAAACAAAACTCAAATGCATGCACAAAAGACAACATGAGCATTTATAGCAAACAAACTAATGTAAATATTATCACGCTTGCTTTCTGAACGTTTCTGAGCGAGTTCTTACACCCCTAATCATTGTCTTCACCTGCTCAATAGAAAGGGCTACGATTGGCTTTAAAACTGTTCTGAAAAAGAGCAGACGCAATAACAGTCT
This sequence comes from Danio tinwini, assembly GCA_903798205.1. Taxonomy (NCBI): domain Eukaryota; kingdom Metazoa; phylum Chordata; class Actinopteri; order Cypriniformes; family Danionidae; genus Danio; species Danio tinwini. The sequence goes on from CAIGQZ010033024.1 coordinate 3,988,248, forward strand.
AAATGTGCATAATCCACAGTTATAGAAGGTATAGGTATAGAAAACTCACTCACTCTACACGCATGCTCGTGTCTGGATCCACAACAGTCGCTTTAACAGCCGAGAGGAGAGGAAAAGTTACCTTACAAACATGCCAGCAGTTCAAAGTTATAAAGTGTGAGAGAGCTTTAACAGCTTTCATTTTCTCTCTAGCAGTGAAATAGTGTCTCCTGGTGCTGCTGTACCTACAGTGTCAGTTAAAGACTGTCCAGCAAACTCACATGCAGTGAATTCTGTACAGTTGTCTGCTTTTTTAATTAGTTGGAGCATTTTATTTACTCATCCTTGCCTCCTTCACCATAATATTCTACCACAACATATTGCATATGACACTGATCATCAACTGCGACTGGATTCCAAAATTGTGAGGATCAAAAAAAAAATAGTGGTCCACGTTATTAAAGCAACTAAAAAATAACAACAACTAAGTCTCTTGTCAGAATAACCACCATTTATGACTATATTTAGGCTACACTTTAAAATGAGGACAAACTCAGACAGACTATGCGGCGTTAAGCATTTATTGTTTCAAACAGGTTTTAGCGTAAGTGAAGACCGGGTGGGGTGTAGGCGGAGTGCGTGCAACATGTGTGTGATGAAGAGCAAGGAGGGATGCGGTGGAGAGGGGTGCACAACGTTTTTGAGGAGCGGGAGGGAGACACACGGTTTTTGGGAGAGTATCATTCGTTTGCGGGCATTCGGGAGTCTCTATGCATTTGCGGGAGACTCACAGAACTTCCGGGTGACTTGAAATGTCTGCCTCAGGACTAAAAAAAGGAGGAAAAACTATCTAGCACAACTTAAAATAGCATGGTAAATAAATAACCTGGTACCAGAACAAAACAGGTCACAAATAATGTTCGCACATCAAATGAAACGTTAAGTGGGCTTGAATTCAAATCACAATGCTGAAACGGGCTACTCACAGTGCTTAATCAATGGCTAAAGTTACATCTCCCCTTGTTGACTTAGCCTAATTGAGTTGAGGCAAAATATCTATCACTTCTAGTGCTGTAGGTGATGGGAGCCTGAATCAAATGCCTTCAGTTTTGTAATAAAAATTAAAAAAGTATAAACATTAAACATAATGTTAAGCCAAAATGAGATCTTTATTTGGTTTTCTTCTTGGGGGTCCAGCCCCCAAGGAGACTGACTGGAAAAACTCATGGCCCTCTGACAAATATAGTTGATGACCCCTGGCATATGAGATAAATAACATAATAATAACAACCTGTTTTAATTTATTACATAACCGATACTAAATTGTCTGCTTCTGCATTGCAATACAGCAAAGAAACAATAAATTTTGACACCCTTATTATTTAACACATTTTAGAAATCATTTAATCAGATTTTTGTAATATGTAATTTTTACTGTCATTTTTTTTAGTCATTTAAAAATATTTTTTGAGGAAATCTCTTGAAACATTATAATGTTTTTACTGTCACTTATTCATTTAATAAGATTAGGCGTAGATAAAGGTATTCGTTTACAAAATAATACAAAAATAAGTGTATAAATGTTATGTAATCATCAGTTGTTACATTTCTGCACTTAATGCAATAGCTGATGTCAACAAAAAGTGGTACAGAAAATCGTCAGATAATAACAAATAACTGGAAAAGCCATTGGTCCAAAGGTGTGGGAGCCTTGTTTATAGCTTCCAGTCAGTTTTTCCCATAACGTTGAAAGAGTGTTTTGTGGCATCTGAATGCTTTCAATCTGAATGCTTTTTAATAGCTTTTATTATGAGCCAGCTCTGTGATTTGGAGCGAGTGTTTATGTGTGTGTTATGTGTTGGGAGCAGGCCTTCAGCACACAGAAACATGACTTTCAGCACTTCCATTAAAGCAGGGTCACACAGCGCCGGGCCCTGCTCTCCTCCCTCAGCCACACAGATGTTCCAGACAAAGACAGGATTGTGTGAGCAGCACACCACCCGCTCTCCTTCTCTCTCCTGCCCGCTCATTCTCTCTGACACCCTTGACGTCAGTCAGTGAGAGGGTGCACTGCCAGACCCCACACCCTTTTTTTTCCCTGTATATTTTTTAATGGCCTGTTGCTTATGCTCTGTTTACAAAGTGTTTACTCGATCTCCTGCCCTGTTGTAATCACTACTGGAAAACCAAGAACTCCTTTTATAGCTGTATTCCATATTAGCGCAATACCTAATGGTTATTAGCAGGATTTAGTTTAGCGTGAAGGGTCTTGGCTTTAAGATTAGCGTTAAAACCATGGCTAAGAGACAATATTAGAGGAAGACTACTTCTCCAGCTTAAGTATGATGTCAGAGCAGCCCTCGACCCCAATGACCCTTTAATAACCTCACCGTCCAAGCCCCCGTGCCCGTCTCGGGAGAGAAGAAAACACACAAGCGCACCTTCAAAAGCGGCGTGCGGTTTGCCAGCTGTGAATAGCGCTATAGTCAGAACGAATGAAAATACGGCTGGCGTTCGCTCATTCATAAAAGAGCTTTCTGAAAGGGAATGCCAGTTCAGACATTTTGTGTGGGAACTGGGGAATTTATGCTGGCCTGCAGCTGCACAGATCAGAGCCTGGCAGAGACTCAGTTTGTCTAGTCGCTGAAGAAAAACAGGAAGAGCGAAAAAGCCCGTTCGGTTCCTGAGCGAATGTGGGAAGAATGCGGGCTGCAGGGTGGCTGCATTAATATTCTGAACCCTGCGTGTTAATATGGCCACCGCGTCTGCCGTGCGCATATAAACAGATGACTATCAGGTGCAGAGATTATCAGAGAAGCAGTGTTTTTAATATGCGAATCGGGTGCCTAATAACCCAGTCTGCTTGGAAAATTGAGCAATGCACATTGCGGAACCTAATAAAAGGCCCTATTTGTTCAGCGAGTGCCAAGAATGGAAATATCTGCACTAGTAATCTATCAAGTGTTTGGCAGTGATGGGAAGCGGTTACAGGATTTTTCACAAAGCCAAACAGCCTGTCTTTTTATGAGGTTTGTCATCATTTGCAGGCTAAACCTCTCCCTCAGCAAGGTGTTATTGCATCATTTGAACCTGATGTGGAACTGTACACCTTTTATTGAGTTAAATATTCAAACTGTCTCAGCCAGCTGCGGCCCCTGCATCTCTGCCTGCCAAGCATCTCATTGGCTGCTTTCTTTTACTAGGAAGTAATTCAGAAACAACCACAAAAAACAAAACAAAACAAAACAAACAAAATCTGAGGGATTCTCATAGGCTAGGAAATCAAGAAACTCTTCTTATTTAGAGGCATATATTATTTTTTGAATGAGTATTTTCTTTTATTAATACTTTTATCAATACTTTGTGTTTCTTGCAATATTATTCAATGCCACACTGGTGAATCTACAGCATGGAATGTAAAAAAGCCAGTACTAGAAACTCTTTGAGAAATGGTTTTAAATATTAGTCTAAAAAAGTGCATCATGAGTTGTCAAGTGTATTTAGATTTTAGAGAACCAAATCTAATGCAAATCATGTATTTAATTATTTATAGCATGATAATGTGAAGGTTTTATTGTGCTACTCAAGGTTAAATGCTACCAATAGTGTGAGATGCATGCCTACTGTATGTTTTGACTTTGAGATAAAAGACAGCTTTTTAAGTTAGTCAAAACTATGCTATTAGTTCCCAAGAAATTCTTTGCTAATCAAACCATTTATGGCTTGTCATTGTTTTTGTTTTTGCCATACAATTGTCAATAGTTACCAAAAATCCCCATATTAAAAATATCTTCTTTGGAGTTAAGTAATTTCAGACGAAATTAGTAAGGACATTTGGAGTTTAAGAAGAAGCAAACCAAAATCTCTAAAGTATTTAAACAAAGTGACATGGCTTTACTTGACTGGAGTGCTGAATTGCTAATTGCATGTTAGGTTTCATTTGTTATGTTCACATTGCCATTGCCATTATCTGTTTGTTTTTAACTGCTGATTTTTCATTGCTGTAATTTTAGTCACATCTTCCTTTGTTATTGAGAGGAAACCATGAAAGTTATATTTATCTAAACACCATGTAAGGGATAAAGTCCATCTATGCGGTGGATTATTACATGGCATATTACAGTACATCCTTATTTCCAGAAAACAACACAATTAGACACAAAACATTGATTTGTACTGTAATAAATCATTAACTCTTTCATTAAACATTAAAAAGTAAATTGGCTGTAGTGTATGTGTGGGTGTGAGAGCAAAAGTGTAAGGGTGTTCCCAGTGCTGGGTTGCAGCTGAAAGGACATCTACTGCATAAAAAAAACACATGCTGAATAAGTTGGCAGTTCATTCCGCTGTGGCGACCCCTGATTAATCAAGGGACTAACCCAAAAAGAAAATGAATGAATGAATGATTAAACATAAAGCTGACAAAAACATAAATGGCTGACTGCAGCCTACACTAACCTTCGTATGATTGAGTCTCAAGATGGCGGCACATTCAGGAACATCACCGTGAAAGATTAGCATATGAATATGGAAATGAATTTATTCACTTAATTTATACTCAAATAAGCATGTGTTATTAGTTTCAGATGTTGATATCTGGTAATAACATACCCTGGAATGTTATGACTGACCAATCAGAATTAAGTATTTCATATAACTGTTTAAATAAAGCTGTATAGCATATAATAGCATTAGCAAATAGCGCTATAACTGCTGCTTTGCTATTTCAAACTTCCTTTAAATGAAGAACAAAGTTGACTTTGCTGTATGTCAGTGCATTTTCAAGCTTATTTGTGAATCAAAACAAAGTCCTTTTTATGCATCTCTCTGTTTTCTCTGTTGCTTCGTAATATCTTTAGCAGCATCACGCTAGCACTTGCCCTGCAGTTTTAATCTTTAACCTTGTCGTAGGAAATGTCATGATCCAAACATGAGAAAAAAGAGAATACAGCAGTGATAAGAGGCAAGCGGCAGAGCTCTGCATTGGGCTGTAGGTAAAGCTCTGCGCTCGTCCCCCATGTGGAGGATTATTCTGATTGTTGCGGCAGGATGCGGTTGACAGATGACTGCTATTATCTCCAGCAATCTGCCTGACATTTCACTCAGGAAGATGATTGTTCAGATGTGAGCGGGCCCAGAAGCCCCTGTGATTCTGTCAAGTGCTCTTATAATGAACACTACTTCTCAGTATCCACAAGATTGACCAGACTGTCATGTAAGCCGAGTACTTGTTTTAAAGGCTAACGCATGGTGGGCAGTCATTTTCCTCTCACCTGCTAACACATGGCCGTGAACACGCACACAAAGAGCAGATATTTTGTCAATATACTTTTGCCGACGTTCACTTTAAATAAAAGGTAATTTGGGTTATTTCAAAATAAATATTTGTAAAATATAAAAATAACCTCAAATGCTGCACTTTAAAAAAAATTTGTTTGTTTAAAGTTGTGAATTGCCTTATCGGACTGTTATCTCTGCTCTGTCGAATTTTGATGTTTATAATTCAACTGTGAAGATGACTTTTATTGACATTTTAGTAGTTTAAAATAGGGCTGCACGATATTAGAAAAATCTGACATTGCAAATATATATATATATATATATATATATATATATATATATATATATTTCTGCAATATATATTGCAATATAAATATAATTTTACCAGATGAATTGAATAGCCCTATTTGGAAACCATGTATTCATTTTCAATCGATTGTCATGATTTTGTAGGGTAACAAATCATGCCTGAAATGTAATATGCAAATTTAAGAGTGAAATAAACAGTGCTTTATGGTTTTTAGGGTATAGTCAAATCATATTCAGGTACAAATAAAATAACAAAAAAATTAAAATAACACTGCAAAGACTTTACAATTTAAACAGTTCAATAAAATAAATTTCTATTTAATAATGTATCTGAATGCTCTTAGCTCTTAAAAACATGTGCAAACAATAAATTTTTACTCTATTAAGGTTAAACTCTGCAATGACTACACAAATGTCTTGTATTTTGAGCTGTGGCTATATAATTCCAATATAATAATCCTAAACCATACAATCCCAATTTAACTTTGCAGATCCTGCTATGTGACTATTGCGGATATGCACATTGTGATATCAATGCTGAAATGATATGTTGTGCAGCCCTAATATTCAGGTACAACAATACAAGAAACAATGTAAGAAATAATATTGAGACAATTAAGTCTCACAAAATAACAAAGGTACTGGTTTATTACTACTACGTAAAGGAAAAATCCAAATTTATGGTAAAAAAACCTTATAGATTATATTATATTAGATGTAAAAATGTTTTCTAATTTCCCTTAAATTACCATATTTTTATTAAATTATAGTATTATACACCAGTGTTTTGAAGTATGAATATCTTCACATCATATCTTTGTTACACAGACAAAAACACAATACGCAGGTGCGCTGATGACACAGTCATACAATAATCACAAGCAGAGAAACATACTGATACATACTGTAGAAGGCACTCAGTGTCATTCACACAACTACCAAACACCATCATAGTAACGGGCATAAATTTATATAATTAGATGTAACAAAAATCTAATGTATATCACTGATGAGAAAAAAACAACTAAAAAGAATCACAGTAATTTCAACAACAAAAAAGCATAAAAAGTAAAGTGCCATGAAAGGAATTCTGGGAAAGTCAGTTTACAGTTATTAACCATATATATTATGGAAATTAATGGTAATGCAGTTAACAAGGTTACGTTTTTTTTACTGTAACATTTTACAGTTTGTCTACCATTAAAATTATAGTCATTTTTGCTATCTGATCTGTCTCCGCAATATGGGATAATGCATTTCACACTTCCACAAACCATAATCACCAGTTTAATCACTTCAAAACTATTCACAGGGCATATTGAACCACACGTACTGTATATACGGCATACTTTATCATAGGTTTATCTCCACATCCATATTGTAAGTTCTGTGAACCAGAGCGTCCAGATACCTTTTTATGTCCGGAAGTGAAAACATTTTGGGATTCAGTGCTTTTATTTTAAGATTTTATTTAAAGTTACAAAAATTTGTTTTCCCAAAGATCCTGTATTGTTATTGCTGAATGATTACTCTCAATTTCCCTTAAATGCAAAGGTCTGTAAATTTTGATTAGCTGCTTCAACTGCTACAATGAAAATGTTGGTACAGAAGTGGTAACCCACTCATGATCTCTCTGTTAAGCACTGGTTGCATTCATTATTGAAAATACTGTACCTAGAACTGTCATCAGCATGGATCAACCCTGCTAAACTGGACATTTTGACTGTGTAGAAAATCTATATATGGGATATCAAAGAAATCTTACACACTTAACCCTATATACAGTTGCACTCAGAATTATTCAACCCCCTGATTTATTAGCCCCCCTGTTTATTTTTTCCCCAATTTCTATTTAACGGAGAGATTTTTTCAACACATTTCTAAACATAATAGTTTATTAACTCATTTCTAATAACTAATTTCTTTTATCTTTGACATGATGACAGTAAATAATATTTGACTAGATATTTTTCAAGACACTTCTATACAGCTTAAAGTGACATTTAAAGGCTTAACTAGGTTAATTAGGTTA
>CAIGQZ010033024.1:4011252-4038811 GCA_903798205.1 Danio tinwini
CCAAATTATGTTTAACAGAGCAAGGAAATTTTCACAGCAAGTCTGACAATATTTTTTCTTCTGGAGAAAGTCTTATTTTTAAGACTTAAGATTTTATTTTGACTAGAATAAAAGCAGCTTTTCCTTTTTTAAAACCATTTTAAGGTCAAAATTATTAGCCCCTTTAAGCTATATTTTTTGATAGTCTCCAGAACAAACTATTGTTATAAAATAACTTGCCTAATTACCCTAATCTTATTAGGTAACCTAATTAACTTAGTTAAGCCTTTAAATGTCACTTTAAGCTGTATAGAAGTGTCTTAAAAAATATCTAGTCAAATATTATTTACTGTCATCATGGCAAAGATTTAAAAAAAAATGTTTAGAAATGAGTTTAGAAAATCTTCTCTCTGCTAAACAGAAGTTGGGGAAAAACAGGGGGCTAATAGTTCAGGGGGGCTAATAATTCTGACTTCAACTGTTATTCCAGCATAGAACTAACAACACTGGCTTATACATACATAGATAACTCAAATATACATCCATTAGTACATTTTATTTTGTTTATCTGTAACTTTGCTGCTCTTGACAGTTTGGCACATAATAAAAAGTAAGATAATGCATCAGGTTTTTTTTTTTGCTTAAATAAAGAGATAGCAAATCATTATATCCTATAAATTTTGTGTCTGATCACTTAGTTTTGTGGCAGGTAGCCTTGTATTAAGCAAGATAATGTGCATCCAGCTGGTTGTTTTTGGAGAATCAAGCCCTTTTGTCTTATGAAACGGCTAATAAGCTGTGCATACGGATGTGCATTATCACTTACATAAATTTAAAACATTTCATTTGAGCACAAAATCAGAATGACTCATAACTTCCCATCTTGAAAGTCATCATTCACTCATTCATTAATTTTCTCTTCGGCTTAGTTCCTCTTATTCAGAGGTCGCCACAGAGGAATGAACCGCCAACTTATCCAGCATATGTTTTATGCAGCCCTTCCAGCCGCAACCTAACACTGGGAAACACCCATACACACTCTTTCACACACATACACTAATTATTCAATTCACCTATATGTATTTGTAGGGGACTGTAGGGGAAACCGGAGCACCCGGAGGAAACCCACGTCAACACGAGGAGAACATGTAAACTCCACACAGATATGCCAACTGACCCAGCCAGGGTTAGAACCAGCGACCTTCTTACTGTAAGGCGATTGTGCTACCCACTGCGCCACCGTGACGCCATCTTGAAAGTCTTTAGATCAAACTTGACAGTATATCTTAATGCGTAGTGAAAATGTTAATAATCACACTCTGACCAGCAGTTGTTCTTGCATTTTAATTTCGACATCTAATTTGCTTAGTGAAAGTGAACCAAACTGAGAAGAACATGCCACACTTAAATTTAGGTTCCTTTTACAGAACACACCAACAAGCTACAGGTCTGAAAGTGCTGTAAATATCCTTTTGCACTTTCTGCTTGTAAAGTCACTTCACTTGACGGTGTTGTACCTAGCTGGTAACTCAATCTAACCAACCTTATTCAAATAAATGGCCAGCGAAAGTCAGCCGTGATTGGTTATTTTCACAGCGGTGACCGTAATGAAGTTATGTGTGGCAGCTGTGTGGAAGTTTAGCAAGAACAAAGCAAACATGCGCTGAGAACTCTCTGGACATGTGTCTGTGATTTGTGATTTCATTTCTGCCCCTTTTCATTTGTCTCTTTCATTATTTTAGATTTTTTTTTGCGTGTTCTTTTCCTCCCAGCAGTGCATTCTTTATCTGGATTTGCTTTATGGAGCCTTCGAGCATTCCTCTATCATGGCCGTCTCTCTCCTAAAGAACTGACTTGAAACAGCTCCAGGTTTAAAGTGGTACCAGCCTGTGGATCGCAACCACCTTGGACACATTTGAAAGAGCCTCACTCAGAGAAGAAAAGAGCATAAATAATAATAGAATTAGAGGGCAAAGCATAATAAAGTATCGTTTTCTGGGAAGGCTTTCATCTTTCCGTAACAATAATGTTGTGAATGGGCCGATGGAGGACGGTGTTTGGACTGGGAAGCCTGCAGTGACAGACATGAAAGGACCCGGGGTAGAGTGGGCCGGAGTGGGCTTTAAAGAGGCCGATGGCACTGCAGGTCAGCATGTTCACAGCACGTGGACGACCTCTGCCTCCCTGTCTATTTTTGCACCCCTGTCCATTCATTCTCTATGACTGTGGGTAGCTCGTTGCTTTTGCCTCTCTTCCACTTCCACCCTCCCGTTTCCCTTCATTTTCCTTTTCTTCCCTTCATTCTGTTCTCCCACCCCCAGCGCGCCTGTTATTTGGGTTGTGTACCCTACCGCCCCCTTGGTCTATGGGCAGGAGGCCCAGAAAGGGGAGCAGTGGGTACAAAGAGAGCGCGAGGAGGGGATGTGTGAGGAAGTGGAGCGTCATTGCTCTTGGAGCTTGACGTCAGGTTCGGCCTCTCTGCAGCTGTTGGATGTGTTCAACAGCCCCCTCTGTATTTGCTGTCACGCCATTGTGGGGGACTGTTGAAACAACAGCCACAGGTCGCAACATTCACAACTAGACTTCTTGCAGACAAGTGTGTGGCATGAAACTTAACACATGCACTGATCTTAATGTTATCAGTGCTGAAAGTTAAATTCAATTCTTTATTCTATTTTTTTTTCTAATTATTTAATTTTCTATTATTTCTATAACGCTTTTACAATGTAGAGTGTGTCAAAGCAGCTTAACATAGAAGTTCTAGTAAATTAAAACTGTGCCAGTCCAGTTTTTAGAGTTGAAGTTCAGTTTAGTTCAATTCAGTGTGGTTTAATTTAAACAGCTGAAAGCAAATGCATTGATGTGCAGCTCCACAAGTCCCAAATCAAACAAGTGATTTCACACCGTCTGTGTGTGCAGATATCATTTTAATAAAAGTAATTACAGTATGCTAGCTTGGAACTATAAGATACTAGTTGGCATTTTCTATTCAGATTTAGTTATTCACACTTTCTTAACCGAATACTGTATGCAGTCTTTTTTGTAGTTTTTACACAAGTGTTCGTAATGCAAATATTTTGAAGTTTATTGTCTCAAAATATTGTCTCAGAATGCAGATTAAAATTAAAATTAAAATAAATCACATTTATTAAGTATGGAGTTGGTAAAATATTTTTGCAGTCTTCATTTATATGACCAAAACTACAATAAAAAAAAAAACAAAGATTTCTATCATTTATTAAAAAGTTGTATATTTTACTATATTTAAAAACTTGTACTTGTAATGACAAAGCTGAAATTTCTGCAGCTACTATTGTAGTTCTTTTTAGCTATGTTTCTGTCCACTTATTTTTATGCACATTTTGCATATGTTCATAAAAAAGGTGATGGAAACACCAAGATGCTCATAAATATTTAAAATGCACATAAAAAACACATGGGTTAAACTTTTTTATGCGATAAGAAAAGATGCTCATAAACTACAATGGAAACACTTTAACCAAACAAATTACAGTATGTGTATTAAAAAAGGTCATGTGTTTTTGTTATAAGAGATCATGTGATGATAAAAATGTGTGTGAATGGACAAACTAGCAGGCTGAGCACATTGTGAAACATCTGAAATGTTGTTTTGGTCATTCTAAAACACCTTACCGTTTCAGTATCAGTGTTATTATATTGTTAATTACCTCCAGAATCAAGAGCGTCTGTGCTCAACATCTCATGCCTTTAAATGCCACCAGGTGTGTTGGCGTTTGTCTTCTGAGATGCAAGTATTTTATTAAATAAGGAAAAGATTCACACATCTTCTCCTTCCACGGCAAATTCCATTTTCACTGTTGATATTTAATGCCATTTAATCAGGAAGTGACGATTTTGTTTTCTTTGACTACTTGAATGGAAACGCTGCTTTATTCACACATCTCTTTTGTGATATTCCAGTTTTGCGTATAAATTTAATTCGGATCTTTGAATGGAAACATAGCACATGATCACATATGTCACATGATCCTTCAAAATCATTCAAATGTGTTGATTTGTTGTTCTAGGAAGCATTGTTTGTTATTACCAATGGGAAAACAACTGTGCTGCTTTATTTTAGTATTATTATTTTTATTATTCAAATTATTTAATTCAATCATTTATTTAATATTTGGAATCTGTGATGTATTTTTTCAGGTTTCTAATTTATTAGTAGTTGAAAATATATTACTTTTACATATAATACATTTAATATATGTATTACTGTTATACAGCCTTCTGTCAAACTTTAGTTTATATATATATATATATATATATATATATATATATGTATATATACTGTACAAAGCTATTGGCTGTAGAAATCCTCTCCATAACCTCCATTCAACCCTTCAATAAAAGAAAAACAACAATCACTAAACAAAAGATTAATCAGCTCAGGATTTAGTCCAGTGTCTGTTTCTGTTTCAGTATTTGTGTGCAGTTCTAAACCACGTCAGTGCAGTGTTTTATTTCATTTTCTGTTACTCTGTGAAAGACGAGTCGAATCAACAGGTAAATAAAAACAACAGTGGTCTTAGTGTTTTGCTCGACCCCTTTTCGCACGGAAAAAAAATCCACCATTCTAATTTCCTTTCTGTCTGTTTTTTTTTTTTTTTAAGTACAAGTCAATCCACTTACTCATTTGTTTTCCGCCCCTCCCTTGCTCTTTATCCTCCATCCCCCCCCTCCGCTCTTTGCCTCAGCACTTATGAGGCTTTAGGGGAGCCGAGCTCTGGGTATTGGTCCGTTCTCGTCCTCCTCCTCCTCCCATAAGCCACCCCCCTCCCCTCAGTGCCGGCGGAGTTGGTACGGTCCTGCTTTGCATAAGTTGTCTGTGAGTAGATCCATGTGTAGGGGGCCAGCACTAAAGGAATTAGTCCCTTGTGCAGCGGGTGGATGTATGCGTAGGGAGCGGGTTTGTGAAAAGTGATCCTCTGTATCTGCCTCCACGTCTTTCCCAGTATCGCTGAGGCTTTTATCATGTATTGCGCCTACCCCGTGCCTGGAATGGGCAGCATGTATTACTACAACGGAAAATCGGTGAGTGCCTTCTGTCCCTTGAGGAAAAGTGTGTAAGTAAACATGTTTTTCATGCGCGCGGTGGGCTGTCAGCTTAAATGGAGTGCTGAGCCATGTCTGTTCAGCGTGTAGAAACTGAGTTGAGGGTATCGCTGCTCTCAGCTTTGCTTATGTGTGTGTGTGACTGCTGAGTGTTTCCATTACCTCAGTCTGAGCTGGGTCAACATTTACTTTCAATTGCCATTTAGTATGAGTTATTACTCAGATTTCAACTATTGTGGAGAGCCACACAAAATGTGAAAATCTCTTTTTTTTAAAGCGAAAGTGGCAGATTTGTTTGCTGTCACTGTTTCCTTGGTGAAAATGCAGTTATTTGTCATGAACACTTGGTCTTGGTAGTTGATGCTGGTTGTGCTTGTTGCTCACCGCTTTACTGATAGGCTCACAATAATAACAAGTGGGAGTCTGGGAATGATTAAGGAAGAGAGTCTGTCTGTTGAGGTTTGACTTTCCTGTTTGCAGATTGAGCATCGCTGTTCCTCCATCTGTTTTTAATCAGCCAGGCATTCTTCTCTCTACAGGAATCCTGATGGGACTCCTAAACCTCTCCACCACAGGCCCTTTGATTTCTGTGTGCCTCTCACGATGCCTGTTTGCCTGTCTGCGTGTGGCTGTCCGTGTGAACGCTTGCGTGTGTGCTGAACGTTTGTCAGGTGCTTGATGATCAGATTGGTCCTTCAGGCTTATGAGAAACCTGTGCTTGTGTCTCATGAGTGGGTGTTACTTGGCTTTACTTAAAGGTTATGCGACAAGATGGCAAAATCTGATCAAACTTCTGTGGGAAAGATGTCATATGGTTCATAATAATTTCCTGAAAATTAAACAGGTGTGATTGGGAATATGAAAGAAGAAGTGGCGACTTGAACCTGCACTTGTGCCTCATGATAAGTGCGGGTTTGTCCTGGCTTAAAGTTTCCGAAAGGATAGTAAAATCTGATAAATCTTCAATTAGGGAATGAACTCAAAGTAAAATTGATTAATATGAAATTAAAATGTATGTATAACCTTGTTTAGCTAGAAGTGGGAAGGTTTAGTTGACTATTTTGGGGACATATTTATATTGATAAATAAAGGAGTTTTGTAAAAATAATAGTAATAATTATTATTCTCTTTAAGCTTAGTGTTAGTTTGTAGTGTATATTATAATTATCAATATAAAACAATGTCTGTTCTATGTCTTTATTAGGCGGCCAAGTAAACATGTGTTTGGCGGGGGCAGAATGTTCTTATTTCCTTAAAAGCTAGTCACTGCTCCCCTGACGATGCAAAGCACTGAACGCACAACTTCAGTAGAGAGGAAAAAGTTTCCAGTAGATTTCCCTGATGTCTTTCTCTCTGTCTGTGCAGGACTCTAGAGATTTCTCCATCTGTTTGCTGAATTCAAGAATGATCCGTTAACTGCTTAATATGACATTTCTGTGTTGCTCACATTATCAATACAGCTTTTAACAAGGGCAGCGGCAATGCTTTATGTTTGTACAACTTTCCTAAAAGTCTGGCTGATTTCTAGAGACGAATGCGAGCTTGTGTTTTCACTTCTTTTGAGGTCATCTGACACAGTCCAGAGTTAGCTTTCCTCGTAGGCCATTATGACAGATCTCTTTGTTCCTGCACCACAAAGCTGACTTTGATCTTTTTATATTAAGTATTTCCAGCCTCGTAATGCAGGCTGGGAGGAAAGAGAAAATGAGGAGCATGTGGCTCGCTCGGGTCAGAGTTGAGCTTTATGATCCAAAGCAGTGGGTAAATGCCCAATAAACCCTTCCTTGTGTTGCTTTATTTATATCTTGGCACACAGCTATTATTTATTTATTAAATGTCAGATGCTGTGAGCATCAACAAAGATAAAAGTCACATTGATTTGTTTGAATGTCAAGCTGGTACCAATAGTTTTATAGCCGAGCCCTGGAGGGCGAGCGGCCTCCCCGGCTTTGATTGGGTCATTTTATGACATGTGAAGTATTTTATTTCCTCTCTCCTGTTCTCACATGTATGCATTATAAATGTTTGTCGAAGGCGGTAGCTTTATGTCTAAGATGTCTAATGTGGCTTTTTGCTTTTTTTTTTCTTCTTTCTTCAGATTCATACTCAGCCTTTTTGAAGGTTTTGTTCTGCTAGAAACTTTGCATAATGAGTCAGCGTGCTCGTCTGTAGTTGTTCAAAGTCGATGCTCATGTTGTTTTTCTCCTCTCGAAAGGCTTCCACCTGTATCTGTAAGGAACAAAATGCTTTCAAGTCTCAAACTTTTACCGTCTGCTCTTTGTAGACAGACTCGGCTTTAAAAGTCAAAACGTGTCCCTTCAGGACAGAGCTGCTGTGTTCAATAGGGGCTCATTGTGTGCGAGTAGCGTGCCTTTTCGCCTTGATAAGTGTGTTAGATGGGAGTTGAAAAGGAAGGCCCTCGGGCCGCGATCCGACTCCAAACAAGTGACATGCAGAGGCAGGATATTTTCTTGTCACTCGCGGTCCCTCTGCTCTGAGCCCGTCCTTGTGGGTTAGTCTGTTGTTCTGCCTTTTTTTTCTCTTCCTCTGTAATCATTTCTCTCTCTCTATCCCCTGCCTCTTTCGCTGTTGTCGCTGGGCTTATCCATATGTTGACAGTTTAGTGGTTTTTCCGTGTGTTGTTGTGATGGATGTGGTTTTCAGATCAAAGGAAGGTGTGACAGGCGAGAAAAAAGAGAAAAACTCATTTCACTCATCAGCGTGAGCCTTCGTCTCCATTTACTCACACAGAAACTGGGAAAAAAAGACTTTTTATGTTGCCTTTTTCCTTCTGACTACATTTTAATAACAGCTTGAGATGAAATTTGTGTTTTTGGAAACTATTAGCAGGGTTGCTGCAGTTATGTAAATATCAGGGTTTTTTAAAAATGTGACCTTTAGACCTTGAAAACCGTAGTGTAGATTTGTTTTTTGTTTTTTTTATATGAGATTCATACATCACATGGAAGCTGAAAAAATAAGCTTTTCATTGATGTATGTTTAGGATAGGACAATATTTTACCTAGATACAGCTATTTGAACATCTGAGGGGTCATAAAAATAAAAAAGGTTGTCCAATAAAAGTGATTAGTAATTAAAAATTAAGCTTTCATATATTTACAGTAGGATATTTATTAAATACATTCATGAAACATAATCTTAATATCCTTGTGCAACGTTTTAAGTTTTGTTGCTTTGATAAGTTTTATGGTCACAAATCATGATTTTCAGGCCTAGAAAAGATTATGGAAACAGAACTTTTGTGTAAAAGTCAGTATACAGGTGGTTTTAGTATGGTAAGCATTAGGCCTGCACAGTATAAGGTTTCAGCATCGATATCGCAATGTGCGAATCGCAGGATCTGCAATGTCAAACTGGGATTATAATTAACCAGAAAAAACAGAACATGCATTTGGTGGAGTCATTGCAAAGTCTATTAATATGAATCACTTTTATTTGGATGTTTATTTTATTTTGGATGCTTTTTCAAGGCCTGTGTCTTTAGATTTCAAGTGAATTTAAACCATTTGTGTGCAAGAAATTATAAAGTTTGTCACTTTTAATGAAGATTAATGGTTTAATTATTATTTTATGCAATAGAATAACGACTATTTAGTGTTATTTTTACATTCGATTACTGAATTTCTATTATTTAATATTGTTAATATCTAACCGAAAAAATATAGTGTTGTTTATTTAATTTTTATCTGTGTTTATTTTATTTTGCATCATTTTGTTTATTTTATGCAAATAATTCCAATCAATGTAAAATGAGGAATTCTTTCCAAATGGAGTCATCTTGTAAAATTATTTTAATATCGCAGTATGTATCGCAAAATATCGCAATGTCTGTTTTCTCCAATATCCTGCAGTCCTAGTAAACATTTAAGTAGCTAAATAAAATACACAAATCATAAACACAAGCTCTAAATATCATTTAAAGAAATATAATAATTTCACCAAATTCTTCCCACAGCTTATTTTCTCATATACAATAGTCAAAGAGCAAAGAAAATAATATTTTAAACGTGGATGTTTAGATCAGAGGGTGGTGAATAACTGACAGCTTCCTAATTAAAGCCCTGGTCAAAGGAAGCGTTTCCTTTGCTCTTTCTCTCATGCCTGCTTTCATTCTCTATCCTGGTGGTGAAGGAGCGGGGCGCCGGTGTTTAGGAAGGTTTATTAACGGGTCGGCTGGTTAGCTCGGGGTAAAGCGGACAATTAGCATTATCCGCTGCCATATGCTGCCCATTGAGCCATGAGGCAGAGACAAAGGCCCCTCTCCCGCGCCGCCCCAACCTGGGATCACCAGGGGACTTCCAGCGCCCGGGTCACATGTGTGCGCCTGCTCACCCACGGGAGCTGCCGCAGCTTATGAACACACTCACTGCCAATCACATGTGCCCGTCCTGCCGCCTCAGCAAGGTGCCCGGCCGCACACAGCTGGCTAAGCTGACTGAAAGGCTTTAGATGTTGATCGTAATGCAGAGTGTGTCATGACATGCTGCAGCCGTGTGTTTGTGCAAGCATGATGAAGGGGATCTTTAGCGCGCATCTGAAATATTAATGAGCAGGGGGCATACGAGAATGGAAATCACATCATATTAATATTCAATTATAATTCATTCAATAACTGACAGTGTTTTACATACTCATTTATTAGTTGTAATTAAGTTATATATTTAAATTTGATTGGTGATGTTTTATGATATTAATAAAGTCCCTTTAGTTAAGATTGTCTGTGTTAGTAAATGATAATATATCTGCTCATTTAGCTTATTTTCCTGTTAACTTATGATCACAGACAACTTTTGATATTAATGATGTAAGTAATGTAGCTACAGTGCAAATGGAATATTGCGATATCTTTGCATTTCTGTTATTTGGCCACTATTTCATTTAATACTATATTAATTATTTTATAAGTAGTTCATTAACCCTTTAACTGCCCGCATAAATAATGGTTTACGCTACACAGCATTGTTGATTTACAAAAAATCAAACAAACATAATCCTGTTGCACTACTACACTTGATTTTGGTTTTACTGTAAAAACAAACAAACAAGAAAACATGTTAAATGAGGACCTGAAATATTATAGGGCATACTTAAAATACTTAAATATGATTAAATATCCAAAAATGTTTTATTTTGATAATGTTAATAATTAATAAATTGGTCCAACACTTCATATTTTCAGATTTTTCATAGTATATATACTAATTCCGGTACTTTTTTCCATAAACGGACATATCAACCATTTGGTAGAGGCAGACTTTTTAGAAAATATTGTATGTGTTGACAATAAATGCATTGAGTGTGTTAGGAGTTGCAATCCATATTTTTTTTTCCCTTGGTGGGGCAGTTAAAGGGTTCAAAATCAAGGTAACACTTTACAATAAGGTCCTATTTGTTTATGTTAGTTTTCTAATATAATAACATGCACAAACTCATTCATTCATTTTCTTTTTGGCTTAGTCTCTTTTTTAATCTGGGGTCACCACAGCGGAATGAACTGCCAACTTATCCAGCACCATTTTACGCAGCGGATGCCCTTCCAGCCGCAACCCATCTCTGGGAAACATGCACAAACTATGAACAGTAAATTATTAAAAATATTTATTCA
This sequence comes from Danio tinwini, assembly GCA_903798205.1. Classification (NCBI taxonomy): domain Eukaryota; kingdom Metazoa; phylum Chordata; class Actinopteri; order Cypriniformes; family Danionidae; genus Danio; species Danio tinwini. The sequence continues at coordinate 4,021,943 of CAIGQZ010033024.1, forward strand.
TCCGTATTAATGATAATGTTGAAATATAATTCATCAATGCTGTACAAGTATTGTTCATTCTTAGTTTACATTAGCAAGTACAATTACCTTATTGTAAAGTGTGATTAAAATTAATATTAAAGCTAATAAATAAGTTATTATTTGATTCTGTTTCTTTTTTTTATTAAATAGTAGGTGATGTTGGATTTTAAGTTGGCTTAACTTTGGTTTCAATAATTATAAATGAACAATAAATACATTATTAAAAATATTCAAAATGAGCTGAATTGTAATATTTTTACAATTTATTGTGTCACTTAGTAAATATATTACCAGGGTACATATGTCCAACAGAGTCCAGCGGTCAGTGAAATCATTTTTTACACACCAGACTTGTGTGTATTTTCACAGCAAAACACAAGAGTTGAAGCAAATAATGCCATTTGCTTTTAAAAAAGTCATCACAATATCATGTAATTTTAAGCAGCAAATAGAAAACAAAAAAAGCCCTTGCAAAAATCCTAGAGGAACCGATTTATAAATCTAAATCTGTGTATGACTGCTTGCTTGTATATAAAGGATCTAGCCTTTCGCTCAGTGTTAACATTATATTATGTGGGGTGATTTTATTTCAAGAATAAGCTCTGCTGTGATGTTGAGGGAGAGCGAGAGCTTGTGTTTAACTTGCAGTAATGTGAAACACATTGAGCTGCACATCTGCTCTGCGTTACAGTGATTGGTTCTTTCAGACGTGACGGTGCAGTCACTCCACGATGTGAGGAATGCAAGCAGCAGGTGACGGGGACACCTGAAAATGAGGACCCGAGTGAGCCTGTCTCACCTAATGACGGATAATGAGCGAGACTCTGTTTAACATTTTTAACTAGGGTCCTCTTTCCTGTCACACAGGCCAGTGTTCTCTCTCTCTCTCTCTCTCTCTCCTTCTCTTCCTCTGAGAGGTTTTGTCCCATCTGGAGCAGATGAACTGAGAGAGCCACATTACTGGGCCGTAGCCTCATGCCTTTGATCCTCCTCTACTGGAATGGGCATTTCTGCAGCTGTAACCACTGCTCCGCTGGCCCGACCCCATCCAACCCCAAAGCTCCTAAAATACACATGCAGAAACACAAACACATATGCACCCCCAACACTCTTGCTTATTAATCCATTTGCTTCGATGCTTTGTTCGTGCATGTCGTCATCATTTTACTACAATTAAGCACCGAAGCGCACACACTCTACGCTGCAGATAATCCTCTTCTTTTTTTTTTTTATTATACCACTTCTAAATTAGCCATCTGTTTCATCAAAGACTTTGTAATTTGCCATGTGGGTTGCATTGTGTTGTTTGTGCTCTATTATGCAGTCAGGTTTCATGATATGTGTGTGTTAGACAGAGGGGTATGAGGATACGCTTAATGACGATGGTCGCTGTGTTTTATATTAGGTACAGAAACACCTGTCGGTTCTCAGTTGTAATGCTTTTTTGTGTGTGTGTCTGCAGGTGTATGCGCCATCTCCCAGCTCAGAGGACTTCAACAGAGACTCTCCGTCTTATCCGTCTCCAAAACCCCCCAGCAGTATGTTCGCAAGCACTTTCTTCGGTCAGTCATGAGCATTTTATTCATTTACATTTTATTCTTTGTTTGATAGTCATTTACTTTTTTGGGGATTTTGACTTGGAAGGGTTGTGATTTTTTTGTAAACAGCAAAAGTCAGTCCAAGACACTCGAAAAATGTGGAAAAAATATGAAAAAGCCTTTATTGACATGGCTATTCCTTAAAACTGTGCCTACTCGTTTCGGCAAACAATTGGCTTCATCAGGGTGATTTGGTGCGTCTGGAGTTTCTTTTGAACACTATGATCTCATGATTCATTACAATACCTAAACAATACTAAAATAATATATTATTAATATTAATATATAGACCATATATAGACATTGTATTCAAAAGAAACTCCAGATGCTCCAGATCTCAGTTAAGTGACTTGGACTGGCTTTTGCTGTTTATTCTGCTGTGCAAAAGCACTGGTACATTATTTAAGCTACCCCTGAGAACTTTTTGTTTGATTTTGGTTGTGTTTTTTGTTTTTAAACTCAAAAGGATTATACAGATGTGCTGTATATATGAATTGATTGGCCAAACACATGGGTCAGTAATGAGGTTTTACACTAAATGTTTTATACAGCTTTAAATAGTTTATAGACATGCATTATAATGTGTCCTGTTTATTTACTTATAAGCATAAAATCTTTGATTTACATTTGACACTTACTGAAATGTAGTTTAGTCAGTATATGACAATACAAAATAGTATTTGTCAGTCATATTGGAAACAAGAAGCATGTAATGGCCTATTAACAGAATATGTTTAAGATTCACAGTGTGGCCCCAAAATACTGATATATTTTCATTTTATACTTGTATACTTTACTTTTTTTTTGTTCTTTATAGTTCCCAACTTTCCTAAAAACTTATTGTTTATACAAAACCATATGTAAGCAAAAGGATTTTAACCATTTTATATGTGAAACAAATATATTGGAATGATCAATTATTCTTTAACATGTATTTTAAAATACAGGCCAGAGTATGCATGTTTCAGTCTGTTACACTAAATTACAATGGAACCATATTTGATAAGCATATTTGATTTTCACAAAAGTTGAAACACTTTATTTGCATTAAAATGCTTTCTATTTTACATATATGTTGTATTTTTTTCTCTTGGATCAGTGTGGCAGTTATATAGCCTGTTATGCAAGGGGATAATCAAAAACCTTGCTGTCAAACTAGTGTTATTCAGTTAGCTGTGTTTAAATATATACTGTAGATTTTAATAATCTAGTTAATACTTGCACCATCATGACAGTAAGTGATTAGTGCATTCAAATTGTGCTTAGTTTAGTATGTGCTACATTTGATGAGGACCTAATTTAGTTTAAACTGTAGTTTGAAACACACTGTTAATTGTAATACAATACATGTCCTGCAAGCAAAAATGCACAAAGCACATATAAATAAATAAAAGGTTTGCTTTGCAATTTAGCTTTTGTCCAGTATAATTTGTTACATATTTGTCAATCCCTTTTTTTGGTTCTGAATATACTACATTTAAGTGATTTGATGTCCAGGGAAGGGAACTAAATATTTGTACATATTTCTTCTTATTTCATAGCCTGTTTTACATGACATGTGGCACCATTATGACCTGCTGTTGTACACACAGTGTGACTTAAAAATCAGTGATGACACTTACTGACTTAATATAGTAATCTTAAGTATTTTATTAAGTAATTTTGGAATTATTAAATTCTCATATTGTCTTGCTTCATTATTACTCTCAGCTTCCCTCTCATGATTTGATAGGATTGTAAAATATCTACTTTGAAAGGTTGCACCCTTCAGAATTTCAGTGGAGGTCTAACATGCTATGAATACTGTGAATTAGCTTTACTTACTGTTTTACCAAATGCTGAGACAACTACTAGATGATACACAAACTCTAACACTGCAGTGAGTCCTGAAATATTTCACAACAGCACACATGAAATTGTGATTGTTTTTTAGATACATGCAATTGCATTAATCAGACTGAAGGCTTAATAAACTTAATAAAAAACAAATAAATGTTGACTAGTTTCCAGGATGTCACAGAGAAACAGGGAATCGTCTTCCTGTCTTAGTTATATTTTCTGTAGTCATAACATTTTTAACCCTGAACACACAGTTCCTGGTATTTATTCTCCTAAACCATGCTTTCTAGTCTTTTTTTCCCTGCTTCCCTTTACTTTTTAGGCATCGTCAATTACGCTTTTGGCTTCAAAGACATAGATAGTAAACCAACCACGCATATTCCAGCTTTGCCAATCAGGGCTGATAAAAATTAAACTGCCATTTTTGAGCCGTGTGTTTCGCTCTGTGAGGAATTTCTACTTAAAAAGTTGAGGCAGAAGCTAGTGAGCTGCGGCTGGCTGAATGTTATCTCAGCTGTGCTCCACGCTTGGCTCAGACTCCAGTGTAAAAGCAGACTTAAAGAGAGGCTGGTCTGTTTGACATCCTCTATCCGAAATGAGGAGTGTGGGGGTTAGGCTTCTGCTCACTTGTCCAACTATGCAGTGTGTTTTTCCTTCTTTATCAGCATTTTGGATCTTCTTAATGTCACATTGGTCCATTTGCAATTTAAATCTTGCCTGCCAGTGTTTAGAAACTAACTTTCTTTGAAGCAGTGGTGGACAAAGTACACAAATTTGGCACTTTAGTAAAAGTACAGAGACCCTAATAAATTATTACTTCAGTAGAAGTATAAAGTCCTCCTTTTCAATATTTAGGAAATCATTTACTGAAGACTTGCTTCAATAAGAATGAGATCAGACTCAATCTAAACAAGTCATTTAAAAACGTGAGTTGTTTACCGAAGACTTGCTCTGAATGGATCGTTTGAATCATTGAGTTGTTTACCGAAGACTCACTCTGGACAGATCATTTGATTCAGTGAGTTGTTTACTAAAAACTCACTCTAAAAGGTTTGTTTGAATCTGTATGTTGTTTACTGCAGACTTATTCTAAACTAATCATTTGAATTATGAGTTGTTTACTGCCGACTTACTCTAAATAGATCCTTTGAATCAGTGAGTTGTTTACTAGAAACTCACCCTGAACGGATCTTTTGAATCAGCAAGTTGTTTACAGTAGACTCACTTTGAGCAAATCATTTGAATCAGTGAGTTGTTTGCGGTAGACTAACTCTGAACAAATCATTTGAATCAGTGAGTTGTTTACTGCAGACTCACTCTGAACAGATCATTATTTTCAGTGAGTTATTTACTACAAACTCACTCTGAATGGATCTTTTGAGTCAGTGAGTTGTTTACAGGAGACTCACTCAGATCAGATCCTTTGAATCAGTGAGTTGTTTGTTGCAGACTCACTCTGAACAGATCCTTTGAGTTAGTGAGTTGTTTACTAGAAACTTACTCTGAACGTATCATTTTAATCAGTAAGTTGTTTACAGTAGACTCACTCTGAATGGATCCCTTGAATCTGTAAGTTGTTTCCAGGGGACTTACTCGGAACGAATCATTTGAATCAGTCAGCTGTTTACAGGAGTCTGTTCAGTGCAATTTGTAAGCTAATATAACAGGTTAACTGCTAAAATTCAGCGTGTTCACAAATTAAATGCCACTATCTCATCTCTCCACACCAATTTCTTCCCTTGCAAATGACTTTTTACTCTGGTACATGTAATTGAGTAAAAAGTGAAACATTTTGAATGTAGTGAAGTAAAAGTAAAGGTTTGCTGAAATAAATATACTCTGATAAAGTACATAATCTTAAAATTACAATAATAAAGGTAAAATACATAGCTACTGTCCACCACTTCTTTAAAGCTAGAAAAGAAGATATTTCCCATGTTTAATGTTCAAATTTTTCTTGCAGATGGGACCCACAATTCCTCTGATCAGTGGAACTTGTCCAATGGGATCAGTCAGCCTGGCTATGGGGGAATGCTGGGAGGAGCTTCATCTCACATGCCACAGTCTGGAAACTACAGCAACATACACTCACACGACCGCCTGGTGAGAACGCTGCGAATCCCCAGCTCTGCAGGATCAGATCAAAAACAAACCTCTCATGTCGTGCAACTGTTTATAAAACTAAAAAGTTTCCCATGTTCTCTCTGTGTGTGACAGAATTATCCACCACACTCGGTGTCGCCCACAGACATCAACGCTAGTCTGCCACCCATGTCCAGCTTCCACCGCAGCAGTGCCAGCACCTCACCCTTCGTCACCGCATCTCACACCCCGCCTGTCAACACCACAGACGGGGTCATGGGTATGCTGTCCCACACACTTCACATCTACAGTCTTCATGTTGATTTGTTAGTCGTTATATGGCTCACACACAAATCTGTGCTTGACAAATTTAACATGTACATTTTTCTTCCAAAGATTGCGATCAGATTATAAAGAAAACATTTTTAGGAGGGTTTCTTGAACACAAAATCATCATATTACAGTGATTTCTGAAGGATCATGTGAATTATGACAGGAATAAACACAAATTTAAAATATTCAAGTTATATATACAGTGGTCCCTCGTTATTCGCAGGAGTTACGTTCTAAAACTAACCCACAATATGCAAAATTCGCAAAGTAGTCAGTTTTATTTTTTACAATTATTATAGATGTTTAAGGCTGTAAAACCCCTCAATACACACTTTATACATTTCTCTCAGACAGGCATTCACATTTTCACACTTTCTCTTTTGTTTAAACTCTCTCAAAGTTCAAATCTTCGTAGAAAAATAAGTCCAGTATTATAAAATTAAACCAAAGATCAAAACCATTTGATCTTCATTTATTTATTCTGTAATGGCGGCCTACAGCCACATCACTTCTTCCTTCCATTAGCATATCCAGAAGTTCAACTTTTTGTGCATTGGCTAGCATCTTCCCCTGCCTTTTGGGTGCTTCCGCAGGTGCCTTGAACGGTGCAGACTGTTTTGTCGATATTGTGGGGAGAAAACTTGCAAACATACAGTACAGCACTTCAGAGTCACACTGCTAGCGATCGAAGATTCATGTCAATTTGGCAAGCTGAACGAATTCTGTACTGTACCGGAGACACTGCATGGAGGAGATTGACTGACAATGGTCTACAGCCAGTCAGGACGTAGAAAACAATGTGCTATTCAGGACGCAGAACTCAATGCGCTGTAGAAAATTACACCCAAATTGCACCCAAAAAAAGAAACTGCAAGGCCATGAAAACCGAACTGCGTTATGGCGAGGAATCACCGCATATGTAACTAGCTGCTTATTAACATGTATATTAATACATAAACATAACTACTACTAGTACTTACCATCAACTTCTCCTGCTTCCAATCAATTAGCGGCAGTGCTTAATTTGTAAATTGCGAGGTCCCGAAACAGATCAGGGTAACGGGTCCGGCATGATACCAGAGGAGGTGCCAGATCCGGATCCAGCTTTTTCCGACACAAATTAAGCCCTGATTAGTGGTAATTTGGAGTTTATTAACAATTCCTACTGTTAACTACTTGCTTATTAACTGCTTGTTATAAAAATGTTGGCTGCTTATTAGTACTTATATTGTATGATCTTATCCTGAATCCTACCCCATCCTAACTACTACCTTAATAAATATAATTAAGCAGCGAATTAGTAGTTTGAGCTGAAGGTCTCAGTTAATAGAGTGTATTATTATAAAGTGTGATCAATATATCAGTGAATATTTGAAGTTTTATCATGTATTTATCATGTACAGTATATTTCAGTTTGATCGGTTAACACATCTAGTACCAGCTGCTGTTCAGCAATAATATATACATGACACTAATGCCTGTGTCGGCTCTGTTCCGATGTGAATGCTCTATTTCTGTGTGGTCTTTGTGTAGCTGCTACCAACCGAGGGAACGCCACTGGAAGCTCTCAGACTGGAGACGCACTGGGAAAAGCCCTGGCTTCGGTAAGACCCTCCTCCATTCAACCAGACCACTTAATGCATACATTAACCATTTCACAGAACAGGGATTGACTTCCATAAATATGGCTTGCTAAACAGACCCCATGTTGTCCAACTTGCTTTTGGATCTTCATGTCGTAGACACAGGCGAGATTACTCAACATAATGGCGCAGTTAATTCTTTAAAGGACAGGACTTGTGCTCTTAGGCTGGGTATTAGTAGCAGTGCAGAAGGTTAAGAGATTGAATAAGGTCAGTGGATGTGTTTGTGGATGTTGCTGGACCTAAGCCCGGATAATTGTGCTCTTAATCTCGCAGTATACAAGAAAAGGAGCTGTACATAAAAGCTTGTGGATTATACGTTGGTTTGGATAATGAGTGCTCGCCTTCGTGCGAGTTCCTAATGTGTCCCTGAAACCAGAGCTTACAATAACCTCTAAAACTTGCAGAGCTTAACTTAAAGACTTATTTAGCTCCAAAAAAAATATCCTGCAGACTTGCTTATCCTACAGTAAGTCACAACAAGCCTTTTTTTTAAAGTAGGAACGCATCTGGACTGATTCAGCACTGTTTCGGACAAGACTCACCTCCTAGTCGAGGACAAGGACAAGCTTTTTTCTAAGCTTTTGATGTCGGGGAGGTTGTAGCACCCGCCTTTTCTGAGATATTAGACGTCTAATCTCTTCTCTTTGATTGGGGAAAGTAAAAGAGAATGAAAAAATGTAATAAGATACTGTGGCTGAGGCCACAAGAGCACACTCTGGCACACAAACAAACACAAGACAGTGCGGCTGAAAGATAATCACAAATTAAGTCTTTTTGTATTTGTAGACTCAATTCTATTAGCATGATAAAGCTGCTGTGAAACGGACACGGTTGGGATGGGGTGGAGGGATGAGGGGAGGGGGGAAACGTCCTAACTGCCGCAGCTCGGCTCTGCAGGCGCCCATTGTGCCACTTTTGTTTAGGTTCCCTTTGCATGGTTTGTGCTCATTGGGCCCCCGCTGGTGGAGAGCAGCGTGACTGATGAGGGGGCGGAGATCCGTTTGTTGTTTGTAAAACGAGTGGTGTTACACTAGAAATACAGCAAAAGCCGGACAGGATGCTCCGAATTTTTGTGAGAGTTTATGAAACATGAGGTTGGAGGGAGAGTCATGATGGATTGTTTTACTAGTGAACAATCGAGAATCATCTAGGTGAAAGTCTCAATTATACACTTGCATCCAAAAGTCTGGAGACTACATGGAAAATTTGTGATTTATGTATAATCTAAGGGCTTCTTTGCACCCTGTGTGCTGTAATGATAACTATAAAGATAATAATTTTAAGGTTAACAGAATGGCAAAGTCCACACTAGATTTGTAATTATAATGGCACAGTAGAACAATACAATTCTAATCATTTTTATGAATATTTTTGAAGCTGGTGGACAGTATTAACATAGACAGCAAATCAGAATCTTTTTAAAGAGCATGAAAACTGTGTATACAGTAGAGAATGTTATTGTCCATTAATAAATATAGTTATAGCTATAGTTATCTGTATAGTTATCATTTTTAGGGTGCATGAGCTTCAAATCTGATTTTAAACAAGGTTTTAGGATTTCGGCTGCAGCACAATGGCGTAAAGTATATTATAAACCTTCTAGTCCACTAATCAAACAAGTACATTTATGAACATGAGGTCAGATGGTCAGATTGAATCCTCTCAAATCATACTGCACAACATGGTCAACCAGGTTTGACCTAAACTTGTGGCGTTTGTGCGGCTCAACGATTGTGTCAATAAAGTTCACTCACAGAAATAATACAGTTTTGCATTCAGTTCTGCACTGTATTCTGCAGATAATTGAATTTGTAATGAATACATTTGCATCAAATAAGAAAAGATTAGCATAAAAGCATTATAACCTTTGATATCAGTAAATATCTGTTAATATTGTAGAGGATTTCTTTCTTTGTATCTTTGCACATCACTCTCACTCTATCACTTCTCTCTCTCTCTCTGTCCGCTCTAAGAGATGAATGTACTAAAGCCCCAGGCAGGATTTGCAGAGTTGATTGAAACACAAAAGTGTGGCATTCAGGGTTTAATAAGAAGATTAATAACGATAGTATCCGCATTTTGATGTGTTTTAAGTCAAATGGACTTCATGATCCCCTGCAAGTGATGGCCCACAACTTTAGAGCCGTTTTTCTCAAATCCTGCCAGATAATTGGGATCAAAACCTGAATCTTTCATAGTGGTTTCCATTATGGGACCAAAAACCATTTTAGCTGAATGCAGAGCATGTTTACTGTCATCTGACATTTGGCTTAACAAAAAAAAAATCGCTTTTCTTGTTTTGAAGACAAAATTTTAAATAGCATGTGCTTTCAAAGTACAATGGGGATATGGAGAAAAAACCTGTTAACGGTGTGAGGCAAAGGCTGGAGGCCTTTTTACTTCATGGCATCTGTTTGTTTATTGTGGTGTGGGCAGGGCTGTGCCCATCTCGGCTGCTGTTTATTGGGCAGGCACGAAGCGGCTTTATTACTTCTCATCCATAACCGAAGATGAGCCTGAGACGCCCATCCACACAGCCATGGGCCAGATTCATTCACTCTAATGAGCTCCAAAAAGAAAGATTAATGACCATGTCTTTTCCCTCTCTTTCTCTGCATCATCCAGCTGCTTTTCTCTATTCCATCTCCCCTCAACTATGAATTGGAAGTGACGTTATGGATGCAGTTTACAAATTGAGGGGGATATGAATTAGGGACAGGCTGCATGCTGGTGTATTCTCATAGAAATGAGTTAACAGCTAATAATGGCTTGTTTCTAATGTGTAACCTCTTTGAGTTCTTCGTTTTTACCTCAGGTTTTACATTATGTAATGCACCATTAGTTAATTTTTTAACAGAAATATATACAAAATTATTTGTTTATTATGATTACATTATTTAATGTGAAAAAGATTTAATAGAGAAGATTGCTATATATAAAATGTAATCATGTTGGTTTATGTCCATGACCCAGTCACAAGAAAAAATTTAAATAAAACACACATTACTTAATGGTTGTGTAATATTATAACAAAACATTTGATAGCAACATTATTTAAAGCGGTTTGAATGTCCAAGAAATTGATCCATTCAGCACTGTAGGGTAAGATAGAAAAAAATTGTAACTGCTGTAAACTGTGAAACTGTTTACTGGCTTTACAAACCAGTGTCAATGCAATACATTAAATCAATATGGTAAAAAATACCAGTTTGCAGTATCAGGCAGCATAAGAGCTAAAATAACTGCAAGTGGATGACAAAGGAAGTCAGGCACAGTAAATGTACAAATGGCAGTGCCTGGTCTTATGTATAAAATAAGGGAGATAAAAAACATTCAAATTTGCTGTGGTAGTTTTAAACAAAACAAAAAAATAAAACAAAACATAATGGTTTTGTAATATTTAAATCATCTAATATAGTTTGATGTGATATATATTGTCATCTTGCTGTATGAATTTGTACATCTTGCCCATGTGTAATGATGGCCACCACTATTTATTTAGCCTTTTTCCTGTGTTTCTAATCTCTTGTGCTCATGTGGTTTCACTTGTGATGTGCAGCGTGCAGCGGGTGTGTGGCGTGGGCCCAGGCTTTGACTTAATAACAACCACAGATGTGTCAGAAAGCCAGGGAACGCTGGCTGGACTGCAGGTGTCACACAGCGTTTAGAGTGCAGGAGGGCTCGTGTGTGTGTGTTTTTTTTTCTGCAGACATTATAAAGGGCGGCGTAGGCTGTTAAAAGCCCATATGTATGCTGTGAGCATTTCTTTTACTGCTGCTCGGCTTGTAAAATCAGCAGAATTGATGAGCCAATTTTGGCTGAGCACAGAATGAGGGATGCTAACCGTAGCCGTAAAGCCGGAAAGGAAAGCAGCAGGTTTTAAAGGCTGAGAAATGTACACACACTGATCTCTCTCTCTCACTCTCTGTCTCTTTCTCTTACTCTCATTTGCAGATTTATTCTCCTGACCACACCAGCAGTAGTTTTCCCTCAAACCCCTCCACTCCAGTGGGCTCTCCCTCTCCGCTGACAGCTCAGGCGGGCGCTGCCACAGCAGGTACAGTGGTGACGGCCAGCGGCCCCACAGGAAGGGCAGGTAGAGCACCAGTCTGCCTCTCTGACTACAAACACTCTCACACAGTGGCCCTCATGGCTATTTGGACTATGGTCTGGACAACTTTTCCATTAAAGGCCATTATTTGCCCCCTGATTTCTAGAGTAATTTTTATCTTCATAAGGGCATTTTTTTTCAATTTATTAATTGTATCTACAGTGCTCAGTGTATGTAAGTGCACCCCTCACAAATCTATCTTTTAAATTTATATGTTTAATAGGAAGCTATACAATATTATTTTTGTGCATATACATTAGATTAGTCAGTACTGAAGCGAAATCTGGAGCTTATCTAACAAAATAGCTGACAATAACACTCCACAAACTAGCACAGCCAAATTTATATGTTATAGAAAAATATTAAATACAAATTTAAAAAAGAGGAAAAATCAAGAGAAAATTTAGTTAAAATTGTATAGGTTGTAATTATTTTTGCAATATTTTACTTGAATTTAATTTTATTATATTTTGATTTCTAAATATGTTTGGTGAATAAAATATTATTTTAATTAATATATCTGTTTAATAAATCTGTTTCGTTGAAATGCACCACAATACATTGCCTATATTCACTGAGGAATGGATAAAAATATTCATTTTCAAAATGGGCTGTACTCAATTATGTTGCACTGTATATTGTCATTTTTACCTATAACTACTTAAAATTAACTAATTGTTTCCATTAGTCAGAATTCCACCTAATTTTAATATATTTGAAACCTAAAACCATTGAATTGTGATATAGTCTGCTTTATGTTTTTGTTGAGAAGTCAGTTTGTTTTCTCATCTACTATATTTTTGTTTTGTATTAGATGGAAGTAAAAAAAAATACTATAATGTGATTTAATATAACAATGTTATTTAATATAGCATAACGTAACATAACATTTTACATAATTTTAGCTTTTTTATAAACTTATAGTGTTTTAAATAAATCTTAATTTTATAAACCTTTATTTAGAAAAGAATGTATAATAAAAGTTATTATTATTTGCCATGAGCATATTAATTAAAACTGCATCGAAAATAATAGGAAATTATGTTTATTAATCAAAACTACATAATGAAAATAATAGGAAAATGTATAAATCCAAAAATATTTAGCAATTCTCTGTCAATAGCTTTACTGTATTTTTATATTTCAAATAAATGCTGTTAGTGAGCAAGTAAGACTTCCTTCAAAGATGTAAAAATTTAAAAACAAACAAAAAACGTCCAACCTCAAAGGTTTGAACTTGATACCTAGTTTTTATCTAATTTAGTTTTATTTGTTCATTCAATTTTATTTTCGGCTTAGTGCCTTTATTAAACTGGGGTCACCACAGCGGAATGAACCACCTAATTTAGTTTTATTTAGTTTTTTTTTATTTAATTTTAGATTTCATCATGTCTTCACAAGAATACATTTCACAAGTTCAGTTGTGTTATTTCATATATTCTGATCACTGTATAATGTCTAAATACTTGTTGGGGCCACGATACACGCTGAAACTTTCATCCATGTAGATAGTCCATCAACACAATCCATGTTCTTAAAAGAATAGTTCACACAAATGAAAATCCAGCCATCATTTACTCCCTCTCCACTTGTTCCAAACCTATTCTTTCTTCTCTTGAACACATTTGGATATAATCCAACGAATGCTGAAAGCCAAACAGTTGACAGCAGCCCTTGACTTCTTTGTTTCCAACTATGGAAGGCAGTGGCTAACATCAATTGCGTGATCAGTGATATTCTTCAGACATATCTTATTTTGCATTCAACAGACAATAAAAAACTCATGGAGGTTTAAAACTTCCTGAGGGTTGAGTAAATATAATTTTTTTTTTGTTGAACTATCCATTTGGTCAATCATTTTGAAGAGGTTTTCAGGTAATTTCATCAATGGACAACCAAATGCTGTGGTGTATTGTGTGTAAACATGATTCATTAAAAACACTGATAGGCTATTCAGGAATAAGCTCTTAAATCTGAGTCTATTGTATAGTTTATCGGCCATTTACCTAATAGCAGATGACTTTATCTGCCTTTGCAGTGAGTTTCAGCTCTTTTTGCTGTCTTGCTGTTTAAGCCATGTGTCAAACTGACACCGTGTAGCTACAAATACATGCATACAAGCAACGTTCTCCTCACATAAATAAGTAAACACATCATCCCTCATCCACTGAGATTGAAGATGGTGTCGAGGGAGTCATGCACTGGTTATCGGTGGATAGATAACCCACCACTGTGAAGATTTTATCTGCATCTGACAAGACTGTTGAGGTGATGTGAAATGAAAAAAAATATATATATATTTTGAGTTAAACAGAGATACTAGGTGCTACAAATGGCAGTTTCTCAGCGTGTTGTTGTAGTGAGTGGCCAGTTGTGTGTGTGTGTGTGTGTGTGTGTGTTCATTGATATAGTGGTGACAGCTGTGTCGGTGTCTGTCCCGCTCCTCGGCTTCAGCTGTTGCCCTGTTCCTCACACAGCTGTTGCCCATGACAGACCGGCCTGCGAAGATCCTCATTTATTAGCATGACTGACTGAGAAAGAGGATGACTCAGCTCACAGACACAGCCTTCCTCTCCACTTAGCGGCCCGTACATCATAGTGCCACATCGCTATTTATAATTTAAAGAACTACTTAAAATAAAGCCTTTTGTTGTTTTTATTAACCCATTACATTTAATTGTAATTTCAATGTTTAAGGTTGTTTTTTTAAGCTCTCTTTTGCTCACCAGATTTGCCTTTATTTGATTAAAAATAGGTGGCATGGGGGCTCAGTGGTTAGCACAGTCACCTCACAGCAAGAAGGTTTGCTGGTTTAAGTCCAGTTGGCATTTCTGTGTGGAGTTTGCATGTTCTCCCCGTGTTGGCGTGGGTTTCCTTCAGGTTCTCTGGTTTCCCCTACAGTCCAAACACATGCGCTATAGGTGAATTGGGTAAGCTAAACTGGCCAGAGTGTATGAGTGTGTTTGTGAATGAGTATGTATGCGTGTTTCCCAGTACTGGGTTGCGACTAGAAGGGCATCTGCTGTGTAAAACATATGCCAGAATAGTTGGTGCTTCATTCCATTGTGGCAACCTCTGAAATAAAGACTCAGAAGATGGCTACTTCCAGCAGGATAACACGCCATGTCATAAAGCGTGAATCATCTCAGACTGGTTTCTTGAACATAACGAGTTCACTGTACTCAAATGGCCTCCAAAGTCACCAGATCTCAATCCAATAGAGCACCTTTGGCATGTGGTGGAATAGGAGATTCACATCATGGATGTGCAGCTGACAAATCTGCAGGAACTGAGTGATGCTATCATGTCAATATGGAGCAAAATTGGAGGAATATTTCCTGTACCTTGTTGAATCTATGCCACGAACGGTACTAGTAAGGTGTACCTAATAAATTGGCCAGAGAGTGTAGATAGATAGATAGACAGACAGACACAACTGAAAGAAAGCAAGCTATAGTCTTTTATGAATGGAACATATTTACCGGATATCTTCTTGATTTATCAGCCGTGCCAAAGCACTTTTATGTCTGGAGTATTTAATCACATTTGGCACAGTTGTTGTCATTTTCTCTGCCCGCATTTTTATCACATCATTTATTTGATTTACACACACAAGCAGGCAAAATTCCCTTTGATATCTGGGGCCTTTTATACATTGAAGTATTTTTTTTATTACACTGTACTTAAACGATGGAGCACATTGTGTTGCATGATGTTATGATTAAGCCAAAGCACATCCATCTGTTTTTCCGGATTAGCTCTTAAACTCAGCCATTAGACCTACTCATAGACGGGTCTCTGCTGCCCATACCAGCCAATTAGACCTCAGCAGCACGCGTAGTGTGCCGCACAGGCCCACGCTCATTTGTCAAGCTGGCCGCCGGTGAGGAGGCCTTATTAAGCACCACACTCTCTCGTGTAGCCCCAAAGTAATTTTTAATAGGCCCTTAATGAAAGTCTGCTTCTGAGAGCTTTGTGGTTTTAAGCCGTGAATTCCTTCAAATTAGAGCCGCTTACACTTTGGAGAGATCGAACTGTTGGAAAGTCTTTACCTAAACAACTTCTTGCCACATGAGAGCTGAAATTATCTTTATGAAAGAAAGCTCACAGTATTCTGGCAGAGTCAGACGTATGACCACACCAGGCCCAGTTGTGACAACCGGCAAAAAAAGGAAATCTCTGATGTCAACAAAGCAACCAGAGTCAATGGTTGGGTTTGTGCCTGAACCTCACAAACTGATTAATGTAAATAAGCCAAAAGACTTCCTTTGGGTTATGCTACATTAAGGGTACTTGACCTGTTTCATTGTGCACCGTAGCCTTCGCGCTAGACTTTTTGTAGTGGATTGTTTGGCAGTTGAAGTCGACTCAGGACTAAAGGGGAGTGAAAGCGACCCCCACCCCCAGCGTTTTGATTTGTGATTAACAGATGTGCATTCTTTTGGAGCGGTGTTGATTTATGGCCAGTCAAAATCAGCACGTTTAGACTGAGACCAGACCAGAGTCATTTACATCCTCATTATAGTCCCTTTTAGCCTTACACACACACCACCACCATAGAACATAAACACATCCACTGAATTCTTCCAGCGATGGAGGGAGTGAAAAAAAAAGTGAAACATTAAATCTGGGGGCGGCTGAGAATGTGGCCAAGTCAAATCTTTCACTGCTACTTGAGTAATGTGGCAAAACACTGCTCTTTCTTTGCACTGACACCGCCTGACATGAGATTGGTCACATCTCCCCTCACCGTCCAGTAGTTTGTTTGTGTGAGCGGAGATCTGAGAAAAAGTCTCGCTCTCATCCTGTTAGGTCTAGAACATCGAGCTTCACCATTGAGCGCATGCTGTATTAGAGTCCGGGGAAGACGCTCAGGGTCCAAGTCAGCGCCCTTATCGTGGCCCTGCATTGTTCTCCCAGGTTTTTTTAGTCATGACTTCATTAATGAGAGGAAGTCGGAGATGTCCCTCAGCACTGGTTTGTGTGTGCGTGTGTGTATGCGTGTGAGGGTCGTTCTCGAACCCGTCTCAGATTGCAGGATATGATCCAGTCATAGGAAATGATGTGTCTGGAGACCTAGAGCAAAACAGCCCACTTTGAAAATAGCTGGAATCAGCCAGGATAGGAAATGAGTTTTAGTCTATTGTATAAGCAGCGCATTGTTCCATGTGAATGACATACTAAATTAAACGATTATATTATATTATATTATATTATATTATATTATATTATATTATAT
>CAIGQZ010033024.1:4062185-4080803 GCA_903798205.1 Danio tinwini
ATATTGAGTTTGTACACTACACATGCATTGTTCAAGAGCTTTGGATATAGTAAAGGTGGCTGCAGCCGTCTGACATGAAAAATCTCAAATCTGACATGAGCTTTACCAAACCATCGCTATGATATAAGATAATGTACGACATAATATGGGAGATTTTTTAATTACAATTCACAACAGTGTTAAATATTTTGCCAACTTATGACAAATCGGTTCATTCCGCTGTGGCGACCCCAGATTATTAAACAACTAAGCTGAAAAGAAAATGAATGTATGAATGAATGAATGTTCATTGAATGTAATATATAATAGCAATTTCTTATATTTATATAGCACTTTTCTCGGTACTCAAAGCACTTTACACATTTTGGGGGGATCTCTTTATCCCCTACCAGTCTACAGCATTACCCTGGATAGCATGACAGCAGCCATAGTGTGCCAGACCGCACTCTACATAGCAGCTTATTGGTGGAGAGGTGATGGTTAGCAGGCCATGGTGAACAGAATCCAGTGGGCAAATTTGGCCAGGATACTGAGGACTGTCAGGATCTTGATTTAATGTGTCACCTGAAAGACAGTGCACACTGACAGTATAGCGTCAACGTCTCTATATTGGGGCACTAGGACCCACACAGAACATAGGGTGAGTGCCTCCTACTGGCCTCAACAACACCTCTTCTGCCAGCAACCTAGTTTTCTTATGTGGTCTCCATCCAGGCACTGACCAGGCTCAGCCCTGCTTATCTTTAGTGAGTGACCATGTGAGAGCTAGCTGCTGGAAAAGCCATCTATTGCTATTTGCGAACTGCCCAAACAATCTTTAGTTTCATATTTTACATTTTTTTAAAAGCACTTTGCAGATGTAACCCCGCCGGTCCTATGCTACCCAACTCGCTCCGAGCTAGGATCAAACTGGCGACTCTCTGCATGAGAGTCAGTTGCTCTAACAAGGATTCTAAAGACCATGACCTCTAGCTTTTGTTGTAAGAACAAATAAAGACCTTTTTGGTTTAGAGGAGTGAGGTTTACCTGCATAGCACTTTACTAGCTGGCCTTTGTTACACTAACCCCCCTAAACCCCACTCCCATCTGGGTCACGGCACCAATTTACATTGCCGGTCTGCTGGTCCTATGCCACCCAACCCGCTCCGAGCTGAGATCAAACTGGCGACTCTCTGCATGGTAGTCAGTTGCTCTAAAGATAGATTTATACTTCTGCATCAAGCACATGCGTATGCATTGGCGCAGCCTTCGCGTGGTTGCATAGCCCTTGCCGTGGTTGTCGCCGACGCTGACGCGTACCTTTCAAAAAAATGACACGTAGCGCAAGTGATTGGTCGGTTTGATACTGGTGAGGAGCGTGGACGGCACTGAGAGCCGCGAGCCCAATGGAGCGAGTGTTTACAAGTGTCGAGTCCCATGAAGGAGCTCCAGATGGAAACTGTTGTTTTGTGTTATGATTAAAGTTGCTGCACGTCCGCCGGTTCCCGTCTCTGAATGAGCAAGTTTTAGCTACTTGTACATTAAGGTAGCGTTCAGAAAAAATTAAATACCAGCGAAGAAACTCGGTACAGAGGAACATAAAAACCTCACTGCCAGCTAGTGTTTCGGAAGTGTTATTGCAGAACAACACAAACAGCATGCAGAAGTGTAAATGCACAAATATGAGCAAGGCAGGCGCCGTGAGACACGCCGATCACTCGACGCTGAACTATAAATCATCCTTAACAAGGAGTCTAAAGACCATGGCCTCTAGCATCTGTTGCTAGAGCACCTTTTTGTGTTCAAAGTAGTAAGGTTTACCTGCACAGCACTTTACTAGCTGGCCTCTGTTACGCTCACCCCCTTAAACCTTAATTTACATTGCCTGTCTGCCTGTCCTATGCAACCCAATCCACTAGGAGCTCCAGATGGAAACTGTTGTTTTGTGTTCACCTTATGATTAAAGTTGTTGCATGTCCGCTGGTTCCCGCCAATGAATGAGTGAGTTTTAGCTACTTGTAGCATTTAGAAAAACAAAATACCCGCAAAGAAACTCAAAATCGTTATTGCAGAGAAACACAAACAGCGCGCAGAAGTATAAATGCACGACTACGTGCAAGGCAGGCGTCGTGGATCACGCTGATCACTCAATGCAGAACTATAAATCAGCCTTTACAAGGAGGCTAAAGACCATGGCCTCTAGCAACTGTTGCTAGAGAACCTTTTTGAGTTCAGAGGAGTGAGGTATACCTGCACAGCCCTTTACTAGCTAGCCTTTGTTACATGGATATTGCGATAAGTATAAAAACACTGAGCATTTTCTATTGAGAGTAACCCAGATTTTCTGTTAGAAGAGTTCAACATCTGTCTTTAACTTGATTGAAAGAATAAACATGCTTCGCGTCTCCAGTGAACGATCCTGGGAAAACACCATGCAACACTCTCTCTCTCATTATGGGACGTGTGCGTATTCCCACGTTTTCCCAGTGTTAATTGACTTTGTTTCCTAATTAAATCATTTTCCCCCCATTTTCTTGTGTCAGGTATGAAATATGTGAGCACCTGTTTTGTCCCAGTAGTGCTGAAGGGTTTACAGCCAGATCTTTCTGCACAATGCAACTTCCACAAAACCTGGGGAAACACTAAAAACAGTTTGCTCTGTTTGTTTCTCATTTTTCATCTCGTCCGTGCATTTTTGCGCAATGACATCAGTCCTGGCTGTCCAATTAAAAGACTAAACTAAATCCCAGAACTCATCTCCCCGGCTCACACATCTGCCCTAAATTATGCCTCTGTACATGTGTGAGAGACACTTTCTCATTGGATTTGTCCTGTGCTGACAGATCCGCTGTGAGACAGGAACGGCGCTGGGGAAGAGGTTGCTAAATGCTGGAGAAACGTCGGCCAATTCTGACTCTGTCAGACTTCCAGCACAACACCTCATCTGGAGGCTGATCCAAATCTACTGGCTGGGTGGGAAGGTTTTGTCCTATTTCCTCCCTCTGTGTATGTGTGTTTGTGTGGCTGTGTGCATATTCCTTCCTGCCTTTATCAAAACCGTGCCCTGGAGTGTTTACTTGCAGTCAACGAGAAAAATGGGCAGTGTTTGCTAAGCATGGGACCACCATGTTTGAGAGTGAACTTCCTGTGGATCTGGCAGCCTGTGACAGCCCAGCGCAGGAGTGTCATGGTGGGCTTTACTGACAGGAGCATCTTGGCTTCTGCTGCTGGAGAGAAATCAAGCTTCTCTGGGGCTGACATGCATTTTGATCTGAACGTGTACTGCTGACTCTTTTCCTTTCACAGAAATTGCATTTAATGTGTCAGCTTCTGTGTACCAGCAGACTTCATATCTATATATTTTCATTTCTTAAAGGGGTGGACCACTAAGATATCATATTTTAAACTTTAGTTGATGTGTAATGTAGCTGTGAATTTAAACAACATCTCTGAATGTCAGACGCTCAAAGCTCAATGCAAAGGGAGACATTGGCTTTTACAGAGTTAGCTTAGCGAAACCTACAGCAAACAAAGTTTGGGGACTACAAAACAATACATTTCATTTAATGAAGTCATAAACTCTTCAGGTTATGTGCATACACCACGCACAGTGAAAGGGTGTGGCCAGAGTTGCTATAAAGTTATAGCAGAGAAAGCTAAAATGGCGTCCAAATGCTACAATTTCCACAGAGCTTCTTCTGTTTCTATATTTGGGCTTCCTGCATGACACAAAGAGAGAAGTGATTAAAATTAAATTTTAATTATGTTCCAGAGAATTATAATAAAGATATAGCACTAGCATTTGACAAAGGACAGCTTCCAGAATCTCTGCCAGTTCAGTGCTGGATTCGGCTAAAAACTCTTCAAAGAAGGAGCAGCTCCAACCATAACAGATGAAGCTGTGGATTGTGAGCCACAACCTGTAAGTGTTTTTATTTGTTAAAATTGATCTATGACATGCACAGTTTCTAGCATTAATGGTATGTTGTAGCAAGGACGTAAACAAGTATGTAAACAATGGGAAATGCAGTTTGGCACCACTAACAATTATAGCTACAAATTCATATTTATAAGTCAAACCGCTGTAAACACCCACGATCTTCCCCAGAGCTGCAGTGTCTCTCTATGCAGACGATTTCCCTGCATTCTACATCTCAAATAACAAACTCTCAAAAGATATGTGAACGCTTCATATTACTTACACATGCTTATAATCTGAATATATATAAAAGACACTTGTCAGGTTTTATATTAGAGAGCAGGCATGAGGTTCAGCTGTGTCCTCTTCATTTTCTGTCTAATTCAGGCTCAAACTGACACAGCTACACTTACTGACAGTATTTACACAGCAGAGGCAGAGCGTGTGCATATAGAGACCGGACTGGACACTTCCTGGTGATGTGGAGTTGATCCGCCATTCACAGCACATTATGTTAGCTGACCAATCAGAGCCTCTTGAGGGCAGGCTTTCGGAGGAATTAGGAAATATGACAGTTGTAAAAAGAATGTGACAAAAGTAAAGTGATTTTCTACAAATGAAGTATGAGCACACATTGCTTTGCATCTTATAACACAACCAAGCCTTAAAAAATACACTCTGTACCACCCCTTTAAAATCATGTTCTTCTAAGCAGGTATTATTCATGTACAGTAGGGGAAATAAGTATTCAACATGTCACCATTTTTCTCAGAAAACATATTTCTAAAGGTGCTGTTGACTCGATATTTTCACCAGATGTTGATCTGCAAAGAAAACAAATCTAATTAATTTGAGAAATAACTTATGTGTAATAAAATGAAATGACACAGGGAAAAGTATTGAACACATGAAGAAAGGGAGGTGTAGAGAGTCAGTGAAAGCCCAGAATGCAGCTGAAATCTCAGTATTCTTCAGTATTCCTCTGCCCTTCATCATTGTAAATGAATATCAGCCGCTTTAGTTTAAAATCTACATTAGCAGGAGGATAAAGATGAAACAAGGGTGGACATTTCAGTGAGACAATGATCCAAAAAACAGCCAAGGAGACTCTCAAATGCTTTCAGAGAAAGAAAATCAAGCCGTAGAATGGCCCTGCCAATCACCTGACTTAAATCTAATAGAAAATACAAAATAAAGATCAGATTTGATAGACGAGACCCACAGAACCATCAAGATTTTTGTGAACAGTCTGTGAAAAAAATCTGACCTGAGCGATGCATGACTTCATTCTCCACACGAGAGGCGCCTTTAAGCTGCCATCACCAAAAAAGCCTTTTATATAAGTATTTGTTTTATTTTTACGTTTGTATTATTGTTTTTACCAAAAATCTGGTACAATTCCTTATTAGCAGCTCCTTTAGGAATATTATTCCCAGGAAAAAACATGACGTATTCATTACTTATTTTCCCCGCTGTATTCATATACAAGAATGAGTTCATAGAAATATATTCTTATAAACAGGTACTGTTTTTTATTATTACTCCTTTATTTAGCCAGGAGATTACATTGAGATATAAATATATCTTCATCCGGTTAGACCTTTCAAGACAGCAGCACATTAAAGTTCCATAGAAAGACTCAATATCACAATTTACAATTCATATAACATAATCCATAATCAAATCATGAAAAACATTTACAACTATCCTTAAAATTCAAATTAGCTCATCTTTATTTCTGTAGTGCTTTTACAATGAATATTGTCAAAGCAGCTTAACATAGAAGTTCTAGTAAATTGAAACTGTGTCAGTCCAGTTTTCAGAGTTGAAGTTCAGTTTAGTTCAGTTCAGTGTGGCTTAATTTTCACTGCTGAAAGTCCAAATACTGAAGAGCAAATCCATTTATGCGCAACTCCACAGTCCCAAACCAAGCAAAGCAGTGACGTCAGTGGCGAGGTACAAACTTCACCAACTGAGACCTTTTAGATATGCTTGATAAACCATTATCTAACCTGAGATTAACCCTGGATAAAAGTAGCTTTACAAGTTTACAAGTGACCTGTGCTGCAGTTTTTTTACGAGATGCAGTATAAATCTCAGGTGTCTCCAGAATGTGTCTGTAATGTTTCAGCTGGGAATACCTCACAGATAATATATTATACCATGCTGTAAATGACCCTGTTTGTGTGTGCTGTTTGTGTCTTTGTGTGTAAATGCAAATTACTGCTCTGGTCATCTTTTCAATAAAGGCCAGTGCCAGAGATGGTCTGGATTTGTGTCAGGGTTTTGCCATGTCCTCATTGAGTTCACTAACTTTTCTTTAACTTTAGTAATTAATGCTATTGAGTTCACATGTGCCTTGTTTAGCCGTGTGTATTTAAGTGGACCCATTCCTTTGCTTGGTTACGGTTGATCCTACACTCTCAGAAATAAAGGTACGTAAGTTGTCACTGGGGTGGTACCTTGTTAAAAGGTACAAATTTGTACCTAAAAGGTCCATATTAATACCTCAATGGTATAGATTAGTATCTAAAAAGTACAAAAGTGTTCCTCATTTGTATGTAGTAATATATACTTTTGAGGTACCAATATGGACCCTTTAAGTACAAATGTATACCTTTTGAGAAGGTACCACCCCAGTGACAGCTCTCGTACCTTTTTTTCTGAGAGTGTAGCCAGTGATTGCTGTAAGTTTGCCTTGAATTATTTTCTGAAGTTTTTGATGTTTATCTTGCGATTGTTTTGCTTTTGGGATATTTCGCTTAAGTTTTCTGCCTGTAATGTTTCGCCAGTTAACTTTTTTTTTTTTTTTTTGGTTATTTTCTGTTTTTCTAATCCACCTTTTGACAATGTTTTGAACTTTATTTTTTTGTAATAAACCCTGAAGAAGTAGTGTCTCACTGTTGGGTCTATTAACATCCTGTGGTGGAATATTAAGACTTTTTATTACCGGAGGCCATATAGTTCTAATGCTGACAGATTTGTGTGATGGAAAAGTCCACATCTCTACAAATGGAGGAAGTTAAAAAGAACCATTTTAGAGTCACTTTTGCTAAACCTTTACATAAGAACCTAATTTATCTCTAACTTGGATCTTTTCATAGCTCAGCACATTACAGCAGTGGTCTCAAACTCAATTCCTGGAGCTCTGCAGAGTTTAGCTCAAACCACCTCCAACACACCTGCTTAATGACACTGTTTCAATTCACTATAATCTTCTATGTGAAGCTGCTTTGACACAATCTACATTGTATAAGCGCTATACAAATAAAGATGCATTGAATTGAATACAGCCTTGAAATCCATTGACTTCTGCGATGGAGAGGTTCAGACCATAAATGAATGAAAAGAGCCATTTACTGTAACTCACCACTCGCAAAATTGTTTGGCACTTCCAGCATTATTTCTGGATCAATTTAAATGATCCAACACTTTTTTTTGACAGACATGGTGATTGCTGATGCACAGATGAAGTTTATAATCTATTCAGTGTAGGGAAGCCTTTGCTCCAATGACATTCATTAAATTAAAAAAACAGCCCGGTCTCCTTAACTGTGTATTGGCAAAGCTTAAGTGTTGGCTTTAGATGTTAACATTTCTTTGGCTAAAGACTGCAAACCTGTCTTCCACAGTCTTTGTCTACGGGTACGTCTCAATCAGCTCTCTAGCTCGCAAGCAAGGTCATGAATCAGTATGTCCTGTACACAAATTTGGCCACTGGTAAGGACAGTACCTTGACTCACTACACACTGGGATGAAAATGGTGACATGAGAATGTTCTGGAGGTACAACATCACTCATTGTTTATTTTAATTCATAATGTTACTTAACATGAATTACATGCAAATACTGAATACTTTGTTGCATTTACAAAAAAAAAAATCAGTTATTAAATATAAATATTTGCTAGACTGTTCTGTATCTGCAAACATTTTAGTCCACTGAAAGAAGAGACTGTACTTAAAGTCTGTGTCAAATCAAAATATGATTTTTTTTTCCTGCTACCGAACATTGTTATAATATTGTAGGTGAACAATTAATCCACTCAAGTTAATCCATTAAAAAAAGTTTTGTAGTCAAAATCTGACCATTTTCTTCAGTATTTGTAGTGGCGGTCCTTCTCTGTTGATGTCAGTTTGATGGCTTTAGCCACAATATTAATAAAGCTCACATTGCTAGTTTTGTGGTGAACAATTCATCTGTGCATGTCAAGAAAAAAATAGTTTGCCCTTCTAATCTTTAATTGAAATCTGAAAATGCACTTCCTGTTTGTTTTCAGTTAAATTGTCAGATTATTCATTCATTCATTTTCTTTTTGGTTTAGTCCCTTTATTAATCTGCCGTCGCCACAGCGGAATGAACCGCCAACTCATCCAGCATATGTTTTACGCAGCGGATGCCCTTCCAGCTGCAACCCATCACTGGGAAACATCCACACACACTCATTCACACTCATACCCTACAGACAATTTAGCCTACCCATTTCACCTGTACTGCATGTCTTTGGATTGTGGGGGAAACCGGAGCACCCGGAGCAAACCCAGGCAAACACAGGGAGAACATGCAAACTCCACACAGAAATGCCAGCTGACCCAGCCGAGGCTCGAACCAGTGACCTTCTTGCAGTGAGGCGACTGCACTACCTACTGCTCCACTGCGTTGCCATTGTCAGATAATGTATATCTTAAAAATTGGGGCTTGGCTAACATATTTAACCATGCCCCTCCAACTGTCAGTTTAGACAACAAACCGAAATAGTGATCAGGAGGAGTTTGTTAGGTTGTAATAACTCCTCTAAAACCCCTTTCCCCATCTTTCTGAAAAAAATGCCTACATCCATTCAGCTCATGGTAGAAAAAAACAGCCACGCCCACTGTTTTCTCATTTAATATTCTGTTTCTTTACGAACTGCATCACAATACGAAAAAAAATAACTATCGCAGCTTCAGGTTTATGGGGACTTTAACCTAACCACTCTTCCCATTAGTTTGCTAAGAGGGAATGGCAGACAAAAGGAAAGCCCCACACCTACTCAATATTCAGCTTCAATGAAAAGTACATCAACATACTGAAAAGAAAGTCTGATCAGCTTCCAGTTCATGTGGTCTTTTAAATGGCAGATTCACTAATCTGTGCCCTGAAATGCAGTTTATGCCTTTACAGCTCGTGCCTCGGTTACTCCATCAAAACAAAGGTATTTACTATTAAATCGACTTTGGGTTGAAGTCCTTGCAAAGGGTTTTCTAAACAATCAGACACAAATTGTGCACACTAAAAGCCGACTTATGGCAAATTATGTAAATATTTACACCTTATTGTATAACCTAGTGCGTTTTCTTTATTGACTCAGTTTATTTAGAGCATATGTGCTGATCCAGCCTGATCTCATGAGGAAACGTAACTGTTTTGTCAGTTTAGTGGCTAATTTGTATAAAGTTTAGTCAAAATGTATGATTTTTAAGAGGAGGCTTGGCACCAAATCCCACCCCTAAACCCAACCGTAATTGGGGGATGAGCAAATCTTACTAAATTGTATGAATGTGATCAAACAAATTCATACAAATTAGCCACTAAATCAAAAAGTTATGACTTGCTGAGAGATTGTGCTGACTGATCCAAAAGCAATCTTGGATTTTCAACAAAAGAATTGGCCTGAAATCATGTGAATTAAATCCTGTAGCATAAACAAATGCACTCTGACCAAATAAGATGAGAGTTTAATGTAGCTGCATGCTACAAATTTGGGTCTTTTAGAAATTGCCTTGTAAAGTGAACCGGATCAACAAGTATAACTGTTTTAACCCATTTTTCGGAAAAAAAGTCAACATAATTGTGTAAAAATGTCCTCTCTTTCTAGTCGGCAATTAAAAGCTCAAAGGTAATGTCAAAAGCACACAAGGAAAATATGCATGTTCTCATAATGTTATTGTGTCTGGGAGTGCAAACTGTTGGCGAAGAAGTCACATGTGTATCATTGGATTAGATCTGTGAAACAGTATCTCTTGTACATGAAGATATACAGTATATACGCAACTCAACCAGTTCTCATCCCATCAGGAGGGAATAATGAATAGGACATATTGTGGAGTGTATTCCAGAATAAAAACATAAGGTCACACTTTATTTTGACGGTCCATTTGTTAAATTTAAGTTACATTGCAACTAATCATCATTAGATTATAAGTAGACTGTTAGGTTGGGGTTAGGTTGGGGTTAGGGTTAGTGTAAATTGACATTTAATTGCAAAGTTTCTTATAGTCAGTTAAATGTCAGTATCAACAGATATTAGGCAGACAGTCTACTAATACTCAAATGGGCCATCAAAATAAGTGTTACCAAACATAAAGATTACAATGTAGGCATTTGAGGGAGTTCAGAAACAGTGCTGATATCGACAATAACTCTCTCGACTGTGTGCTTTGTATATTTGCAGATGTTTTTCATGCTCAAACTGCAACATTAGGAAATAAAGAAAATATAAAAGCATAACAGGACCTGTTTAAATCCACCTGCTTTTGATCTGACTCAAGATTTTAGACTTCTTAGTTGTATCCGGAAGATTAAAAGAAACATCTATCATTTTTGCATACTCTATATATCTGACATTCACTTCACTGGAATACAAACCTCTTTTAATAAACTACTTTTAGTTGCGTAAATACATTTCATATTTAGTTGGATCCCTAAATAGGCTACCAACTTCCTTAGCTACACACTGTGTATCCTGTGTAAACTGTATTTCAATAGTCATTACTGTTACAAATGTGGCCACATTACCACCGCTGGTGTGCAATATTTTCAACACTGTAAAACACAATAAGATAAGGTTACTCAAACCATTTGAGTAAACCGATTGCAACAAACCATTTAAGTTCAAAAACTAATCCCAATGAGTACTGTAAAGTTAACCCATTTGGGTAAATGAAGCAATTTGAGCACAGTAAAACCCAATAAATGAAGAGAACTCAAACCAACTGAGTACTGTAAAACTCAATAAGGCAACTCAAACCGTTTGAGGAAAGCGATTGCTACAAACCATTTGAGTTAAAAAAACTAATCTATACGAGTACTGTGAACTTACTCCATTTAAGTTAAAGTAATGAGGTATTTAATTAACTCATTACCTTTAACACTGAGTTCAAAACTCTTTTCAAATGAGTGGAATTAACTTGAAGTCAATTTTGAGTTAACTACACTCTTTTCATTTAATAAAGTTGACTGTTGGGTATTACAGTGTAATATTTGAATGAACAAGAGTTAATTAGGTTACTACACCTAACACCTAAGTGTTTGGATAATGTCTTTTAAGACATCTGTCAAGTTTTTTTGTCCTCAAACTGCTGCAAACTATTAGTTTCTTACACATATCATCCAAAACCTTTTGACTGTTGTGGCTGTGAAATAGTGTAAATTAAATCATTTAGCGTAGTGATATGAAAATGTTATGTAGTCAAAACCTGCCTGACTGGAACAACTTTAGCTGTTTGTTTATCCAAAAATAATTGCACATCTTCCTTAGATAGTTTATCAGCCAATCCAACAAATACATCATAGAGCAGTCCCATACAGTATAATTATAAAAATGTGTTATTACAAAAAATACAGTCCAAAAAAAATCTTAAAGTTGCTCTTTTTATAAGCATGTTATCCTGAAAAATGCTTTTATGCTGAAAATTCTTTATGTTAGGAGTTCTTTATTCACGCCTTTATACTTGCAGAGAAAAAAACACACTGTAACACATGCATAAAGATTAAAACATTATAAGGGATAGTTGAAGAGATTTCACTGACTTCTACTTCATTACATCTATTTTCTGCTTCTGTTTTGCTAAAATTGTGTCATTTGTCTTACCCGTTAATAAATCTTTGTAAGTTTCTTTCTTCTGTTGAGCACATAAGAGGAAATTTTGAAAATATCTAAAGACCTCTAACCATTGACATCCATAGGAAAAACAAGTACAATGGAAGTTTATGACTCCATTTTCAGTTTTCTTCAAAATATCTTCTTTTGTGTTCAACGAAAAAGTAGTCTAATTGACAGATCAAACCTACATGGTATAAAACTAGGCAGTTGGTGTGAAAATAAAATAAAAATAATGTAAAATTATATAAATTATACGAATGCATTAATTCTGTATTTGTGCCGAATACGTGGCTTATTTACGAGGCTGCTCACCTCGCGCGCGCGCACGCACACACACACACACACACACACACACACACACACACACACACACACCGTTTACACGATGCGCGTTTTTGCGTTTAAATAGGCGATTTAAAAATACATTATTTTTTCATACTGTACTCACAGTGCCTTTTTTGAACACATTGTTTCTAGTTTTTCTGAAAATCAAAGGGCTACTTAAATGGTTAAAAAGTGGATAAAATAATCAGGCAGTCCTAAATTATTTTTGTATTTAAAGTCAGTATAGCATCTTTTAAATATAGAGTCTAACGTGTAAAGTAGTGACTCGTGTTCACATCATGACCTGCGGCTTCTCAAACGGCGACAGACAGCGCTCCCTGCTGCACATCCTGAACACATTTGCATATAAAGTATTATATGAAGTGCAGGGGTAATTTTGGCAAACAAAATTTTACTGTGGGCCCTCATAAGTGCACATTGTTCTTTGATAGCTACTGTTCTAGCACTGTTTCCAGATTAGGCTACAATTTCATGGGATAAATAAATTCTTTTACTAACTTATTTACATTTGAGGGCAAAACTATAAGCTCACTGGTGAAATACATATATATTTTCAAATATTTTCCAAGTGCTGTTTAAAAGAGTTTTTTTCAACACATTTTCAAACATTGTTAACAATTTTCTGTAGAATCTTCAGTAACTTACTGGCAGCAGCAGTTCACCAGTACTGTACTGTAAATCGGTTACAGCAAAAATACTGTATTTACGTTTACAGCACTATTTATTTTGCTGTATATATATTTACAGAATTGTATGTATATCTTCACTGTAAAATATACAGTAATTTCCACAATGTAAATTTAAAATACAGTAACATACTGTATAACTGTTCTACAGTAAACTACAGTTCATATTACTGTGTAATTTACAAAAATTGTTAACAGTGTATAATGCTCATAAGAGTACACCTCTCACAAATCTATCTTTTAAATTCATATTTTTAATAGGAAACTATACAATATAATATTATATACCTTAGATTATTAAATTCAATTCATCTTTATTTGTATAGCGCTTTTACAATGTGGATTATGTCAAAGCAGTTTTAGATTATAGTGAATAAAAATTGTCAGTTCAGTTTTCAAAGTTTAAGTTCAGTTTAGTTTAGGTCAGTTCAGTTCAGGTCAGTGTGGTTTATTATTCACTGCTGACAGTCCAAACACTGAAGAGTAATCCATCGATGCGCAGCTCTAGAAGTCCCGAACCATGCAAGCCAGTGGCGAGAAGGGTGAGGGAAAACTTCACCAATTGGCGTAAGTGAAGGATAAAAACCTGAGAGAAACCAGGCTCAGTTGGGCACAACCATTTCTCCTATGGCCAAACGTCTTGTGCAGAGCTGCAGTCTAGGCACCGGAGGCTGGAAAACGCAGGACGTCAGCGAAGACTGTCCCTGGAGGTCACAGGAATCAGACGCATGCTCTCCACTCCTCTATGACCACCACAGCAGCTGCTCAAGATTAGTCAGTCTGAAGCCCAATCTGGAGCTTATCTAACAAAATAACTTACAATAACGGTCTAAAAACTAGTACAGCCAAATTAATGTTATAGAAAAATATTAAATACAAATTTAAAAAAGAGGAAAAATCAAGAGAAGCAAAAAAATGGAAAAATGTAGTTGAAATGTAATAGGTTGTAATTTTTTTTGCAATATTTAGCTTGAATTTATTTGTATTATCTTTCAATTTCTTAATATGTTTGGTGACTATAACATTATTTTAATAAATATATCTGTTTAATAAACCTGTTTTGTTTAAATGCACCAAAATGCATTGCCTATATTCACTGAGAAATGGTAAAAAATATTAACTTTCAAAATGGGGTGTATTCAATTATGCTGAGCACTGTATAGACATACATACAGTGCATCCGGAAAGTATTGTTGCAAATTTATTACAAATAAAAACATTCTGTTTCCACTGATCATTCTTGAGTTGATTCAGCAGCTTAATTGCAGTTCACCTGTGGTCAATTCAGTTGATTGGACATAATTTGAAAAGGCATACACCTGTCTATATAAGGTCCCAGGGTTGACGTTGCATGTCAAAGCACAAACCAAGCATGAAGACAAAGGAATTGTCTGTAGACCTCAGAGGCAGGACTGTCACAAGGCTGGGGAAGGTTACAGAAAAATTTCTGCTGCTCTGAAAGTTCCAATGAGCACAGTGGTCTCCATCATTTGTAAGTGGAAGATGTTGGAACCACCAGGACTCCTTCCTAGAGGTGGCCGGCCATCTAAGCTAAGTGATCGGGGGAGAAGGGCCTTATAGTCGGGGAGGTGATCAATAACCCGATAGTCACTCTGTCTGAGCTCCAGCGTTCTTCTGTGGAGAGAGGAGAACCTTACAGAAGGATAACAATCTGTGCAGCAATCCACCTGTATGGTAGAGTGGCCAGATGGGAAGATGAATGCCAAAATATTTAATTTAATTAAATTCATGTTGATTTATAGAAGCTGGACGTCCATCATGCAGAAGCTGTAGGTGTGGGTTGATCACCGGTGGTGGGGGGGGGGTCAGGCTGACCCAACCGATCAATGCGGGGGCTCGTTGTCACGGTGGTCTTTCAGGAATCAGTCGCATGCTCTTTGCTCCTCCATGTGGACCACAGCATCAGCTCAGGATACTGCCTGGTCCAGGATTATGGATATCTTGGGATCATCTCTTTACAGGTCTTGGATCGCATCAATGGCGCTGCATAGTCTCTAAGAATGAGTATCCCCAAGTGGAAATAGAGAATAAAGAAAATGATTAGCATGGCTGCTGTTCATAGTGTATATAAACAAGATGCAAAAATGGAGTGTTATAAATGAAAATAGCAGTTATAAAAACAAACATAGAAACAAATATGTAAAGCATTTAAGAGTTTCTAACACAATGTCTGGTGTATTACGGTGGAGTGTGTCCTAGGTGGTTGTTAAGCCAGCTTACCTGCTTGGAGCACATTCATGCATAATGCTATGTGACACATTGTGTGTATGCTTTACAAAAAGATAGATCTTTAATCTAGTTTTGAAGAGTGAGAGTGTGTCTGAGCCTCAGACATTATCAGGAAGGCTATTCCAGAGTTTAGGGGCCATAAATGAGAAGGCTCGACCTCCTTTACTCGACTTTGCTATTCTAAGTATTACCAGAAGCCCTGAGTTTTGAGATCTTAAAGAGCGGGTTGGATTGTAGTGAGACAGAAGGTTGGTTAGATAAACAGCAGCTAGATTATAAGCTTTATTGGCAAGCAGCAATATTTTATATTCAATACAAAACTTAACAGGCAGCCAGTGTAAGGAGGATAAAATTGGGCTGATATGATCATATTTTCTAGACCTGGCAAGAACTCTGACAGCTGCATTTTGTACTAGCTGAAGTTGGTTAATAGAGGATGCTGGGCAACCAGCGAACAGAGCATTACAGTAATCCAGTCTAGAAGTCATAAAAGCATGAACTAGCTTTTCTGCAACTGAGATAGATAGCATACTTCATAACTTAGCAATATTTCTTAGATGAAAGAAGGCAGTTTTTGTGACATGGGAGATAGAATTTTCAAAAGTTAGGTTGCTGTCTAATATAACACCCAGATCTTTTACAGTAGAGCTAACTCTAACTTTGTGTCCCTCTAATTGCAGGTCGAGTTGTGAGATCTGCTGTGTACAGGATTTAGGCCCGATAAGTAATAATTCTGTTTTGTCTGAATTTAAGAGAAGAAAATTGTTGGTCATTCAGTCTTTAACATATTTAATACACTCAAATATCAATGGAGTGGCTTCACAACAACTCTGTGAATGTCCTTGAGTGGCCCGGCCAGAGCCCAGACATAAACCCTATCGAACATCTCTGGAGAGATCTAAAAATGGCTGTACATCTTTGCTTCCCATCCAACCTGATAGAGCTTGAGAGGTACTGGAATGGGCAAAAATTCAGGTGTGCCAAGTTTGTGGCATCATATTCAAAAAGACTTGAGGCTGTATTGCTGCCAAAGGTGCATCAACAAAGTATTGAGCGAAGGCTGTGAATACTGATGTACATGTGTTTTTTTTAAAGGTTTTTTATTTTTAATAAATTTGCAACAATTAAAAATTTTTTTTCACATTGTCATTATGGGGTATTGTGTGTAGAATTTTGAAGAAATTAATTTAATCCGTTTTAGAATAAGGCTGACACATAAAATAATGTGGAAAAAGTGAAGCGCTATGAATACTTTTCAGATGCACTGTACATACTGGGCTAATTAGATTGACAATAAATGCTCTATCTTTCTTTTTCCTTTTTTTATTAATACTGCATTTATTCCAGACAAAAAAAAAAAGATTTTAGGAAATACTGAGAAAATGTCCTTGCCTTGGGAAGGTGAAATTATTTTGCCTTCATTCATTTTGAAGGCAAATTTGGAAACAACATGAAGCTAAGTAACTCATTACTTGTGTTTTTTATTTTGAGTGGATTATAATTTTCAAATTAAAATTAAAATAAAGTATTTTTATATGTGTTCACATATAAAAAGCAAACACGGTTGCTCAGTGATTGTCCTGTAGTTTTCAATATAGCTGTAATGCTCCTCTAAAGTGACTTTTTCCTCTCATACTATATTAAGAAAGATGAAACTAAGGCTACTGTTTTCCCTCACTAAAGGAAAAACACATAGCTTCTTAAACTGTCGTCAACAGATAATTTGCGAGCTTTACAGGGCAGTTATACATTTATCAAACCTGTGCTAAAGCTACACACATTCAGACAGCAGGCTTATATTAGTAGCTTATTCATTGAAAGTAGTCTACAACATTTGTTGAAAATTCACTTTTTCTTTTGTATTTTATATTCTTTAATGGCTTGTTTTTTATATATTAATATGTTTGCTACTATCAGTTTTCTAGCAAAATGAAGACACTAGTGTGTTAAATTCGTGTCACATTTCTGTGAGTCAATGAGTAATTTGCATTATGCAAATATTCTGTCGGCGGTTGGTTTCTCACTAGATGGCGCTGTCAGTCTAAAGAGCTCTCAGTATCATTTAGCCGGTATTATGCTTTTCAACTGTTCAAATGGGGAACTTGTTGCCTATATGTCTTACATGTACTGACATTGTAAAGGTATCTAAAATAAACCTAACTCGTTTTTTGTTTTATACACTCTAAGAAATGCTGGGTAATTTAAACCCAAATTGTGCAAAATATGGACTAACCTAAACATTTGGGTTAAATTGCATCCTATTAATTGTGTTCAAAAAATAACACAGCGGTTGGGTTAGTTCCTATTAAACCCAAAATTGGGTTGAAATAACCCAGCATTTTTAGAGTGTAACTGAAATGTAAACTGAAACTTGAAATTGTATTTTATTTTTATTTGTATGTCTTGTTAGAATTGTATATTTGTAGTTGTTGTTGTCTCTAATATAAACAAAATATATATCTGTGATAGTTCGGCCAGGTAGGACAGTTTACCTGAGTAAATAAATGTACAGCAGTGCACGGCTTCAGTTTCACATTGAAAATTTGTTTCTATAGGCCTGACATCAGTAAACACACGTTTTTATCCTTCTCAAACCATGTGAAAAAATATATATAGATAAATAAATGAACTTTTGAACTCTGACCTTGCACAATATGCTTGCATTATATCATATTAGACAGACAGACAGACAGACAGACAGACAGACAGACAGACAGACAGACAGACAGACAGAAATAAATAAGAAAGAAAAAAAAATCAAATCACATGAAATCTCATGTCACATGAAAACCCTTGATTTCACCGATACTCGAAGCACAAGGGCTTGTAGGGCCTACACCCAGTTTCTGCGCTTTGTGTCTTGAGATCAGGTAAAATGCCAAATCAGCTCTGATCGGCCGTCATGTAGAGCGGATCAGCTGATCGCGAATCAGGCTGAGCGAGTGGGCGGGGAGAATAATGGATATGGGCGGGGCTTGACGCTCCTCAACAGCCCGTGTGCTTGAAGCAAAACTAGTCAGAAAACAAGACGTGCAACAAGTGACTTTGAGTAAGTGAGAGGAGATGGAGCTTTCGCTTTGTGTCACAGCTGTTTATAGAGCTTGACCAACAAACGAACGCATATTTGGGGATAAACGACAAACAGCGGTAAGAGCTGCTTTTGGTTTATAGTTTTTATTTTCGAAGGTGTGGGAATCTCCGCTAGTCTTAGAGCAGTTTGGTAATAGGTACGCTAAAGTTTAAAAAACACAGAGAAAGTTATCAAAACTTTAATGAGTACACTGTCGGGTATTTTCATGTACAGTTTGGTAAATACAGCATATTAAAGCTGTTCCTGCAGTGCATGGAGCATCTTTTAGTACAGTCAGTGTTTGTATGATCAACACTACCTTTACGAAAAGTAATGTTTTTTTTAAGTAAAAGTGTAGTAACCATGTTTTTGGCGCATTGACTTACCTTTGTTTAACCACAGTTTTACTACAATTAGCATGGTAAACTATGGTTATATTACAAAACCTGTGGTCACCATGGTCGATTATGGTAACCCCAAATTAACCATGGTACTGCAACACCAT
>CAIGQZ010033024.1:4085803-4106547 GCA_903798205.1 Danio tinwini
CAGACATTTAACTGACTATAAGAAACTTTGCAAGTACATGTCAACTTACACTCACCCTAACCATAACCTTAACCCCAACCTAACAATCTACATATAATCTAATGATAATTAGTTGGCATGTAACCTAAATTCAACAAACGGACCATCAAAATAAAATGTGACCTGATTTTTTTATGTATACTGTTTTATTTTATCTTGGTCACATTTTATAATAAGATTTCATTAGTTGTTGTATTTACTAACATTAACTAAGTATGAACATTTATTAATCATAGTACAACATTTGCTCATGCATCATTAAAATCCAAACGACCACTTGTTGACATTCTTTAGCTAATGATAACTATCATTAACAAATATTGTAATAAATGTTTTGTTCATTGTTTGTTCATGTTAGTAAATGCATTACCTAACATTAACTAATACAACTATATTGTAAAGTGCTGCCTTTATCTTCATGTGATCTATTTTTTAGCACTCACATGTACACAATCTTGAAATATGGTATATGAAAAAACTGCAGTAACTGAGTAAGCATTATAAATTATTAGCTTTTGAAATTTTCTGATTTTGACAGGTTTCTGCTGTTCTATTCTGCTTGAATGTGAATATTTATGACCATCATGCAGTGCTGAAAAGAGCTCAGTTGCATATAAATGTTTCTTTTTCTCAGTCTCCAGAACTTTCCGCGCAGGCTAAAGCTCTTCAGGAGCAGAAATCAGAACTGGAAAAAGAAATCGCTGATCTTAAGAAACAGCTTGAGAATGAGAGCAAGGTATCTCTCTCTCTCTTTCTCTCTCTCTCTACTAATTCCTGTGCTGCTTTAACTTGTCAACTGTACCTTGGACCCCTGCTTTGTCTGTTTAGTCAGTCGGTTAGAAGCTTCCACGTTGACCGAAAATCTCACTCCTATCACCCTTTAAGTTCAATAATCAAATTAACCAATTACTTGGGCCTTAGATCCAAAAAAAGACTCTCTGTGTCTCAGACAGACAATTATTTGAAAGGTTTAGTAAGGTTACTGTCAATTCATGTACTCGCTGTCGTTTCTGATTACGTCCCGCCGGCAGAAGAGCAGTGATCTGAGTGAGATGCAGCTAAAGGCGGGAGCAGGAGTGAAGGACTTGAGGAGAGAGCTGGAGCAGAGTCAAGCCGAGTGCAGCAGACTGAGGGAGAAGCTGAGTAAAACAGAGGCCGACCTGTGCACTACAGTGGATGAGTAAGACACTGATTCACACAGAAATACTATATGAAATCATTTTCAAAGTTAAAACGGTGATTAATGGAGTACATTAATACAAAAATACAATTTCAGACTTTTTCCTTAAAAGTGCCTCTTTTATGTTAGTTTCTGTCAAGCATAAACACGCAAAACATTTATTCATTTTTCTTTGGCTTAGTCTCTTATTTATCAGGGGTTATCACCACGGAATGAACCGCCAACTATTCCCCTATCCCAACTATTATTTAGTTTTTTACACAGCGGATGCCCTTCTAGCCACAACCCAGAACTGGGAAACACCCATACACTCTCATTCACACTCATACACTGTGGCCAATTTTTGTTTACCCTATTCACTTGCAGCACATGTCTATAAACTGTGGGAGAAACTTGAGCACCTAGAGGAAACCCACACCAACTCAGGGAGAACATGCAAACTCCACACAGAAATGCCAACTGGCCAAGCCAGGACTTGCACCAGTGACCTTCTTGCTGTGAGGCGACAGTGCTAATCATTGAGCCACCTTGTCACCACACTCAAAACTTTGCTTGGAATTTGTAAGACATTGTTTTTCGATAACAGGAGAATAAAATTCACATAAATTACACCAGTGTTCACAAAGTGTTTCAAAATCCATACAATTTTACTGAATTGTAATAGTTCCCAGTGTTCAAAGTGGGCCAGTATGCATCGCATTTAGATTTTAGCGTCTTTAGTTGGATTTCCATCATCATGTGTTAATGAACATTTTGAAATAGTGATGGGAGATGCAAAGTTTTTTAAAGCTTCGAAACAATTGAATCAACTGCATTACAAAATGATTTACTGTTTCGAAGTGCTTGATGTGTATAATAGGAAATGGAAATGCATTTGCTGAATAAACTCTGACTTAGTGACAACATAGTACAATTTCCTTGTTTACTGTTGATTAAAAATTTTTTAAAACAACAGTCAGCTCCTCTACAGTACCAACGTAATGGAAATGCATCTCATTTGCATTTGGGAAACGCATCATTAGCGGGTTAGCTTAACGATGAACTAAACTAACCAGTGGCACTACTCTGTAAATATTTCCATATTCTGTCAAATATTTTCATTGTAGAAGTTTCAAATGTCATAATGACAGACATCCCACCTCTTCCAGAAGGTCAGATTGGTCAATGCAGCTGGCATGATAGTTGACTTGATGTAAGAAAAAAATAACAAGGGGTGAAACTTGTTTGAATGTAGATCCTGCATCATTGTTTTTGTGTGTGTGTGGGAATTCATTCATTCATTCATTCATTCATTCATTCATTCATGTTTTACACAGGGGATGAAACCCAGTACTGGGAAACACCCATACACACTCATTTACACAGACACACGCATACAACTTTTATTTAGTTCATCAGATCCCCTATAGCTCATGTGTTTGGACTGTGAGGGAAACCGGAGTATCCGGAGGAAACCCACGTAAACACAGAGAGAACATGCAAACACAGAATGGCCAACTGACCCAGCCGGGACTCGAACCAGCGAGCTTCTTGCTGTGAGGCGATCGTGCTACCCACTGCGCCACTGTGGCGCCCTTCAACAAAATTGAATGATTATAATTCCGAAAATTCTGTTAAACACTCATGTTACGCTCAGCTCACACATTTGACTGTATTTAAATAAATTCCACATTTGTTTTTCAATATCAGTGCAGGAGACCTTCATAAAACCCAGGCCTTGCTTCTGCTTTTGAGCCATCTGTGTATTCTTTGTGAACTCTGATGTAAATCCTTCTAACTCTGTGAAAATGTACACTACCGTCAGATATGCAAGTTTCTGGGATTTATCTACGGTTGTCAAAATAAGGTGTCAACTATCCTTTGTGACATCATGGTTTGAATTGGCAGGGGTTTTATGCACATGAGCTCAGCAGATTACCAGACATGTCTGCATTGTTTTACTGCAGAATGCAGGTATTCTGACTGTATTTGTGTTTGTGTATATCAGACTCTACCAGGTGAAAATGGAGAAAGAGCAGTACCAGACTGAGATCCGAGACCTGCAGGACCAGCTCTCAGAGATGCACGATGAACTGGATAGAGCCAAACAATCTCAAATAGACAGCACAGACAAAGAGGCCATGATGGAGGTAATGTACAATGAAAAGCATCTCATTTCAAATGACTAAAACATTGTCAGAAACTACATTGTATACTAAACATAAACTTCCAATAAACAGTTTGTATTTTTTTCATTACAGTTGATCATATATGACAGTCATTCCTTACAAAAGATTTATATATCAGTGCTGTTATTTTGAATGTTCATCTAAGAATCCTAATAATGTGTCATACTATAGTCTCCAAAAAAACATTGTGCTACTTAAGTGCATTATTGTAAACATTAAAAATAATAAATGTTGAGGACCAAATCAGCCTATTAGAATGATTTCTGAAAAATCGTCAAAAAGAGTCGAATTTATGATACTGACAATACAGGGTGTCCGCGGGGTCTTAAAAAGTCTTACATTTCAAAACCAAAATTTTAGGCCTTAAGAAGTCTTAAACTCACTGAAATATTGTCCTGTAGCTTTTAAATGGTATTAAAAAGGTATTTTTTTGTTTATGTAAAGCTATCTAAAATGAAACCTGCAGAACCCTCTGTTACTATTTATTATTAATATTAATATTATTTATTGCTATTATTGTTATTAACAACACATTTTAAAATGTTTTCTATTACAAAACAGTTATGTTAAATTCTAAAAACATTTTACTATTTTCCATATATTTTAATTTTTCTGTCTTTTATTTTTTTATTTTATCAAAAAAAAAATGCATCATACTTTTGACAAAAATTATCTTTATAATATGAAATGTTTTTTGAACATCAAATCTGATTTCTAAAGGTTTGTATGACCCTGAAAACTGGAGTAATAACTGCTGAAAATGATTACATGTACAGTGCTCAGCATATACAAGTACAGCCCTCACAAATCCATCTTTTAAACTCATATGTTTAATAGAAAACTATACAATATTATATTTGTGCATATACATTAGATTAGTCAGTACTGAAGCCAAATCTGGAGTTTATCTAACAAAATAACTTACAATACCGGTCCAAAAACTAGTACAGCCACAATTATATGTTATAGAAAAATATTAAATACAAATTTATTAAAGAGGAAAAATCAAGAGAAGCAAAAAAATGGAAAAATGTAGTTAAAATTTTGTAGGTTGTAATTTTTTTTTATATTTTGCTTGAATTTAATTGCATTATCCTTCAATTTCTAAATATGTTTGGTGACTAAATATTATTTTAATTAATATATCTGTTTAATAAATCAGTTTTGTTTAAATGCACCAAAATACATTGCCTATATTCACTGAGAAATGGATACAAATATTCATTTTCAAAATGGGCTGTACTCAATTATGCTGAGCACAGTACTTTTTTGAGGCACATAAGCTGTATATTTCCCAGGCAAATTTTCACTGCAGTAATCTGTAGGATCTGTCTGCTTTGCATAGTTAGCGTAATTAAGACTTCGGCCTTAGACGACAGAACCTCTAAGCATGTGCTGTTCTCTGTAGGACTTCATGCAGCTGAAAATAGACCTCCAAGACCTGCTTCTAGCCAGAGAGGAGCAGGAGGAGCTGCTAAGGAGGCGTGAGAGGGAGCTGACCGCTCTTAAAGGAGCTCTAAAAGAGGAGGTGGCAACTCACGATCAGGAGGTGGATAAACTTAGGGAGCAGTACGAAAAGGAGATTCGTAAGCTGCAGACGGTGGCGGAGGATGCCAAACAGGTGATATATACATATATATATATATATATGGCATTTCATATGGTTAACTAAAACAAACTACAACAGCAGCGGTTTCTGTGATGATAAA
The DNA here is from genome assembly GCA_903798205.1 of Danio tinwini. NCBI lineage: Eukaryota > Metazoa > Chordata > Actinopteri > Cypriniformes > Danionidae > Danio > Danio tinwini. Next base: position 4,090,900 of record CAIGQZ010033024.1, read on the forward strand.
ACTATGTAAACATTTCCTGATCCTGTTCCCTTGTTATCATCCCATCATTTCCTGTCCTCACTAAAAGTGTCATGTAACAAAAAAGTGATGTTTAAAGGTGTGCCCGTTTTACACAAACTAAAATGATATGTTAGGGTCTTAATGAAAAGTCTATAGCTAACTTTGGTTATATTTCAGATGGTAGCGTAATTAAACTAAAACACCCTTTTCACCCTCAGTCAAAAACACCTCCATCCACAGTGAGTCATTTTACATCATATTTCTTTAAATGGTAATGAGCTGCTGTTTATCCCGTCCCTCTCTCTGAGTCTGGATCAGGAATGGCTGTGGTAGCCAACCGATCCATTCTTTTGGAACCAGCGCAGTACACACACACAAATGCTATACCAAGATTTAATCTTATGCTGACTATTGCCTGTATGACTGACATGAAGGAGTATTTGAGACTTTGGTTCAAATTAGTTTTTACATTATAATGACAAAAATGAGCGATTGCAGCAAACCGTCTCAGGCATGTATAAGTTTACATATAATTTATCAATGACATTGCAGCCTGCCATTATCACTATAAAATGTATTCAAACAAACATCTATATATAGGAAATGTCATACTGGGGAATTTAGCATATGCTCTGCCTAAAGGCTGATATATACTTCTGCGTGAAGCGTACACTTATAGTCTTGCGCAGCCTTCACGCAGCCGCATAGCCCTTGCCATAACTGATGCCAACTCGCACCTCTCAAAAAATCGAACTACACGTTGCAGCAATGTGTAGCGCAAGTGATTGGTCAGCTTGGTACCGGTGACGAGTGTGGGTGGTGCTGAGAGCTGCGAGCCCGATGGAGCAAGTGTCGAGTCCCGTGGAGGAGCTCCAGATGGAAACTGTTGTTTTGTGTTTACCTTATAATTAAAGTTGTTGCATGTCCGCTGGTTCCAGGCTTTTAGCCACTTTAGCCAAAAATAAAAAATAAAATACCCTCGAAGAAACTCGACACAGAGAAGCATAAATACCTACTGCCAGCTAGAGTTTCAGAAGTGTTATTGCAAAGCAACAGAAATAGCACCCAGAAGTATAAATAAACGACTATGTGCAAGGCATAGTCACACCGTGTGGGTCACACCGATAGCTCAACACAGAAGTATAAACCAGCCTTTACAGTCTCTGAGCTGATGAGTGTGAAACCACAGATCCACAATGACAAACACAGGATGATGATTCTAAACATTTGATAACTGTAACCAAACAAAACAAACACAAATTCAATCTGAAAAATCACTTGCATCTTTTAGACACATTTTAGATAGTTACATCTATTAAATGCAATTTTGGTGGTTCATATTCAAGTCCAGTTCCCCCCAAAATTATTTTACACAAAAAGGGATATTCCTCTTTTGGGATTTTCTCTTCATATATAAAATCAAATACATTTTGCTGTTGCCTCTTTTAAAGCTGGGATTTTGTGTAAGGACCCCTGTAAGCCTCTACATCTGATTACATAGCAGACAAATTAAAAAAGCCAACATCGTTATCTGCTTTGCTATCTGTTTACAAAAAGGTGCACGAGGAGGGCGGAGTTCATAGTTTGCTTGAAGGCGGTCACATGTAAAAAACTAGCTAGGTGTGTCAATGCAAGCAGGAAATTCAAATGGGTCAAATCATGGGACATAAATACACTTAGGCAGCTTATAAAAAACTAGCTGCATGCTTTCTTTTCAACATGTATAAGCTGGCTGTAAAGATTAGTAAAAAATGTTCAAATTTCATCTGATGTCACCTTTAAATATGTTATATTGATTTGGCGGGGCAGCGCGGTGGCTCAGGTCACTGGTAGTGTGCATGTTCTCCCCGTGTTGGCGTAGGTTTCTTCCTGGTGCTCTGGTTTCCCCCACAGTCCAAAGATGTGTGCTATAGGTGAATTGAGCAAACAAAATTGGCCTTAGTGTTTGAATGGGTGTGTGAATGTGAGAGTGTATGGGTGTTTCCCAGTACTGGGTTGTGGCTGGAAGGGCATCCACTGCGTAAAACATATGCTGGAATTGTTGGTGATTCATTTCGCTGTGGTGACCTCTGATAAATAGGGGACTAAGCCAAAGGAAAATTAATGAATGAGAGAACATAGCATACCGTCCATGAAAATGCACTTATCCTTTACTCGCCCTCATGTGGTATCAAGTCCTTGAATTTCTTTTAAAATAAATTCTATTGCAGTCAAAGTGTACTGGTTTCCAACATTCTTTAAATTACTTTCTGTTGTGTTTAAATGAAAAGGAAACTCAAACAGGTTTGGGACATGTGGAGGGTGGCTAAATAAAGAATTTTTAAATGTCATTAGTATTCATTAATGGGGAAAACCCAAAAGCTGATACATAAGATAACAGTGTGAAAGATGGAAAGAGTTATAGAAATAACAGGAAGAGAATAAGTGAAAGAGATGGTCGGAGGACAGATGTGTCCACGTGTGAGACGAGCTCCTTCAACGTGCTTCTTAGCTCACTTCCTTTTTCAACAAAGGAACTTCCTGTGCAAAGGAGGCCATTGTTGTCTCAGTTTAGACGTATTTTAAATGAGTAAACAGACAAAGTGTTTAATCTTGGTCAGGTGCCACAGTAAACCTAGTGCTGCCCTAATGGATTGTGTTTATTTCTGAACAGTTGCACGAACCGATGGAAGCAGAACGGAGGATGGTTTTATTGGTTGGAGACTGACTGTGAATGTTGGCTTTGTGGACATTACAGCATGCGACCAAGCCATCGGCCTAAACGAGTGTTACCGTGCGCCTCTTCTTTATGGTGTCGGTGTTGATAGGAAGGCCCCATGTGGAGGAACACTGAAGGGTGAAGCTCTGAATGGAGTTTAGCGCTGCTTAATTGCAGTGGCAGGCCGTCACTAATCTAATGAGGCTCTGATGGGGCGGTTAGCTGCTCACTCTCTCTTTCTTTAGAAATGAATGATGGGTTTGTTTCATATGCAAATAGATGAGGGAATTGCACATTGTCAATATGTGGGTCACTGTGCAGACAAGGGGTCTCACAGATGACACAATTGGGGGAGGACTGTACAAAAACAGATATTTGGATTTGTCTGATTATTCCCCAAACTTTAAGCTGGAGTTTGGACTGCAGATCCAGTGTGTCCCATTACACCCAATGCAAGTTCTGTGTGCTACATATGTGGATGGTCTCATGCTGCTGAATATAAAGGTATTGCTTTGCACTAATAGCAGGAGGGGAAAGGTTGTGGGGGTCAATGTGTCCCCCTCTCAGCAAGAGATTCCTGATTCTCAACGGTTAGACATTCTTGTGAATGGATTCTCTCCAGAGTTCCAGTAGATTTCCTTGTTTGCTTGGTCATTTACAAAAACAATTGCTCATTATTATGACTAAGATTGATTATGGACAATATCAAATAAATACTTCTGTATTTCTGGATGGGTCTTCAAACATGTCCAGTTGGTGGTGCATTAGATTTTTTTTATTTCACTTTTCCAGGCATTAATTCCAGAACTTTGCAGAAGTGTGATAAATCAATTTTTTTGTACAGGGTAATAGGCTATGAAACCTTGTCTTAAGCCCCAGTCAGATCACATAATTTGTATTGTCGGTTGTGAAAGTCACTATGTCAGATTATGCGATTTTATTTATTTTTATTTATTTATTTTTTTTGGATAAAATCTTGTCTTGTTGTTGGTAACAAATGAGTTATACTACACGTTCCTTCACAATCAATCATCCTGTGACGTCTACGATGAGTGTTATTTCCCAAAGCAGTAACAAGTGTTACTATAGCTATATTTCTTATCTCAATTTCATTTTTTTATTATCTTATTTTAATCTCAATAAACACTAATGCTTGCAGACAACTAATAACTACATTATTTAAGGGCATTCGTTACGACATGTATAGGATCAAACTTATGATTCCTTTGTAATATTAAGATATTTTCTTTATGCAAGTGAGACGGAGAAAATGAAAGCACATCATCAGCATGAAAAAAGTAGGTGCTCAAGACATAATCTTTAAAATAATGACATAAAAAAAAATTTGCAAATATATGACAGAGGTTTGTGATACAATCACAGTGAAGCATTCATTAAATCCTAATTTTTCACAGAGCGAAACAAATCATCCACCTGCACAATTGAGTAGTGGAGGGGCACAAACAAAAATATAATTTTGTATATTTTTCTTGGAAAAAATATCTTTTTAAAACAAATTTTGCTTGCTATAATTTGTATCTTTATTTTAATGTTTTTTTTGTTGGTCAGTTATCTATAAACAATAATAACGAATAACATTTGAGGTGAAGTGCTTTAAAACAAGTCCGCTATATGCACCAAAACACAAATTGCCGTGAAATTGTGTTGGTTTGTCAAATAAAATAACAATGTAGCCTAAATAAAATTAAAGTGAAATATTCACAGTTTTAGAGAAACCTGTAGTAAATAGTTTTCACTATTAATGACAAATTTGATTAAGCAGGAGATGCTTTTGCAATGTATTAGCAACACTGAACAGGTTCCCAGATTACCTCAGAAGAACAAACTCTGTTGGAAGGATGACAACTCTGTTGTCATATGTTTTTTCAAAATCATATTAATATGCTGATTTGCTGCTCAAGTAACTACTATTATTATTTGTAATAGTATTAGTAGTAGTAGTAGTAGTAGTAGTAGTAGTAGTAGTAGTAGTAGTAGTGGTTGTAAAAAATGTTTTGCTGCTTTTAGATTTTTAATCTAATATAACCTTTATAATAAGGTTCATTAGTTATTATATTATATATGTTAATTAATGCATTTACTAACATGAACAAACAATAAACAATGCATTTACTACAATATTTGTTCATGTTACTTAACATTAGTTAAGGAAAATACAGTTGTTCATTGTTAGTTCATGTTAACTCACGGTGCATTAACTAATGTTAACAACCATGAACTTGGATGTTAATAATGCATTATTAAATGTTTAGTTATGATTAATAAATGCTGTACAAGTGTTCATGATTAGTTCATGTTAGTAAATGCATTAACTAATGAACCTTATTGTAAAGTGTTACGTGTTCTAGAAATGTAAATGTGAAAACAAATCACAATTCCCTCCAGCATACTCTCTACAGCCGTTCAGTTCTCTAGATACCAGTCACATCAGGCAAATCTAAACCAGATTTCACACCGGTTGCTGCTATCAGGATGTGTGGCCTATGGTGTATTGACAGAAGCGCCGGCCTGTCAGTGTGTTGTATTTGTTTGTTTTGTGGGCTGTGGCTGATACTGAGCGTTCCCCATCTCCTTGGGGCTGTTTGGGGAGCCGGCAGTCTCACAGGACGTGGTGTGTTTCCTCAGGTGATGATAGCAGTGGTGATTCAGCTGGAGAGGGGAAGTGGAGGAGGAGATAGAGGGACAGAGGGATGTGGAACAGTGAAAAAAAACAATGAAGAGCAGCCATATCAAAGCAAATACAGGCTTCAAAGAGATTATTCGCATCTGTACAAAAGTTTTCGGTCAGCTTTAAATTTGTTGTGTAAGTGATGGTATAATGACTATCTATAATTATTTCTCATTCTTGTTACAAGAATGCAACCAGACAATACTGGTTGGAGTTGGAAGTTTGTGGTCTAATTGTTTGAGACATGAAAGAGAATGATGAGAGATTTAAGAATTGTGACCTTCAGTTTAATATGCTGGAAGCTCAGTCTTGGTTTAAGCTGGGTTTCTGCCAGTGCTGTTGGCATTATGGTCTGAATTGATGGGATTGTAAATGCTGAAACGTACAGACATGTACATGTCAGTCCTTCTAAAAAGCACCCATTGTAATGCTTTTATTTTTCAGCAAGATAATAAGCTTAAACCCACGGCTAATGCAGTAAAAAACTATTTGGCAAGAAGAACATCTGGTAAAGGGTGGCATGGTGGCTCAGCACTGTCATCTCACAGCAAGAAGGTCACTGGTTGAAGTTCCGGCTGAGTCAATTGCCATTTCTGTGTGGAGTTTACATGTTGTCTCTGTGTTCATGTGGGTGTCTTCCCGGTGCTCCGGTTTCCCACACCGACCGAAGACAGGCTCTATAATTGATTTGGGTGAACAAAATTGGACATAGTGTATGAGTGTTTATGTGAATGCTAGAGTGTATGGATGTTTCCCAGTACTGGGCTGCAGCTGGAAGGACATCTGCTGCGTAAACATATGCTGGAATAGTTGGCGATCCCCTTTAAATAAAGGACTAAGCTGATAGAAAATGAATAAATGAATAAATGAACGTCTGAGAAAACACTGACAATCATGAAATGGCCTCCACGCAGTCCTGCCCTAAACAGTTCAAGTTGTGCTTGGTGTCAAGGTCACGTTAAACACAGATATTTATTTAAAGATGTAATTTTACATACATACATTTCTACATATCTATATACTAGGCTTACGACTGTCAAATTTCTTTTTTTTATTAACTACTGAAGCTTTTATCATCGTAGTATTGTCATGAAATTGACCTAAGCTGCAAAAAAGTTACTTTAACAAGAATAATAACCAAAAATACTTAGTGTATTGCTTTATTGTATGAGCATGTTTAGAAAAAACAAATTATTCGACTTTATTCAATTTCAAATTGATTAAAAATGTACACATCTGCACCCACAGAAAGCTGCATAAACCTCCTCAGATTTTTGCAGATTTTGACCCCATCATTAAATCTTTTTGTTTACTAATGTAAATGTATATTCATTCATTCATTTTCTTTTCGGCTTTGTCCTTTTATTAATCTGGGGTCGCCACAGTGGGATGAACCGCCAACTTATCCAGCATATGCTTTACGCAGCGGATGCCCTTCCAGCCGCAACCCATCACTAGGAAACATCCACACTCATTCACACATCCACTATGGTCAATTTTTAGCATACCCAATTCACCTGTACCACATGTCTTTGGACTGTGGGGGAAACCAGAGCACCCGGAGGAAACCCACGTGAACACGGGGAGAACATGCAGACTCCACACAGAAATGCCTACTGACCCAGCCGAGGCTCGAACCAGTGACCTTCCTGCTGTGAGGCAAATAATATGCTTTTGTTTAGATGGCTTATGTACAATACAATTTGTAAAGTAATATTTTCTTTTAGTTTCATTATGAGACCTGCTGTAGCTTTGTTCAATAAGCAAGTGCTTTTAATTTGGTTTGCAAAAATTTGATATTAAATAAAATTTAGGAAGTAATTTTTTTAAGTTAAGTTTTCAGCCTCTATACTCTCAAAATCTTTCCACTTCAATCCATACATCTTTTATTAAATTCTGTGTAGAAATAGCAGAAAAAGGTTTGCAGATTCTGTCTAAATGCTTTCATAGTTTTCACAGTGAGTTTAGTTAAATTAACTAATGTTAGCTATTGAAGCCTTAATGCACAGTGTTATCAATCAATAGACATATAGTGGCTCGTTTCCACTGAGTTGGACAGTACAATACAGTATGGGTCGGTACGGGTCACCTTTATCAGGCTTGCATTTCCATTACCAAGGGTCCCTTTTGGTGGGTGTGGTGTACGACAGAGAGTTTCAGTTGATGTCATTCTGACTCGAATAAATGTCTACAGTAAAGCTGTACGGGTCGTTCACATATCATATGAGAAGCACTTCTCACAAAACAGATGCTTTAAACATATAAATACTTGTGTATAAATGTTTATTACTAACTTTTCTATGAACATGATTTGATTATAACTGCAGATCAATGAATATATAAAAAATATATATTATAAATAAATAACTGCAACATATATGAACACATACACACCCTTATGGACACAAACAGTCTCTGATATGTTACCAATTACAGATAAACAACACACAGCATACATTTAGTCCTTATTTGAGTTCAAAAACAACAGGAAACATAGCCCACAGTCAGAGCAAACCTCTCATCTGTGTCTGTAATCTTCACCAGCACATGTAGCCTCTGTTAGAGAGTAATTTTGTCATTCCGAGTTCATAATGGTCCAAAAGGCGATGATAAACATGGCAGTTTGTTCATCATTTAGGTTGCTAAAACAATTTGCTCCTGTGTTTTGTCAGGCTTTTTCCTTTTTTTTCACGCTTCACTCTCGCATTTGTCCTTTTTTTTTCTGAAAGGATCAGACGTCGAAGAAACTTCAATAATCACTTACACATTTTTATCATCAGCTCAAAAGATTTTTTATATCAAATATAGACGCGATCGCGAGCTGCCTGGAGAAAGCGAAAACCACTTGCACTTGTAGATGGCCTCGTAAAACAACAACAGGACACGGCAGATTTCTTCTTGGCTTTGTGGCTGTTCATCAAGACAACGACAAGGTTTTTTTGAGCTGGGGTCATCCATGGCTCGTTATTATATGCATATAGTATTTCCACGTAATGTCTCTGCTGTGTATTTAAAAAAACATGGCGGTTCCTTTGTTTTCATTCTGGCTAGCTCCACGAGATTGTGACGTATCTCTGTAACCAATCAGCGTTCAGCTGCGCGTGTAGCTCCACCTTTTGGCACCCTTTCTCGTGTTTGGTACCCTTTTGAAAGGGTGCTGAAAAAGTGGTATGGTTCGGTTCGGTACGCTTTTTGACAGTGGAAACGGCCATCTAATCATACCGAACTGTACCACTCAGTGGAAACGGGCCATAAGTAGTCACTCAATAGTTCAGCATGTAGTATGCCAAATTAACATGTAAAAATGTTCACGTTTGAACTATTAAGATAATAATTTAAATCTTCTATCTTTTTTTGCTGTTATAAACCACTCTGCAAATACAATCTAAATATTCTTAAAGAGCCTTCTAAAAAATAAATAATTATTCAAGATAAATATTAATAGTGTGCATGTTTATTATCATCACATATTGAATTATTGAATATCTGCATGTGTCAAATACATACATAAAGAGACAAAAATTAAAAATGGATAATTATATGCAATACAGTGCAAAAATATGCAAAGCAAAAGCGCTGGTGCACTGAACCATTTGCATAGTACTGTACATCTCACCCTACAGCCTAATAATGACAAGCTCAGTCGGCAGCATTTCTGTGTCTTGATGGACAGTGACAATGATTATATGCGATTACTGTGACATTTAGTAGTCTCCATATAAGCAGCAGCCCTCATGCGTGACGCACACTGTGTGTAAGTGGGTCATTTCAGGGTCCTCACTACAGCCTGGGCTTAGTCCAGCTTCGGCCTGGATTCTTCTGCCTTTGTTCTCGCTGTCCCACAGAGCCAGAGTGAAAAGTAGAGTCCTGGAGCCCCTAAAAACCCCCAGCCACGAGCTCAGCTCAGGGGGTCCAACCCTGAGAGTTTACATCTTTATAGGATTAACCACAGTAGAGCAAGGCTTAGGATTCAATCCAGGCTCCAGCTGAGTGGTTTGGTTTTAAAGAGAGTAATGCGATGGCTGATGATACATCTGTGATTGTCTTGTGTCGTAGTTACATGGTGAAAAGTGCTTTAATTTTATATGCTTCTGTTTAAAAGTTTGGTGTTGGTACGATTTTAAAAATGTTTTTGAAAGTGCCTTTTGTTCCCCAAGGCTGCATTTATTCAGTCAAAATATAGTAAAGTAGAAACGTTGTTGGCGTTGCTGTGGCGCAGTGTGTAGTGCTCTCGCCTTACAGCAAGAAGGTCGCTGGTTCAACCCTCGGCTGGGTCAGTTGGCATTTCTATGTGGAGTTTGCATGTTTGTGTGGGTTTTTTCTGGCTGCTCCAGTTTTCCCAAAGTCCAAAGACATGCGCTAGAGGTGATTTGGGTTGGCTAAATTGTCCGTAGTGTATGTCTGTAAATGAGAATGTATGGGTGTTTCCCAGTGATGGGTTGCAGCTGGAAGGGCATCCGCTGCGTAAAACATATGCTGGATAAGTTGGCGGTTAATTATCAATATTTTAAATATCAATACTGTCATTTTTAAGAAATTAAATGCATCCTTCATGAGTAAAAGAGAACCATTTCATTGAAATGGTCTAGGAACCATTTCAATAGTTCTTAGAACTATTGGGGAAATACCAACTTTTGGAGTATTTTGATTTCAGGGACTGAGGGATGCAAGTTAATTGGGTGAATGCATGTCATATGGAACACCATCACAGTATTTTGAAGTGTGAACAGACATAAACATACAGAAAGCTCAAGTATTGTGTTCTTTTCTCAGACTCCATGTTATTTAGCACTGCAGCTTGTCATCTGTGATTTAGTTGCCTTTCCTTGATTCTCAGTTGTATAAATTGTACATACAGACATAGAAAACACAGTGTTTATGTCCTCCATCCCCCAGTTGTTAATTGTGTTGAATGACATGCTTAATGTTGCTGTTGGCTGGCTTACTTCACCCAAAAATGAAAATTCTGTCATCAATTACACACCCTTTGCTTGTCTCAAACCTATTTGAATTTCTTGCTTCTGTTGAACTCAAAATAACATATTTTGAAAAATGTTGTAAAACTGTAACCAATGACTTCTGTATGATGAGTAGTAAATGATTACAGAATTCCAAAAATTTTCAATATATCTTATTTTGAAATATTAATGGAAACACTTAGGGGGCGAGAAAATGGTAAGTACAATTTTATTCTTCGGGTGAACTATTCTTTTCAGACTTAAACTGAACCAGCCCAGTTCATATAACCAAGTTACTATAACCAGTAGTGGAAGGAGTACTGAAAAATCCTGCTCAAGTAAAAGTAAAAAAAAACTTTTAAAAGTACTCAAGAGTAGTGAGTAGTGAAAGGTTGATGTATTTACATGTAATTTGTGCATGTGTGTAAACGTAACATTCTTTAGTGCTTTTAGTTATTAATTAAGGCCATTTCGGTAATCATACAGTAAACATCTGTCGTCATCTCATCAGTGATAAGCAGTCTGAATAGTCTCTCGATCATTGTGTGTAAAGATTTTGGGCATCTTCTTGGACCCTTTTAATGCTTCCAAACAGTTTTCTGCATTTATAAAGTGCCCATGTCTGGAGGTAGTTTAGTATGATGCTAATCCTCATAGACAGAAAATAATAAAGTAGTGACTGCAGGTTGAGGGAAAGTAGTGGAGTAACAATACGGATACCACACCAAAGGAAAATAAAAGTACACATTTTCAAATCTACTTAGTAGATTACAATTTCTGAGAAAAACTACTCAATTACAGTAATTTGAGTATTTGTAATGTGTTACTTTACACCACTGACTATAACTACCCAGTAGTCATAAAACTTAAGACACATAACAAACCTAACTATAATGGTGACCACCATGCTCTAGCTGACGTTGCATTATAACTAGGAACTCTGTGTCTCCTGGTAACTAGTTCCTATTTAGAGATCCTGTAACTACTATAGGCAATAATATGTAACTTTAAGGTACTAATAGGCATTCTTTAGGGGTGATTAAAATGTGTAATTTCTAAAAGTGTAAAACCCAAATGACGGTTTTTGTACTGTGCCTTTTTTATTAAAAGCATAGCCTCGTGGGCTTTTTTTGTTTGTTGCTAAAATGAAGTGGATATATTTAGATTTGATGTGGGTGTGAACTCATCCTAAAAATAACTAATGTGATTGCATTTATAAAGTAACAAGTCCAAATGTGTCCTTGGCCTTCTACTTGCCTGAAACATTGTTTCACCAAAACAAAAGGTTTGGTGGTAGTAAAAAAAAGAAAATAGCTGAATAAGATTTAATTTGTGCAGTTCAGCCTCCACAATGCCTTCCTGCCATCAACAACACCCTCCTCATTTAGAGAAAATGTTTTCTTTTTGCCCCCTATGAAGGACAAGAGGAGGTTATACAGACGTCTTCTACAGCTGGAAAGAAGCCAGTGCTTTTCAAGCAGCGCTTTTTCATTTCCAGCTTGAGCACCTCTCGCCTATCCTCCGCGCTTCGTCCTGCTTCGGCACATTCATGTGTATGTGCCCTTTGTTTAGGAGCACAGCTATTGTAACATATACCACCAGGATGCAGAAACAGACCTGCTGTTGTTTGGAGCTGGAGTGAAGCTGGAGTCTTTAGTGTTGCTGTGGTATTCAAAGGCTGAACACTTTGTGCCTGTCTGATAAAGTTTCAAGTACCTTGGATGACCTGTCGCTTATGTTTCTATGGTCGTGTTTTCTTATCTTTCTGTCGAGTCACAGCTCTTTTATTGAGAAAAAGCGCCTGGCATGTCAACAGAGGTCACTTTCAAAGGTTGACCATAGGAATAGATGACTAATTGGTCTTGGCTCTCTTGGTAAATACTCAAGCTTGGCTGTTTTTATTGAAATAAGATCACACATGCATTTTAGACTCGCAAAAATGAGAAATTTAGAAATTTATGAATGTATTGTGGATGAAATTGTAGCTTACGCCTTCTGTAGCACAAGTGTCAGTGCAGTAGTTATCTTGGAAAAATGTGTTGGGAATGTGTGGGCATTGAAACACTGTATACAATATGGATTAACTTTAATACATGTAGCGTATTTATGAAGGTCGTTAGGTATTTTGTTGAGAAATAATATTTTTTTTCCTGATAATAAAAAAATATGATAAGTCTCTTCTGTTCATCAAGGCTGCATTTATTTATCAAAAATACTAATAATGTATAAAAAAATAGTTTTATTCCTGAGACTTCAAACTTTTTAGCATCTTTACTCCAGTTTTTAGTATCCCAAAATATTTCAGGAAAAAAAAAAAAGCTGGTTTGCTGCTCAATAAACTTCTTTGATTATTATTTGATTATTATTCATATTAATGGTTGTGCTGTTTCATACTGTATTTTGTAGAATATGTGATGTATTACATTGGTTTAAAAGTACAATTAAAAACTTGTGTTTCTTTTAAAAAATATAGTTTTATACATAAGGACACATTAAATGGATTAAGATTATACATTTTTATGTTAATAATTATATTATTTTAAGTAAAGCTATTTTTTTTATTTTACGTTCATCAAATAATTCTGAAAAATTGCATTTATTTTTTATTTATCATAAATCAAAATGCTATATTAGATTTGTTTTTGATTAAATAAATGCAGCCTCAGTGAACAGAAACAGTAAATCCTAATGTTTCTAAATAGTGGTTTCCAAATGGTTTATGTGTAAGGTCAAGTGACAAATAAATAAATAAAAAACACTGTGCTATATAAATGAATAGTTAGTCAAAGTGCCGTAGCCTTCTTCAGAGCAGTATTTATATAAATGGCAATCTATTTTGAAACTGGGTTTGACTTGTGATTAAATTTTGCTTGGCTCTCTGCACGGCTTGAAGATTATGTTGTACTCCGCCAGATTATACATTTGACATGTAGACCTGAATGATTTGAGAGTGGATTAGAGAGCTTTAGCTCTTTGGAAGTACGGTGATGCATGTGAAGGGAAAAAAAATTATGGTGAATTCGTAACAGCTTTAGATGGGTTGATTAGTTTCACTAATAATTCAGGCAATAAACGGTGCTGTGAAGATTTAGTGCTGCAAAGCTTGAAGGCGCTCTTTGTTCTTCCGTGGAGTTCATGAACTAATTGTGATTCTCCAGCCATTGTTATTCTTGTGCTTTTTAAACACTTTCACAATGCTGGTTAATGCCCAACTATACATACACAGCCTGAGCAGACTGGAGCGCCATTCAGAGCACACCGCTTTTTAAAATCTCTTTGTAATGCCTCTGTCAAGAAACAAACATTGCTCTGCTCTGGCCTTTCCTTTCCCGCTCTTTCTGCTCTTTAAAAAGAGCTGACTGCTGGAACTGGGGCATGAAGAGAAAGGGAATGTGTGAATGTTCGTAAAGTACAAACAAGAGTTTCCAAAGTGCAACGGTTTCTCAGCAGCGTCCCAATGTCCTGTACCTTATCAGTGGTGAAATGTCTCATTTCCTTCAAGGGAAGGGAATGCTGCCACAGTTAAACCTTCTCTCAAGGACACAGACATCATAAGTCGTCTCACGTCAGGGGGTGTAAAATAAAATAAAAATTTGAGGCGGAGGGCATTTGTACTTTTCTTAATAACTGCATTAACATGGACATCAGAAATCTAATTACTAGCCTTAATCTGATTTAAACAATAATATAATTAAGATGTTTACATGAACTGCGTTTTCCTTTCTTGTTCTCGTTTTACATGTTATTGTACATAGTTCGATTAACGTTATTATGTCAACATTTGATGCTAGTTTCCTCCTGCATTTCACGCAACAACAGTTTGTCTTCATCATGGCAAAAAAAGTGATTTTAGGGGTTTTGTTTTTTAATTGTGTGACAAGTTCAACTACAGTTAATTTCTTACACTATGGCCTCTATTTTAACAATCTAGGCACAAAGTCTAAAGCATTAAGGGCGTGTCCACATCCACTTTTGCTATTTTAAGGATGAAAAATGGACTCTGCACTACAGCACATGGTCTAACAGGGTTGTGCTTATTCTCTTAATGAGCAATGAGTCCACAAAGTGGTGCAAATGGATTTGCTATTTAAACAACGGGGCGGAAAACAGGAAAATTAAGGTTGCGTTGGTCTGAAAATAGCAACACGTTGGGGCAAACACGTCTTGCGCCTTATTGTGGCAGGTGTATGATAGGGCCCTATGTATGTGAACAGATGACAGATGATGTTCGCCAGGGTTTCCTCCGGGTGCAAAGACATGCACTATACTGTAGGTGAATTGGGTACGCTAAATTGTACATAGTGTATATGTGTGAATGAGTGTGTATGGGTGTTTCCCAGAGATGGGTTGCAACTGGAAAGGCATCCACTGCGTAAAACATATGCTGGATAAGTTGACAGTTCATTTCGCTGTGGCGAACCCAGATTAACAAAGGGACTAAGCCGAAAAGAAAATGAAGGATTGAATGAATTGACCTATACCACATGTCTTTGACTTGTGGGGGAAACCGGAGCACCCCGAGGAAACCCACGCCAACATGGGGAGAACATGGAAACTCTGCACACAAATGCCAACTGAGCCAGTGACCTTATTGCTGTAAGGCGATCATGCTACCCACTGCACCACCATGACACCCGTTGTTCATATTAGCCACAAGCACAGCATTGGATTTTAATAATGCATTAGTAAAGGTTGAACTATGATTAATAAATGCTGTACAAGTATTGTTTATTGTTTGTTCATGTTACTAAATATATCAACTAACATTAACTATGTGTCCCAGATTATAACGTGTGACCATTTTTACTTTTACCCAATAATATTTTGAGCCACATTCTAGTACCAGATTCCTTTTATTCAGTATCTTTGCTTTCTCTTGAGTATAGTTTGAGTACTTTTCACTCCTAAAGACAAACTGCTGATATCTACAATTTTCAAGAGGTCACTCCTCAATAAACTATGTCAGTTTCTTTTATCTTCTGCACTTTTGCAAGCATGGAGTGTGTTGTCTTAGGGTAGGTACACATTAGCAAAGCTCCTCCTTCTGGCCCCTGTCGTTTAGGGGTGGTGTGTGGCGTAACAGACCCTTGGGTTTGTTTTGTGGTGGGTGACCATAGTTATTTTGGGTGGTGTCGTGGTTAATGAGTGAAGCATTATTGACCAGTGAGGGCAGAGAGGAGATTCCTAAAGGGTCTTCGGGACTTTGAACTGTAAGCATAACCAACATAAATCTAGCAAACTCTGCTAATGAGTCACCACACACACACACACACACACACACACACACACACACACACACACAC